>JACEVL010000130.1:2785907-3108407 GCA_020284085.1 Aporrectodea caliginosa | reverse complement strand
GGCTTGGCGGCGGCGGCGGCGTGGGCGGGGACTATTATGTGTCCCTCCATCCCTGCTTATAAAATCCAACATAGTATAATTTGGCCGTGATTGACTTTCCCTTTGAAGCAGACTGTCATATGCAACCTGCGACGTGAGCTTCTTTCATGGTTGTTCATTTGTTCACATTGATTGCCGTATATGCTGCATTGACGTCGGAAGTTCTGCTGGTCTCATGCATGGTCTCAGTTGGACTGCCATCCTATAGGTCATCTTCTTTGTATCCTCTTTACTGCTGACCTATGCCATGTTCCTTACTCCATAAGGGTTGCTAGTATGCTGAAGATATACCTGCTGTTATTTTTCAACGACCAGAAGCGGTGTCATGTGCATTATTACGAAGGCGCTATATACAAAAGATTAGATTGTGTATGTTCTTTTACCAAAGTAGACGAATTCTTGCGCATTATGAACATTGTTCAGTTGCATGGCAGAAAAGATAGCTAAAGCACATTAATTTTCCATCTATAGAGAAGAGGGGACGAAAGTGAAGGAAGAGGAAAAGAATGAGCAGAAAATCTAACTGGATTGCTTTAGAATATAGGGTGTATACACTAAGATGCTAATATAATGTATACAGTTGTGTTTGTAAAGATTTTAAACACCCACGTCAGGACAGAAGGACATACATACTAACTACCCCATGATTGAAATGCTTCAATATACACAATTACATTTATGTATCCTCTAAACTATTCGACCAGAATGATCATTTAAAGGATATTAGAACAACAGTTTACAGCAGCACATTTATATATGTGCGTCTGCAAATGTTTATCGGAATCGGTAATAAAAGCAAATGACTCCATGTGCACGAAGCAACGACTATACTTGTCTGTCACTCTTACACACACATTATATATTTATATCCATATCATTTAGCAGAACCCCGTCTAAATTCATGACTTTAAGTAGAAACCTTGTTCTCACTTGGCTGTCGTATACATACCGCCGCAGACTATTAGTGAATAGTTAGGGGTGAGACGGCGTTTGCGCTAATGGCCCCCAGGGCGTTCGTAAGGCCGACTCAGTGGTGCGTCTGGCAGGTATAGGGTACCCCGCAGTCGCTGCAGGTCTGTCTTCGTAAGTATGCACCGCTGAGGATTGACAATGAATCAACAAGACCATGTAATGACCATAGATTTCATTAGCAACAGTTAAGCTTATACAGAGACAGACGACGGCTTTCTCCCAATCATTCCTGGATTTCATTTCTGCCCCGTCACTCAGTTACCGCTGTGTCACTTCTGTGTCCCACCACTCCTGTGCCTCAGTCATTCTCGTGTACCTTTATAAATGACGCACTTCTATTATCCCCACATTTGTCACTCCTTGTTATCTGTCATGTATTTTTATCTTCCTGCATGAATGTATGGACGAAGATGTTAGTTGTTTACTTTTCAAAACAACGAATTGAGTGCAAGTAAAAAGTCAGTTCCCCATAAAAAAACCCAGCCCCACCCCAATCGTATATACTTTCTCGCGCAATGGAAAACTCCCCTGGAGCAGTCTCCCACTAAGAATACTTGTTATTCCCTCATATATACAGCATGCGCACAAGAAACATTTTCTACCTATCGGGAGTCGCACCTTCTTAGGTCGGTTGTAGATAACCATGTTTAATGCCTTTGTGACGCTGATGTTTATAAATGGCGCACTATACGAATAGACAGATACATATATAGGCCAACATGTAAACAAACTTATAGGCCTATATACAGCCATACATACATACGACCGATTTGTGTCTGTTTAAATTCTTTAGAATATTACTTCACAAATAATTATTTATCTATGAAGTAACATTATAATAATTTAACAGTTTTTATATACAAAAGTCCTAACCGTCTATCCACTCAGCAGACCTTTCTTTGACTAAAAAACAAGCCCCATTCCCCCTCAACAGATTAGACCGCAGCGTCGCAAAGTAGAACGCTTTCTCAATCGCTCAACCTCGAATAGCCTCTGATATATGTATGTATGCAGTGTTTCCGTTAACGCCCAAATGGCCGTTTTAACGTCCGTAAAAAACGTTAAAAATGTCCAAAATTTTTCATTTTTCGGTGTGACAGCCGAAATACATGAGCTACGTCCAAAAAAATAATAGGCCAGGGCGTAAATACGTCCTCTTTTCGGACTCTAACGGAAACACTGTATGTATGTATGTATGTATGTATGTATGTATGTATGTATGTATGTATGTATGTATGTATGTATGTGGCTATTTATATAGCGCCTCCAGATAATCTCATGGCTATCAAGGAGTTCTAAAAAGTTGCGATTTAATATGAGCTGAAGATGTTTCTTTCAGAGAGCATGCATACATGCATTTTCAGAGGAAGATTAGATAGATAGATATTCGTTTTATTATCTGACAGGTTGACAGACCGCAACCAGTTACAATTGAAATATGTTAAATAATGAAATCAAATTCAAACAACAACAAAAATCAGACAGGTGTGCAGTCAGGTGAGACCTAGGGCAAGCGTTTGTAAAGTACTCGAGATTGTTCCAGAAGGCTGCGGTCCAACACACGATACAGCACAATGTGTCCGCTTCGCCCCACAGACCGCAGAGATCATCGACCCGGGCCCCGGCTGATGTAAGTTATATCTAAGACCACTATATAGTCCACGACAACTATAGCGAAAAGACTTCGACGAGAATCTTGCCCTATTATATGAAATTCGCATTCGTCTGATTCAGCCTCAACCGATTTGAGGACATTCAAAGATAGGCATAGCCTACAACAGCTGTCCAAGGACGTCGAAAGAACGAAAGTAGGTAACGCTCAAGAGCAAGAAGAGCAAGAAGCGTAACTTGTCTAATATCGATGGCGTTAGACTATAGGCGGAGACTTGGTTCTGGGTTTGGGGGGGACAGACGAAGGAGCGGCCGAAGGACGATCGCCGAGGCGCGCAGCGCCGAGCAGGGAGAGGGGTTTGGGGAGGGCCCGGGTCGATGATCTCTGCGGTCTGTGGGGCAGTGTGGGTATAGACCCTACATGTTATGACGAAGCGGACACATTGTGCTGTATCGTGTGTTGGACCGCAGCCTTCTGGAACAATCTAATCAACCCTCCCAACCTCAAAAATTTGGAATTTCCACACTGTAATGGTAGCATTTTAAGCTGTCATCTGAACAAAATTGCTCTACAGTATTATTTCAGTGCTAATATGAACCAGCTATCACTCGTAGCTATATAACATGTAGCTTGAGTCATGTTTGAGTTTGACTGTATACTAGCAAACCAGATAATTATTGAAATCAGTATAAAAACTAGAAAATACGTTCAATTTCAAAGAACGCCATAAGCCTCAAGGGAAACAAATTACTGACCAGGACACAATTAGCAGAAATAGTTTAGGTTCTGGGTTTGGGGGTACACAAACCAAGCAAGAAGGAATCACCGAATCGGGAAGCCATGTATAGTAGTGATGTATAGCTTTAGGCTATTAAATGTTCAAGGAACCTAACATTTTAAAATTTGATATTTTGACATTTGAAAGATAACGCTCGAGAGAAGCCATTTAGTTGTACAAATATAATATTTGTTCAAATATTATATTACCAGTAGATAATACTCAATATAATATGATAGTGTCATATTGTATTGTATTTATAAATTTATAAAGCGCCTCTCACAGTGAACACCAATCAGAGGCGCTCCCAGGAGTCCCAGTGCGAAAGACTCCGAGCGAAAAGAGTGGTCTTAAGACAACGAAAAGACAACGCTATATAGCATATGCTATAATAGTAAATAATATCATTAAATACTATCGTTATTATTATATAATAACAGTTCATATAATATTATAATGTAAACAACAACTCAAAACTGTTATTGTTTTGTTATATTTCTATGGAGGTTTACATCTTGGGGAACATCCCCCAGAGGGTCCTGAATGAAACACTGATTTTAATCAGCATAATTATTCTAAATGCAACCACCAACGTACACAGGCTGGTGGCGCTGTGCACTCGCTGGAGGGATTGTGGAAATGGGAAACGTAAACCCCAAGCTTGGCTGACGAACAGATGTAACATCATTTCAAAAATAAACACCATGAAACCAGCCACCGGCATGGAAAACACAACGGCAACAACGCGTTCACTCGTCTTCATTTTTGAAAGCTTATTTTAGTCTGTGGTAACTGGCGAGCGGTATAACCAGTTTTGCTGTGCCGTCCGCGAACACCAAAAAGTACAAACAGTGGAAAGCACTGTAGAAATTTATAATATTCATGAAATATTTCAGAAATATTGGGGGATATAAGCAGCTCCATACCCCACCTCAAGTTTGGGGGGACAGACCCCCTCCCCCCCAAGTCTCCGCCCCTGCGTTAGACACGCCAACCTGCGCCGCTTGTGTTGTTGGATGGTATATATAGCTATATCTTAAACAGTATATATTATATATAATATGCATCTTTAGATTTATTTAAAGCTGGCAATCGCTTGCTTTTCAGATTCATAAGTGAATGTTTGCGAAACGTTTGACTCGTGACATTGTTGTTGCTGCTGTTGTTGTGTTGTTGTTGTTGTTGATGATGATGATGATGATGATGATGATGATGATGATGATGATGATGATAATAATAATATCTTTTCTTTAATTTAGCGCCTGACAACGCACTGCGCTGTACATTTACATGTTATGCAATTGAAACAATCTTAACTAGTTAACTACTAACAGAACAGACAGCTTGTAATACAACGGCGCTAATAGCAGCCTACAAAGCAAATCCGCCCTAACGGGGCTCGAACTCGGTACCTCTCGCACTCTTCGCCAGATGTTATCCAACGCGCCACCGACCCCCCCCCATCTGATGATGATGATGATGATGATGATGAAAAAATTACGACGTCGGCGATGATGAATGATGACGAAGATGATTATGACGATGATGACAATTAATGATGAGGATGATTACGATGATTATAATGAAGAGGAGAACGATAGGAAAATGGTAGGCTATAGATCTCTATATTTTTATCTCATGTAGACAGTAGACACCTATATCCTATGGGTTAAACTTTTATAGGGTGACGTGTATACATTTCTGTCATTCAGTTGCATTCTCAGAATTCCAGAGCTAAGTCCACTGTGTTCACCTTTGCCTGCCTTTGCCACTGACTAATTATCTCCCAATTTCCTGTCGCCGCCATTTCTATCCAATTCCACCCATGCATCTGCGTCTGCGTCGGCGGCACCAAAAACAAACGGTTCTTTGATGGCGCACTAGACGCGAGGAGGCACTATACCCCAAGCAACCCCGACTCCCAGCGCGTAGTCTTTCGCCGCCGCTTAATGAAAAACTCGCTGGAGCGTAGGCGCATAATTGAAAACACGCGTGTCCTTATCTCAAAACTCAATTAGCCGCCATTGTGTTATAGTCTCGGAAGTCTTACCTGATCAAAATATCCTTTCTTAAACTGTAGACTAAATCGTCCACTAGGCCTAATCCCTCTTAGAACAACATCCGATGTTTTAAGAGGAAGAATAAGCTACCTGTACAACACAGTTGAACAGGCAGAGCCGATATTATCGAGATGATAACTGTACAATACTCGAACTGTAATGACCAATTATTGCATTTAAAATGAATCTAGCCAAAGCCATCAAACAGCTAATCCGACAAGAATTGATCAGTTCAGATTATCGTTGGCTAAGACATTGGGGGCGGAGACTGCATAGCGCGAAGACACACCCAGCTGTGGCTTTAAGCATGCGATTGGACGGCATTGTTATTCTGGGCGGTGCCTTATTCGCCCCGCCCATTCTAAGAATGAGCATGTCCTCGCCTGTCTCGTCTTATTTCAGAAATTCTATGAACTTTTGACAGTACTCGTCTACGGTCCTATTCACGTCAATTGGCTAAATACCTGCAATTATCACGATGATCGACGTTAAGCGAGTGAAGAAGTAGAAAGATTAACCTAACTGTTGATCTATAAATAGCGCTGGAGTAGGCTAGACTAATGCTGGAAAAATATTGACAGCGATGTACAGACAAACTGAGAGAATGACTGAGTAGGCGACTTTGATTGACAACGTCTCCTTTATAATCGCATTACAAAAAAGCAGTGTTGATGCGACCACAATTTTAGATATGACAAGTGTCTCAAATTCAAATTAGCCTAAAGTTCTATCTTTTTCTATCGCCGAAGCATTGGCAGAGCTTGAATGCGGGTTGACAGAAACAGACTGAGACGGTCGGAGTTCAAGGCCGTATCTAGGGGGTGTTTTGGGTGTTTGAACCCCACCCGAAATTAAATAATGTAAAAATGAAAGAGTGCATTTACTAACACAGACCCCTTAGGCGGTTGAATCGACTGCTTGTCGGCTTGCTCAAGGACGAGCGAACACCCCCCCCCAAACAAAATCCTGGCTATACGGTCTTGGGTCAGACAGAGAGGCAGAGAAAGACAGACACACAAATAGGCAGACGGATAGACAAAGAAAGAATCAGAGATGTATACAACCAGACGAAAAGCTATACAAACAGACAGGTACTTATTAAAGAAAGACGCAAGTATAGATGCAAGTATAGAGGGACAAACAAAGAAGCAAGCAGAAAACTATAGAAAGAGTCACCAATAAGCAATCGACAAGGAAACCGAAATCATACTGACGAAGGATTAGAGAAAGAAGCAGAGAGACAGAAGACGGACAAGCAGACAGGCAGGCAAAGAAACATGTATACGTATACATATGGCATAAATGGGCAACTGCATGCAGGCAGACAGAAAAGATCTAGACTATGCAATCAACAGACAGACAAAAAGACAGACAGACAGACATATAGGCCTATACGGACAGTGCATGGAGGATACGATGTCAAGCAATTAACGCATGATAACTGCGTCTGTGTACTAGGCCTATATTAACCTATATATAAAAGTCCTTCCTTCCTCTCTTGCTTGCTTCCTTCCTTCCTTTCTTACCTCTTTCCGTCCTTCTTTCTTCCTTATTGCAACTTTCTTTCCTTCTTTCCTTCTTTCCTTTTTCCTTAAGTCCACTATAGCTCTCCTTTCCTTTCCTTTCCTTTCCTTTCCTTTCCTTTTCTTTCCCTCTCCTCTCCTCTCCTCTCCTCTCTCCTCCTCTCCTCTCCTCTCTCTCCCTCTCTCCTCCTCTCCTCTCCTCTCCTCTCCTCTCCTCTCTCTCTCTCCCTCTCCTCTCCTCTCCTCTCCTCTCCTCTCCTCTCCTCTCTCCTCTCCTCTCTCCTCTCCTCTCTCCTCTCCTCTCCTCTCCTCTCCTCTCCTCTCCTCTCCTCTCCTCTCCTCTCCTCTCTCTCTCTCCTCTCTCCTCTCCTCTCCTCTCTCTCTCTCACCTCTCCTCTCCTCTCCTCTCATTCTCCTCTCTCTCTCTTGCCTCTTCTCTCTCTTTCCCTCTTTCTCATTCTCTCCTATACACGACTTTTCAGAACATTCTCTCCTTCTTACGAGAGGCACGAAATCATCTTTATTATAAAACATTCTCCAAAATGAATGTCTGAAGGCGAAGGGTCAGAATGAGCCAGCCTCCAGCCAAGCAGAGTAGTCCTGAAGAGGTGAGACTTTAGTTTTGAGCGGAAAGCGGCCTGAGGGATGATTTATGGGTAGCTATAGGGCAGATGATGGTGTGTGAGTGACAATAATAAAGAGGGACCGAAAATGTGCAGAATTCCTAAGGGTCGTAAGGGAGGTCGTTCCTGCAGAAACGTGCACGGTGCAGTGTTAGATATGTCTCGGTTGGAGAACTTAAAATACAATACAATACAATATAACTGCCTTTGATATATAGCGCCCTTCTTCCAAAGGACCAAAGCTCAGAAGTGCACACGCCTCGATGGCGCAGAAGCAATTATATTGCAGAGCAATTGTGAGCGAAGGACTTGCTCACGGTCCATAACAGTAACCACCCGGACGACGATCGAACCCGTACTCTCCGAGTTAAAGGCCAACCGCTGTAGCCAATCGGTCACCGTGCCACACATGAGATGAGGAGTGACCGGAGGATGGAGTTGAGAGGGATGACTGTATGGTGATCGGTTCTTTAAAATACTTGGGTATATTGCAAGGAATTGTACTTTAGGACTTAATGGTACAGGATATTGAAGTCGATTCGCTCTAGGATTTTCAACCAATGCGGCGATCTGTCTTACGATGGGAGTATAGGCTATAATGTGTGATGTTTCTCACGGAATGGCTGAAGCAATAGGCTACTTCCTTGTGGGGTCAACCAAAACGCAACATTTGTACAATAATTACAGGCTAAGTATTAGGCCTACTGTGTATGCACAATCTTAAACTCAAGTCTAAGCTAACATTGACGAATGTTAGCGATAAAAATTCAAGCTAACAATATATATATATAATATCTGTTGAGCGCGTTTCGACTTGATATACCTTTCAAAATATTGTTTTACTGGTGTAGGCTATTAACCGTCTTTGCAAATGGGAAAAACAGCGCCTTAAAGTTCACCTTTGGCCTTAACTTTCAAAATAGCAAAACGCTGTTTAAAAAGTTTATCAATTCAACCAAACAGCTCCATCGTATGATATTTCTTATCGCTGTCTTATCACAAATTCATTGGCTTATAAATTATAAGCCTATATTTACCAGAGTACCCACAAGGATGAGACACCTGGCGAATACAACAATGATTTTCCTTATATTTTGAATGTTCATTTATTTAATACAAAACAATGCAATACAATACAGCTAGATACTTATAGCGCGCTTTAACAAAACAAGTCTTACACGAGAGCGCGTTTCGCTACATTCCTAGTCATAGTGCAATGAGAACAGATGAGTTTTTAATTTTGATTTAAATTGAGCAGAGGGGGGGCAACCGCTCCCGGGCGCGGCACAAAGGGGTGCAAAATTAGCTTTCAGTGGTACGCACTACAGTGACTACACAGTATGCTACTAGGACAAGAACGATGAAAAGTCAACAAGAAAATTAAACAGAGGCGCAGTCATCAACTCTTGCCGCTGGGCGCTGAAACCCTTCGACGGCTTTCGTTACGCCACTGTACCAGACACCGGAACATGCGTGTTATCTATATATGGAACACACGCAACTCAGTTGTTTTGGTGTTCCATAAGATCAACTATCCACCACTCATCAGGCATTATAGGACCCTAACATAGACATCAACCAAAGTATATATAAAAGAAAATTTGTCTATCGGTCGATCCAGAGATTCATCGATTTTTGGATAGATGTATTTACTCTTTATTCGTCGACAGATAAAGTGACGACAGTGATAATTGACAGTCGTCCGTCGATCCACCCATCCATCCATGGATCCATCCATCCATCTATCCATCCATCCATCCATGGATCCATCCATCCATCAATCCATCCATCCATCCATCAATCCATCCATCCATCAATCCATCCATCAATCCATCCATCAATCCATCCATCCATCCATCCATCCATCCATCAATCAATCATAAGTCAATCATTTCATTTCTGTAGCCATCAGAAGAGAAAACGAACAAATGAAACAATAAGGCAACGGTTTGACATGTATACATCTTGCTACATGGAGGCCCAGAAGCTATCATGGATCCCGCTAAATAGGGACACCTAACCATATAAAAATATACAGATCGGAAAAGAATGACAGCCAATCGATACTTAGATTGGAGTAAGTGTTGGGTTCAAAACCGAACAAACTAAAAAATAAACATAAGACGGGTCCATAAAATCACATTAACAAAAGAGTAGGCCTATACAATCTTAACTAAAATGGCAATACAGACAGAATTATCTATAATTTAAGTCAATTAATTCCATTAACTAAGAGGGAGCGTAGCTTTTGAAAATAAAAAATCCATCCATCCATTTAGGCTATATCTGCCCATGTCCAACTGTCCATCTAGACATCCATCAACTATCTTCCTATCTCTTAGTGCTATTTATGCCTTTGAATCTTTAATGTCTCCATTTAGGCCTACAACTGGATAGCAAAATCATCAATCAATCATTTTATTTCTGTAACCATCAGAAGAGAAAACGAAATGGATAAAGCCGTCGCTTTATCGGCTTTTTTCTTTGTGTTTATCTACTTTTGTGTTTCTATACCTTTACTCTGCAAACATCTGTTCAGTATCTGCAGCCAATACTGCATGTATATTGACTATAGTCAGGAGCTACAATTATTACAATTACAGTGCACCGTATACATAAAAGCAGGGATGCTATATACGATTCGATATACTAGACATTGTCAAATGTGTCGGTTTAGGTCTGAACTATGCCAAACGAAATCGAAAAAGATAAGGCTAGAAGGCTTTCAAATGACAACACGTGCATGAATCATCTGCATCGGTTGACATAAACCCTTAGAGAGTTTCTAACTTCGTCTTCTGAATCCGTAACCATGGTAGCTGAGGCTATGGAAACGCAATCTTCTGAGACCAGTTGATAACCGTCTCCACTGCACGCGTCACTTTCGGTTTCACTTTGGCACTTGTTCCTCGTCGAAGCAGAAACCGGTAAAGATATTGAACAGCACTGATTTCCTCCGCTTTGCAGAAACACTTCCTGCTTTGTTCTATCTCTAAACGGCTGTTCTCTTGACATCCCGCTGCTGCTGGGCTGTTCTTTCTGTCGCCCGCCGATCAAAAGCTGTTCATTTGGCGCCTCGATATTGTTAGATTCTCTACCATATCTTCCGCGTCTTATCGCATTGGGTGCATGGCGCGATGAGTCCGCAGAATGTCTTAGGTTCGATGCCAGAATGGGACGAGTGGGGTGCGGATGGTCTAAGTCTAATAGTTGTGTCGTCTGGTTGGAAGACAATCGTTTCGTTTCATTGTTGAAGCGGAAGAGACCGATGTTGTGGCAATTCAATGGCGATTCCGAAGTGTCTAGTTCGAATCCTCCATGATGGTGTTTCTCCTTCGACGTATGCGGCACAGTCAGGTCATCATAGGCAGGTGGTTCTTCCTCCTGATAAGATGGAGGCCTCAAAGCTATAAACTCTACAATAAATTGAGCAGATTAAAATAAAATACACCAGTGATGCCGTCCTAAACAAAAAAACAACCGGAACGCCGGCTTCAGACGCCATGTTAATCTAGAAATTTTTACCGGTTCGGCGTTCCGGTCGTCAAAAAAGAACCGGCCGGAACGCCGTTCCGGTCCGTTCCGGCCTCAACCTATCCATGGAATACACTAGCGATAAAGTGCAGGATATATTTCATAGTCGGTCATGACTATGATTATAGGACATTAATGATTTTGGTTTTCGCAGCAGCGAATAATATTATGTCGTATCTGACACTTCGTTCAGCACGTGACGAAGCTATAATAGTACTATTACTACTATAGTCTCCAATACTATAATTGTATAATCATGCATTGATGTTACTTGTTGCGTTTTGACAGCAAGTTATGAAATAAACGAAAATACAATACAATACAATACAATTTGCCCGATGCTTCTTATTTATTTGGATGTCTACCGTGTAAGAGTCAACGTGCCAGAGTCATTTCTTAAAAACTTAGGCCTATGTGGATTTCGTGTGTTTTGGACGGTAGGCCTAATAGGCCTATATGGACGCACATAATCGAAGTCTGATCGCTTGTTTGAATTGGTCGATCTGTAACGAACGGGCAGGCTGCAGCATCCGTCTGGACAGTATATACTTACTTATGCCGAATGCGACCCCGCGGGAAATCTCGGATAAGACGACGGATTAGGGAATTATAGGGTCAAACATGATTCCCTCAGATCTACCTGTCTATAGAAAGTATTGGCTGGTAGTCAGCAGTTTTAAGCAGGGACAATGAAGTCGGGGAATAATGAGAGGCACGCTTGTCCATTGTCATTTATTAGATGAGAACATGCATGTCGTCCAGCGAGGAGGCAAGAGTAGTTCACGGTAGGCTGATTGATAAGAACTGAAGCAAAGATATTACGCTAAGTAAAGTGTTTCCTAGTCTGTATAAGAATTGGTTTCTGGTAGTCAAAAGGAGCGGCGTATTAAGTGAAATGACGCGTTTCTGTGTCAGGAACAGTAGGCCTACTATTACAGGCGATATCGGCGGTTATATAGTTGTTGTTTAACGACACTGTGCCATAACAAAGATGATTAGTGTCGCCCTCCTCCTTTATCCAGGCTTGGGACTGGCACTGCCAGAGTACGAACAGTGGTCGATAACGGCTTAAGTGGGCTATATATAGGCCCTATACATAGTGCAGCTGAGAAAGTATACCTGGTTGTGTTGTTCTACTGGAAGAAGTTGAAAAATCGAATCCCCAGATGTGTCGACGTCTATTCGCCAAGCGACCCTCAATCGGAATTCCTGCTTCTGATCACAAAATTAAATAGGTCTTAGAATTAATTTATTCAGAGAATTTAGATAGCTCCTTTTACATTGCAATGACCTATACTCAGAGGCGCTCTCAGCCCACCACGGCTACAAAATGCTCTATAATACGGAGCTTACGCTAATTTAAATTACAAGCAGGCCTATGCTATAGGTCTACTTAAAACTAAATATGTAGCTAAATTAAAACAAAACACATTGTTATAATAAATATTATGCTTATTAGACGCTCTAAATTGGATCGATCATACAAGCTCTATAGGGTAGTGATCAGACCGAACTCGACATACTATAACCAATAACCATAACAAAAAGATCTCATGCTATCTTTCGTCTGTAAAACAACGGCAATTCACGCTTCTTGTTCAATCACAGCCTCGTTCTTTGAAAACGATCAGCAAACTTCGTCGTCAGAGGTTTTTCAAATCCTCTGCCAAACTTCATCGCACGGATTTCTAATTTATTCGCCAGGGGCGCTACTGGTCATAGCAACAAGTCATCTACGAATCGCTGTTCACGTGGCGCGCTCTCTCTGACAATCCATAGAGCTCTTTTGTGACACGCCGACTATAGCCACGATGTCCATAATTATATCATAAGATTATGTAGCCTAGCTTATGTATTACATTTACAAACAGTCAGGTAGACAGACAAATAGGCAGAGGGTAGAAGAAAAGAAGAAACAGACAAAGAAATAAAGTGACTGCGATCGAGTAGTTCTTCTTAACGGTAGACTACCTCTGTGAGATCGCTTCCGTCTTTGATAAACAAGACAACACCGACAATGGAAGCACATAATTACTGCCGTTCCGGTAAAGAGAATCAGAGTTCCGAATATGAATGTCACCAACAGAACGCTGGAACAAATCAGAACAGATTTTAAGAAGCATTTGAATATTTGACAAATAATACATTGCAGTCATCATGCCAATTAAGTAGACTGAGATTTTGTCAAGCATGACAAAACCGGATCATGAACAAACGACTGTCGCATGCCTCTATATGAACATTTACAGACTGGCACAAGATGCGGTGAGTTCAATCAAACGTTGGAGTTTAGACGTAAGGGAAAGGTTATAGGACACCTGCATGGAAATCACATCTGAACATTTTTAGGCTACGTCAGGCTATCATGACATCGCCCAGTTTCATATTTAACCGTCTTCAATACCTCTTCAGTATAAGTTTCTGTGGGCGCCCATACACGCAAATAATCTCAAAATGGATCATGTAATTGCACGCGATATTTTCTTATATACATTTGATATTCTAACATTGACCAAACTACGTTGCTGACTTTTCTGCTTCTGTGCTTTTTGTCATGTCCATGAATCCAACGACGCCATCCGTCCATAAGTCCTATGTCTTTTGAGTGCCATACACTTGATTTCTAGCAACCCAGTCCATTGCTTGGTTCAGCATTCATTCCAGCGACAAATAGGTCTTACACAGTTACTCTGTATAGGCCTATGGTCTTTCGTTCATTTTTCTTCCATCAAATACTCTTCTCAGAGTCATTTGCAAAAAAGAAGGCTATTCATGTACCGTGAATTCAGTTTCTAAGTCTATTCTTTGTGGCTTTCTTCCAGCATTAACCTAACTACTTTCTCTGTTTTTTTGTACGAGTATATTTCTCAAATACTTAGTATCAGCAGAAGTATCTACTAACGAGGGTACGTGTGACTCACTGCTGGTGTAGGTTTGTACTTTCAGTTGGTCCGACGGTTCTGAGTAGTGGCACTGTGGGTTGATGGGTAGGACAGCAGAATCGGTAGTTGTCCGTCCCGCAGCAGTAGCGTTGTCCTGGTTCTCCCCACTTCGGACACTGAAACCCATTGTTCCACATGCCATGCTTATCAATGAAACCTGGACAATACTCGTTTCTACCTCCTGCAGCTACCAAACAAACAATGCAAGCACTATATATCAAACAACGATTGCTTCCATCCATCCATCCATTCATCCATCCATCCATCCATTCATCCATACATCCATCCATCAACTCGTTATCCACACATGCATACACACAAATATATACATAGATGCATACATACAAACACACGCACATACATACATAAATGCCTAATTGTACATACATGTAGTCTATATGTACATTGTACATACATAGAGTATACAGAATGTACATATGCATATATGAATGTATTTTTCAATATAGTCGTAAACTCCAAATTTCTAAAGCGCCACTTGAAACCTAAGCGCATGGCACCAGTTTATTCATGAGCGCTGCGTCAAGTCAGAAGGAGTTTCCAACGGGTAGTCGAAAGGAGGTCCGAGTCCGGTTATCAGCGGGTCCAAGTCAAGAGAGGAGACAGTATGCATATACAATATTATACATGCACAACCTCATACATAATATGTATGCGTAAATTTAGCAATTGTTCTCCTGCTTTTTGAAGCAGTTTTATAGCGGTTCCGTGCACCCATATTCGGTGCCTTACCCCTCTTCTGTTCTTCATTGAGTTGGGTTATCGGTTGCATTTTTTACGGACATTTCTGCGCGAACTGTCGGATGGTTATGTATATTCGATCAAAAGCAGGTCTCGAACTTTTTCTTTTGGAAATCCGGTATTGCTTGCAGTGTCTTCTGACACTTCACTGTTTACGTCCTTGATTTGCTAAGCCTTGCATGTAACGCCAACATTTACGTGTTTTTTATGTCTACATTTACGCAGGCCATAGGGTCCAAATGATTCTATTTGAGAATGCAGTAGTCTACATAATTATAGTAGTATTTTGATCACCCAGCACGAGAATACAGTGCAACATATATGGATATACTGTAATGGCGCACTAACATTCCTCTGTATGTCTTATTATTCGATTTGATATAACAGCTTTTGTCGTATCTGTAGAAACATTATAATAATTATAACGACAATTTATATGGCGTCGGAACGCTGCCATACCTCTACAAGGGCGCCAACATTGCGTTTCATATGTATACTGGACTATACTAAAAATGGCTAAATCGAACAATATTGTCTCTGCTATTTCCGTGAATTTGAGAAACTGTTTATATATGACACTGAATGAAATCCTGTATTCCGACGGAGCTGCTAAATCTTCCACGAACTGACAGTCGATATTGACTGGGTCTTTCCGTTGAGCCTTCAAATTGCAACAAGAATACCAAACAATTATTTCCAACCGCGTCCTGGACTATATATCGACATTAGCCTGGACGTGATCGATTGACTCGGCAATGGCGTATGCATGGGTCGACCGGACAAGGAGGATCTCTAACCGGAGACACGACTCCTCGACGGCCCTTAAACCTGACGACGCCGCCGCGCATCCATCTTCCGTATCGTTCCGGTTATACTATCGGCGTCAAAGCCTAACATAGACGAAACATTACGTCAGGCGCCACACACACACAAACCCACGCACCTACACACATATCTATATAGTCGACAAATATGTATGCACGTCTATATATATTCAGCCTATGTGTCTGTTCATGGGCGTATTTAGGGGTGGTTTTACTGGTTCAAACCCCCACGACCCACGTGAATGCATTACTGTTATTAAACACTAGAAATTTAGAGAAATACGACCTTCTCTCTAATGTAACCCCCCAAAGCTAAAACACCTTCGAAAGTTTTTCTGGTTACGCCCCGGCATGGTCTGTCTAGTTTCAATCAATCAATAAATAAATCAATCAATCAATCAATCAATCAATCAATCAATCGATCGATCGATCGATCAATCAATCAGTTAATCAATCAATATGTTTATTGACCACCATGATAATAATTCAAGCAATCGTATGCAGGGTGTCAATAGAAAAACCCAAAGGAACATATTATTTTTCCGCTAACAGGGTTGCCCTATTTACATCAGTCATTAATCAGTTAGTATACCGGTATATTGATGGTTACCATGCATTTAATACAATGTATCTTACGACAGTCATATGATTGAGTGTCAATATTTAATTCTACTGGGAGCTTGAAGGCTCCTCACAAGGTTTCGTTGACGGTGAGCATGCAGCTGGCAACTGATGGATGGATGATCTCGCGATCGTGTGATATGAGGAGCATCACCGTGCATGTGGGTTTGTAATTCAATTGGGAAAGACGAGTAAACTGGTGGGGGGGGGGTGAATGGGTAGGTGAGTTGACATCTTCATTTACAGTGCGGGCCAAAGTGTTGACAGCCATCAATCATCTAGCGCCACGTCACAAACGGAGCAACGAAGCGACGTCAAAGGTCAACAACGAAACAAAAGCCGACCAAGAGAAACATGGACTGGTAGCGTCGCAGCCAAACTCCAGAAGCAGCCACTGTGTAAACTTAACTCTTTATTTACTGTTCCAAGCAACTCTTGAGGTCGCCGAAAGCTGTCGTATACAATCTAAAAAATGTGCACTTAACATGCGATAAAAGTTTTCCTTTAAGAGTAGAAGACAAAAAGCACATGATGCTCACGTCCTTATGCTATGTTGCAGTAGGTGTATACAAACAATTCCTATGCATTGTATGGCGAAGAGTTTGTCGACCTACGATCAGAACATGCATGCAAAATTCCGACTATCAAAGTTGTATGCATTTGTGCTTGCATGTATGCATATATGACAGCAGGTATGTATGTATGCTGTATGTCTGTATTAAATATGTATGTATGTATGCATGTAATATAATATTTTATATATATATATATATATATGTGTGTATGTTGTGTGTAGCCTGTATGCATGCATGTATGAGCATATGTTTCTATGTATAATATGTGTAACCGACAAAGTAAAATGTCAGCCAACTCAGTTTGGATTAAAACGTTTATGACAGAAGTCAGTTTTAACTCCACCCCACGGCAACCACCGTAATACCCTTTTAAAGTCTTTAAACTATTGACCATTTCACACCTTAAATTCTCACCCTGCCGGTTTAATTTGCAAGATGCAACTCTGCCATGTTTGTTTACATATTCGTCCAAACGTGCATGCCTCCCTCATTCGTTGCTTAGATATAGGCCTGGATATGCATGTTATGTTGCATTGCGCTTATACAACCGCTGAGAGATATAAAGCAGGCTTATAGGCAACAGACTTCTGGAAGATTAATTATCGAATGCAGCTACACACGACCAGAGCGGTGATAAATCTATGCAACAGGGCAGCCTTTAAATAATAGCCAGTAAATGTCAGCCTTTGTTTAAATGAAGCATATAATATATATATATATATATATATATATATATATATATATATATAGTTCAGTTGCGTATATAATGGTACACTTGGGAATTACCCAGCGGCGACCTCTGGCGCTGATAATGAAGCGTTGATTTTTTTACATCGTATAACAGTTGGTTATCGAGGTATACGGTGGGTGTATGTATTGGATAGGAAGAAGATTGGACTGCTCCCGAACCCTGCAGTGCAGTTCCATTGTGGTTGTATACGTTGCATAGTTTAACTACCAGACAACCTGTTAAGGGATTCGGTGCGCGCTGCATGCGCTCATTCCATTCCTCTGTTATAAATGGCCGTCTGCAGAACAGGCGAGAAAGCTTAAAATCCCAGGGTAACTTCGTTAATATAATATTATGGAAAAGAAACGCAGAATTTTTAAGTTCAGTCGTGTGATTCAATTTTGAAATTCAGTCCTGTTTGTGATGACCATTTGTATATCTGGTCATTGCAAGTTTGGCTCTCGAAAGAAGGTCCGATGACCAGTCGAAAAAGTCAGATCAACAAAACTGTGAAAGACTTTAAAATCGAGTTCTTCCATGACTGTAGCTGATAAAGTAGCATGGTAAACGAGCAATCGAAATCTTACTTGAGCTTAGCATGATTTATTCTATATGTTTAGCGACTAATTCACTGAGTACTAACTAACTTAAACCTTGGAAGTTCCATCGAAGCGACACCTGCCGTCGTAACCTGTAAGATTCTAGTTTCAAGGCCTGCAGTCGCTCACTTTCGCAGACCAATTTCCATTCAGCCGATGAATGCATTTCTTCTGCCTAGTTGACCAAGTATATGTCAACAGAAACAAATCAAGCTTATTTGCTAAAATGGAGAGAATTCTGGTATTCAGCTGGAGAAAAATTATTGCAAATGACACTGCATTGTGTCATTTGTAATGATTTGTCTCCAGTCTGTCTGACTTGACTGTGTGCTACCACATTGCTCGTCATTTGTGGACAATTTGTGTTTACATGGAAGATTCGTACTATCTTTGTGCACTTTTCCCTCGTAATCGTAATCGTAAACTCTAAATTTCTAAAGCGCTACTCTAAGACTAATCGCAGGGCACCAGCTTATTCACAAGCGCTGCGTCGTATCAGAGGGGTTGTCCAGAGATCGATGTTCATTGCATGGAGGTCCGTGTTCGGTTGCCAGAGAGACCAGAGAGGAAAGGCAGAGCGGCTGCTAAGGCGGGTTTCGTTTGGGATGAGAAAGCTTCAAAGGCGGAGGATCGGATGGACAGGAAACAAGATTAACACTTAAAAATTAATCAGTTTTAAAATTTAAGATTCCTCAAAAACGTCTTTAACTGTAAGTTTGTTAAGCTAAATTTGAAAAATTCAAATTCCGGTCTTCGTGTTTGTCCTTTTCCTCGTTACTTGTTTGACTATTCTCTTCAGAGATGGAGAGGTTCTTATGAAGAGGCGCTACATGCTTACTGTAACAGAGTTTTTCCACTCTCTTTGTTCTCACGGTCAAAGGCGATTTAGTGATGTCGAATATTGTCGTCCTATATTCAACAGTTAGTTATTGCATGTTCGTTGAAGGTTGTTCCTGTTGAATTATCTGCTATTTACGTAGCGCCAAGTATTGAATTACAGTAGTCTGTCCATGTTTTGTAGGACGGGTCTTCGGTTGCAGCGCCCGCCGCAGGGTTGGATGAAGGGAGTGGCCTGGCGATGACGCAAGGCAGTTATGCATGGTAAGTAAATTAGTCGACTCTGCCATGCAGTGGGTCTGAGATTCGGTCGAACGTCATAACGACCGTTATTTCGTTTAGTAGAAAACGAAAAAGGCCCAAGACAGAGAGAAAGACATAGAGATGAAGAGATTAACGGAGAAAGAGAGACAGACAGACAAACAGACAGACACAGATGGAGCAGAGACAGAGAGAGACATAGAGAGACAGAGAGAGACAGAGAGCTAGACAGAGAGACAGGGACAGAGACACAGAGAGACAGAGACAGAAATAGGCAGAGACAGACAGAGACGGAGATAAAAGGGAATGAAAAACAGAGAGATGACGAGGAGGAAGAAAGAGGAACGGAGGAAAGAGGAACAGAGGAACAGAGGAGCAGAGGAAAGAGGAACAGAGGAAAGAGGAACAGAGGCCAGGCTGCCTGCCCTCTGAGATTTCCATCAGTCAGACGAAACTGAATTCTTCCATGTAGGCTTGGCTTTCGGTTAAGTATATGCAGAGAGAATTACGACTGAAAATGAGAACACAGTTTTGCTCGTTGCTATAGATACATCAGCAACAAACATTGTATCGCAGAGTGACTCTAAACAGGTCCCATGCACATCCGTTTATAGGGCACGTTGTCGATACATATACTTATACATATACATGTGTGCATATATATATATATAACGTATATAAGTATATACATGATTATTTCAACGAATCAACCACCGAACACACACAGGTATATATAGGCCCTATATGTATACTTGCGTGTGTATGTGTGTGTTTGTGTGTGTGTTTGTCTGTTTGCGTGTTTATGCAGTTGACGATGGAATTCCTATTCAAGAAAAACATTCGTTGTATACATTATATCCTGTACACATTGACGCCAAATGCGATGCAAGGAAGCCCATAAAGATCAGCCTTTTACGATGGAAATGGATGTGCACATGGCTGGAGGCAACTGGAGACAGGCACAGAGGCAGACAGGAGGACAGACAGAAGAACATACGGAAGAACATACAGCTCCAGACAAACAGGCAGACACAAAGACAGACAGAGACGTCCATCATGCAGAGCGACGAGTAACTCCCACTCGATATTCTTCTGTTTTTCCCATGGCATGTGACGCATGCGCAGTCCGAACTATTCTTTCTCTTCCGGCGACGAAAAGACGCCGCCTGTCGACGGACTCACAAGTAATGATTCGTTACTATAATTAATCACTGCCACAACATGACGAATATCCATGCGTAGATATATAGACACACACATATACACAAACACACACACACACATATATATATATATATATATATATATGTACGGAAATGCACAAGACCGAATACACGGTGAATGCATACACGTACATACAATACATGCATGCATAAACATACATAAATATATACGTATACACATGCAGACAGACAAAAACACAGTTGTATACAATGATATACATGGTCCAACTGAGAAGGATTGACGTTGTTTGCAGAGGCGTAGATTTGGTCTAGCAAACGAGGGTACCAAATTTCAAATTTTTCCACTTTGTGATTCTTAAATAATTATAACGGCGCCGCTTACTTGCCTTGCCTTGCCTAATAATAATAATAATAATAATAATAATAATAATAATAATAATAATAATAATAATAATAATAATAATAATAATAATAATAATAATAATAATAATAGTAGTAGTAGTAGTAGTAGTAGTAGTAGTAGTAGTAGTAGTAGTAGTAGTAGTAGTAGTAGTAGTAGTAGTAGTAGTAGTAGTAGTAGTAGTAGTAGTAGTAGTAGTAGTAGTAGTAGTAGTAGTAGTAGTAGTAGTAGTAGTAGTAGTAGTAGTAGTAGTAGTAGTAGTAGTAGTAGTAGTAGTAGTAGTAGTAGTAGTAGTAGTAGTAGTAGTAGCAGCAGCAGCAGCAGCAGCAGCAGCAGCAGCAGCAGCAGCAGCAGCAGCAGCAGCAGTAGTAGCAGTCCTAGGGCAAAAACTAAAAAATTGTTACAATGACGATGATGATGGTGATCACGATGCTGATAATGCTCAGTGATTGTTGTGTCTTGAGAGCTCAAAATGAAGACCTTTCTCCAAGAAAACAATAACAGACATTGTTTCTTCTGGGTATGAAAAGTGAGAGTACGGTTCCCTCCAGTCCAAAAGTGAGGCTAAGGTACCTCCGAAATTGCGCCCATGGTCGTTGGGCTATTAGCTATAAAGACGATGAAAGAGCTTCGATAACATCCATTTCTTACGCCATCAAACCCATTGGCGTAATTGACGTTGTATGTGATATCGGCAAAATGCCATCTATGACCGACTTGATCGCATTTGGCGTATACCCTTATGTCTTTCCTTTGGTAAGATGTCGTACTTAGGATCGACGCCATTGGCTACATTCTCTTTGGTCATGGTTTAATGTACTCACTTTGTTAGTGCCCTAAACTATGATATAGCAAACAATTCATCTCCAGATTGTGGTAACTTTTGTTCTACTAAAAGACAAATTTGGATTGATTTACGAGTATACTTGCGTATTTGGTCCCATGACTATAATACCTATTTAATTCCATGCACGGCGCAAGCATTAATCTAATCGGTTTCGATTAGAACTGAAATCTGTAGGATATATCATGCAGTTTGACTTATATGTTAATTGTTTGTTTTTTCTTGCATATCACATCTACTGAGGTAGAGGCCTGCATATTGTATCAGCCTATTTACTAAGAATCAGGCGGAGCAGTATATATTATGTATATATGTATTCATATATGTATGTATATATATATATATATATATATATATACGCAAGCCACTCTGACTCTGCTAATTTCCTGCTTTGGCGACTGGTGCCCGACATTTTATGAACAGACCTTAAGTAAACAGTTTAAATAACGTCCTTAGATTAACATGTAATGTTGTATATATGTATATATATATAAAATTACGTTAATGTATACTGTAAATAAATATCATAGCATATATGCCTACTTCGATAGTACTCGTTGCGCATCAAGCATTAAAGACCCATTACAATGTGACTATATCACTCTCTGTATAGGTCATATACGATACTTTAACTTCTTTAAGTATACTTAAAGTATCGTATACAGAGAGTGATATATATATTATATATATATATTATATATATATTATAAATACATTTAATTGCGCTCTACATACAGTGTAACTCTATACAGAGAGATTTTAAAGGAAAGGAATTAAAAATACATAGACCTATATATCCGTGTCGAGATATGTATACGCAATTATTACACATGTATACATATGCAGTCTGCTGTTAACGCAGCCAAAACTAACAAAGAACGTAATATATTGTGCCAGTAAGTGCCACTGAAACAAAGGTTCTGTACAACGCATACAGTCTCCTACCTATACGATATATATATATATATATCTAAAACGGTACAGCCTAATGCTCGCACGATGTATCTACAAAACACTTAGCAGTATATAAATACACTGTGTTTGTACAATGCTGTCGAATAAGTGATTTGAAGTCATTCTATCAGCGATTTTATCATAAACCACAGGGTCATGAGAAAGGTCAAGATTGGTTAACGAGAGCCTATAGAAAGTTCAGAACCTGTGATTTCCGGGAGAAAGGGTATCAAATCTGGGTTTTCTGGATAAAGATGCCCCGAGGTGGTGTTATTGTTCTACATTTGCTGAACTTTGCCTCAATATGTCAACGAAAACCTACGAATTTCTAGTATAAAGATATCATCAAAAAGCGCGATTTTAAGAATTTCAGGTATTTCAGTAACCACATCTTCAACAGTTATAATTATGCGGCTAAAAGCGTGCACCTATATATCTTGAATAACTATAGTCTTCTTTGTAATCCGAGCTAATGACCTCTATCGAATCATTATCATAATGCTTTGGTCGCTGGTCCATAGAGTAAAAAAATCTTAATAAAAAATCATGATGTATGGGGAAACCAGGTTGAAATCCGATATATCAGGGTAACCATAAACAGGCAACGCAAACTGAAAGTGACGGAGTCTCATGTCTGTATCGGAATGACATAAAAAAATTAACAGAACGAACTGAATTGGACAGCGATTCCAAAGACCGACTTCGGACCGGCTTCCGAGAAAGCCCGAGAGCCGAACACTGTTCGGGTGCGGGGCACATCAAGAGCCATGGCATCCACTGATCGAGTGCATGCAATATGTTGTAGTGACGCCAATGAGAAGTGAGTTGCAGCAGTCAATGGTATTGGAGACCAAAGAATCGACTAGTGAGATAAAGACTGTTAAAGAGTCTATCACCTCCCTTTCCCTAGTTCCACAAGTGCATGCTTGAAGTCTGTTCTGTTTGATCGTATACGGTATACGTACCCTGCTTTGTTGACAGCGCTGATTATGAGCTTTTTAAGTTTCGCTTTACACATTTTCGCTTAAGTTGCGTTATGTACAAAGAGCTATGACTCTGCTGATGATATCACATAACTAAGGTGACCTCCGAGTCCAGGGTAGCAAAGAGGCTTTCAAATGACTTCGGTATTGCAATATTGCTCTGAGGATTCCGCCTCAATTCTCCTGTAGGATTTATACGTAGGCTAAATGATGCGGGATTTACAGATATGTAGATATTTATAATAATATGTAGGCTCATGAATGTATTCATGAGTATAGGCCTATATAAATCGGTGGATGTGCTATACGACCAATTGACAGCGCATGTATTGAAGTTGTGTAAACCAAGTGTAGACATTTATGTCGCCAGAAAATTCCTCACATGATTCTATTGTAATATACCGTAATGCATTTGTCTTATTGTATATTCCATATTGCGAACTATATATACCATAGTAGTAAAAAAACGTTTTCTTCGTTTTATATTTTTTCCCAAAAAACGTCGTTTTTTCGTTTTTTATTTCTCGTCTCGTTTTTTTCCGTTTTTAATTTTTTTATATGTAACTTTATTTAGTTGTTCACTGTCTGTTACTATTTGTTTAATTTAATTTTTGTCTGATGTCCCTTACGTTGTCTCCGTCCTTTCAAGGATTCATCTAATTTACGTCACTATTTAGTGTCATCAGTTGAGAAATAAACAGCAGAGTTCAGGAAATAAAATTCATAAAAGTTATTTGAATTTATAAGTTATCCAACATGCGAAATGTTGTCTTTGTACTCAGAAATCTCTGATTGACTGATAAACTGACTGATATAACTCCATGCATATTAAGTTCTTATATAAGTCAGAATTGTAAGTAGATCTACACTTTTTAATTGAGTACACTATATATACTTACAAAGTTTAGTTTTTAATTGCTTATGTCAGCATGGACTTATGTGGACTTATGTATGCAATTTAAATTTGAAAATATTTCAATATTTTTAATTTCTCAATTTCTTTTTAAACCAAACTTCTGAACAAGAAAATAATTGTTGTAGATTAGGCTACTGTTATTTAGTGTTTATTAATAAAGTTATATTATTTGCTGATTAAAATTAAATTGTGTAAACAAGGGTTTTAATTTAAAAATTCAGCAAAGTCAAATAATTTTCTTTTCCGGTTTTTTCTCGTTTTTTTCCGTTTTTTATTTTTGTCAATAAAACGACTTTTTTCCCGTTTTTTATTTTCATTTTACCGTTTTTAACAACTATGATATATACGAAGAGGCGCTTCCAGCATAAACCGTCCTCGTTCTATATAGAGCACCATGAAATCGTTAAGTGAGTAGGCAGGCTAAAGACTGTTCCAATCAGTGACTCAGTGACATAGGCCTACCCACCACAGCGAGAGCCCTATGCTGCCCTATAGATGTCTCAGTCAAGGGCAATGGTCATTTAACTGGAGACAATTACTGCAATCAGTGCCTAAACATGTATTTAGCCTCGCCTTCTCTTAGAGAAACCTCAAAGGCCGTAAAAGGTTCTCGCTATTGTGATCCACAGTGTAGCCATGATTTGAACTTCTGTGGTGCTCAGTATCTGGCCTTAACAAGGCACATATTGCGTGCAATGTTCCCTGTTGTCAGAAGTCGAGTCTATATGTACGTTCTGGGTAGATACACTGTTTGCTATGAGTTTATCATGCATACACAATTACACATAGGCCTTCGTGCAAGCGGACAGATCCCTCGGGATCTTGGAATCAGGTTCTGCACGCTAATGAAATCAATCAACACGATGCCTCACACTAAACGAAGGACAGCGGATTCCTCTGGATGTCTGTGCTATGCGAGCAGATCTATACTAGTTTGACCCTAATACATTACCAGGTTTGTACTATATGCGGAAAAATCTGCACAGAGACGCTTTTGCTTGAAATACAGTGAATCGTTTGAGCTGGAGTGAATAGTTTGGATAAGAATGAATAACTTTACTCATAACGAATAGCTTTACTCAAAGTGAATAGTTTTACTTGGAGTAAATAGTTTTTTGGAGTGAATAGTTTTTTGGAGTGAGCAGTGTGACTTGTACTATGCAACTTAACGTGCCATATTGAAAGAATATTTCGGCTAGAGGTTGAATTTAAGAGAATATTATAGTAAATTAGAGTTTATGAATAGCGTGATATGCAATAGTATGATTCAAAATTAATAGTTTTACTTCGAATAAACACTTAGTCTTATAGGGAATAGGTCTAGTTAGTCTATCTCTATGATTCATTAAGTTTATAGATATCTTGAGCTCTGATCACGGGCTGCAGTGACCTTGATCATAAGAATTTCACTAACTTTGTCCTAATATTCGGAAATAGAGAGACATATACACAAAGCCGAAATTGTCACTAACCTAATTCAAGAGAACTTGGAAATAAATATTCCATCGACACTCAGAATAGCCATCAGAAAGTCTTCAATATATTCACTTCTAAATTTTTTAATTTCAAAACCGTGAAAATGCTTATGAGTCTTATACATATAAAATATATATAAAGTAATGGAAATGAAACAATGTGAATCGGACAAATAAATATGATATATATAATAATAATAATAATAATAATAATAATAATAATAATAATATACTACTGGCATGTCTTGATTCATGTCTTAATGCAAACTGCTATTCAGAACTATTGTAGCCATAATCATTTTTTTAAATTTATAATGAACCCGTTAAGACTATAGGTGCCTACTGCGAACGGATTGCGGCAAAAAAAACTCTTTGAAACTCAGTTGAACGAGTATTAGATTAATTATCCCTTGTTTCCCTTAAGACGCAAAATTGATATCATGCTAGGCATGGGTGGCTGACATAAAAACTCAGATCCAACTCAAAGCCTGTCAGCAGAGTTGATCGATCGACAAGAAAAACCTATAGCAGAGACCGACACTGATGAGGTAGTCAATTATTCACAACGTTGGATGTGTCGTGTTTCCGTGTTATTCACAATGTTCAGGTTGTAGCAGGGCAATCGTTTTCCCCGTTCACCTATTCGACTTCTTCTGAGAGGAGGTCGTTTGAAAACGACCCTTTTGAGAGCTGAACACTTTTAGTTGCAAATAATGCTACGTCAATGTCACATTAAATTACAATAAGTGCAATTGCGTTGGTACGAAATCAAAAGGTGCAGTCTATATTCCATCAAAAGGAGACTGAACTTAATATTGCAGAGTATGAGTCAAAGTTCTTGGTTAACTTGTCTGTGAGCGAAGAACAATTTGCCCAAACAGTTTTCAGGTTAGGTCTTCGTGTTTCATCTGGTGATGTGCTGTATTGAGAAGTCCATTTGCTCCTGTGCTTAAGCGATTAACTCGAGCATATACAGTATACGTTGATAAAGCTTCTCCACTGCTTATATGACCACAAATCGAACCTTGGCGTGTGTTCCAATGTGTATTTAGATTGATAGTCCCTGAGGACTCCCCAACGTTTGAACAACTCAACGACAACGCAGACACTCGCCTCTTTGGGGCTGTCCTGACGGACCCGGGCCACGTCCTGCACCAACTACTAACCCCCAACCAAACCCATCCACTAGTCCTTTCGTCCCCGTGCCAATGACCGCATTATCCGCATAATCCCCCGGCCGACAGCCTTATGCGCATAACATTTATTGTTAGGATGTTATATACTTTTAAAACTGTTTATTAGATGTCTGTGCACCAAAAGTGCGATTATCAATTGGTTAACACACTTAATAAGGAATAAACTAACTTACTTACTTATATTTACGTGTGACGCTGTCTGCATGTGCTTGCAGTTGACAAAGTCGCACAGAGCTCGAAACTTGGGGGGGAGCGAAAATGTTGGAGAAAATTAACATGAACAAGAGTTACAAGACACCATAATGATAATATTATGGTTTCGCATAAATCTTCAATTTTGTCAATAAAATAAAAGTCAAATGGTACCAACAATTTACAATGAAAAACAATTTGACTTGTGTTATGTACGTGGGCCTGTACAATATATATATATTCTACACATGGCCCGAAATATCCTAAAGCCGTCGCCCACGTATACAATAGTATCTCTCCAGTCAGATAAACTGCAGTTGATTTGTTGGAGAGTTAGCCCTGTATAAATAGAATTGCCATTATCAACCTCTGTGCATATGAATGTATGCATGAGGGTCGCACATGCTCATGACCACTATGTAATTAATTACTTGTTTGCATACCTGAACGGCGTATTGTGCGAATCAATCGCAGATGATAAAAGAGCGTTCTTCATGCTTGTTTCCACATGCTCTGTAAAGGTCAATTCCTGGTCCAAGGTCGCACGCAAATCACGCACAGTACTAGGAAAATAAATGCTAGGGAAGCTATGTTACAAATCAGGCAGATTAATTTTGCAGATCTTTCCACGGTTACCAAACCAGATGATCTAGGTTTTCCCGAAGTTCAACCGAAGACGGTTGGAGGACATCCATGGCTCAAAGCGCTTCCGATATCTCAAGCTTTTCTTCGCTAAAGAGTAAGCCTCTACATCTATATGGACATATATAAACTATAGGGACGTGCTCCTGAGTGTTTATCTGCACACTGGTGAACAGCAGCCCCCGAAGAAGAACTGGCTTAATCGGTGGTGTAGAAAATATGGAATATGGGTCCTGAGGTGGATGGAACCTGTGAGAGACCAAGTGAGACCACGGACCATTCAGACCGTGGGAAACCAAATCCACATTCTGAATACGTACAGAGAGGTATTCAAGCGCAACCAATGGAGATCACAACTCATGTGCACTAATATTTAATGTATACTAATAATTGTGTACTAATGTGTACTAATGTGTACTAATAATTGAACGACTTTTAAAGGCGCTTAAAGAGGTTTCCGTGGTCAACAGCGTCGAAAGCCGCGCTCACATCATAAAGGGGCGAGAAAGATTACATGTTCGCGGTCAACTGACAACAGCCCGCAAAATCAACCAGAATGCATGCCTTCTTATGGAAACAATATAGCCATATCGGTATTTACTTCAACTACGTTGGCCTAAAAACATTCACTAGGACAGTATTGTCCAGTTTAGACATATTCAAATTAAATAAAAGTTTAATTCTTCCATACGACGCAAAGAAGAGAGATCTTTAAAGAATCGTTCGGTTTTTTGTATGGGTCGGCCTCTGTCGTGGCTGAGTTTGTTCCTCTCTGGGAGCACTCGGGCAGCGATATTTCGTTTCACACAGTCTGACTGGTCCTTAGTTACACTTGGTCTTCCACAGGGTTCTGTCTTAGGTCCCCTACTCTATATCCTCTACAGCGCTGATTTGAACCTAGTTCTTTCTGCTTTTTGATTGCAGCTCATCAGTATGCTGATAACTCTCAAGCATATGTCCATGGCCCAGCTGTAGAGACTGTCTCCTTAGTAGAGACAATGTTTCACAGACAGTGGAGGTATTTGGTTCCTAGATGTTGTTTAACCACGTCCGACTGAGCTCTGAGAAATCCCAGTTCATCTGGCTTTTTAAGGCCGTGGGCATATTTCCCAAATTTGCTAAATTATTATCTGCAGCATTGCTTTCTTGGTGTATCTTTTCCACCACATACTGTGTGTAATCCTGGTGTGACATTGGACTAAGGATTGATCTCGGAGCGTGAGAAGAATGTATAATATGTCCAACGTATATACTTTTACCACATGGTATGTTAATTCTTGTGTGTTCTTAAAATTGTATCTTTTCCTATGCATGACCAATTTCATGATAATTATTGAAAAAACTTCTCTATGTTAGAAACATAAATGAACGATCTGCATGCACAAGTGGAAAATTGTCCTAATCTGTTTATATTCTAAAGACTACATAATACTATATATATACATATATACAAATACATATAAACATCCACGGCATGCTATAGAAATGTAGGCTATTGTTAGATGTAAATAATCACTCTAAGTATAACGAATTTAGTGTAATGACAATGATATACACATGCTCATGACCACTATGTAATTAATGGACTTGCTTAAATGCCTGCGGCCTGTAACGGATTTTGCAAAGTGTGTTCGTAGCTGAACGATAATTCAGAAGTACTTCAAGCGATGGACCTGACTGCTCCTGACATAACGAGCCTTGAGTGCAAAGTGCTGCGCTCGTGAAAGGCACAGGTAGCCGAGTCACGGTCGATAATGGTGCTGGAAATCAGAGTCCAAGAAGCCCGATGGAAGCAGCCTGGATCGGTGCCTATATATTTCGTCTTCAGTGCAACATGTTGTGTCATGTTGCAATGTCAGTCAACATCATCCATCATTCGCGCGCAAGAGATCAAGTCAAAACACAGAGGATAATCATTATGCAATACAAAAGCTATGCATTAGCCGACGGTCAGCTCAAAGATTAACAGCATCCTGTTCTCCGACTGCGTTTCAATCATTCCATCGGGATTCTAAATCTAAGTAGATCTTAGATCCGGAATATTTACTCCAGTAAATTTAAGTATCCTTATATACAGTGTTCCTTTAAAAATCTGAAAGAAATAGTTAATCAAATAAATATATAATCATACCTTCATTTCAGAAAAAGAGAAGAGAAAAATAAGACAACGAGTAGAGTTGTGAATTGAGATGAAGTACATGAAACTACTGACCTTGAGCAGACTGAATGGATTTTGTCGCCGTAATCACCAATAGACCTAACACGGTGTTTATCATTGGACTTCGTGGCGGCAAATTGCTGTTGATGCTCATGGTCCGTTCCATGACGTCTCCTGCTGCAGAGCCTGCTGCTGCTGCTGCAGGACGCAGAGCGTTGATTAAATGCTATTCGCTTGTCTCCTCTTTCTCTTCTGTACAATTCGAACGCTAGGTGGCGTCGTGAGCGATCGCCGCCAATATCTGGCGTCAGATGGCGTCCTCGAGCGGCTGTGGGTGGAGGTGGGGTGGGGTGGGAAATACCGATTGATCAGCAGATGTCGAGGAAATGCCTCGCTCAGCTATCCTCACAAACGGTTTAAACTAATGTTAATGCAAAAGTGCACATTTCATGAATGAATGTTAGATACGGTTCTCTCATTAGGAAATATTAGAGCCCAATAAATCTATGCTAATACTGCGCTGCTTAATGATGGCCATAGAAATTGTACGCTTCTGAACCATCATACGATGCTTAGGCGTTATAGGCTATAGACCGTTCTTGCTGCTATATTACCACAGTATTAAAAATTAAACCACGTTGTTTATACAAATTAATTGTTTAGTATTTTCAATTATTTAAATATTGTGTATGTTAAAAGCGACTTTGTCAACACAATAATTATGACGTCTCAATTGGTATAATTTCACGTAACGAGCTATGAGAACATGAGAACAACTACTTGAGATTGATTATAATTTAAATTATGATGTAATCAGTTACCTGTTATAACAGCTGTTTCCATAATTGTGAGATTTACTATGCATTTGAAACATTAAATTAAATGTTTAAATAAATATAATATTGTAGACTTATTGTATCTAAGCATTTCTAAAGCTCCTTAATAATAGGTTGATCTGTTGAGAAGCGCTCCCAGTGAGCAAGGCCACGCGAGAAGAAGCAGGTTTGAAGAAAGAGCGAAAAAAGAAGAAAGACTGCCAGATAGAATAACTTATAGAGTGAGCAGATGGAGAAAGCGCATTAATATGACGACGTCTTCCGAGGTTCTTCATTAAATAGACAACTTTAAAAGTAGGATATAGGCCCGTTCAAGTTTGATTTTGTGGTTTATTTGAAGGATTTGTTGTGTTTTCTTATAACCCAAACTCACCTACGCAGCATTTGGTAATGAAATGTATCGAAAATAATTGACATATTCATCAAGAAAATAATTGGTAGGCTGCAGCTTTACTTTAATATTCGCTTGTTTTATCAAGTATAACTTTCTTACAGATGTTATGTTTAGCTGATTTAATTTAGACGAGGTATATAGACTATAGACCTACATCAACATCAATTTTCTTATCGGGTTTGACCTGTAGGACCACCCGTTGTCTCCTTCTACTCCTGTTCCTCCTCCTGTTCTTCCTCCTCCTCCTCCTCCTCCTCCCCCTCACCCATCCTCTTCCTCCTTCCTCTCGTCCTTTTTCTCCTCCTTCTCCTCCTCCTTCTCCTCTTCTGCTCCTCAACTCGCTTGTTGTGACCTCCTATTTGCAGTCTAAGCACGGAATAATACTTACGGTTACGGTATCAGTTTCAGTCCAGGCTCAATCAAAGCAGATCGAGGCACGCCCATCTCGTAAATCGGCGATTTAATCCACTAAGTTAGATGTTAAGAACTGTGCTATTCAGCGAGAGGCTACTAATAGAGGCCTTTATCTTTGTGGCGAACGTGTTGATTATTCGCTGTTAACATCCGCCTTTAATGCACTAGAGGCTGCGAATATAAAATCTTAAAGACAGATTTAAACACGTGAAGGCATCGGCCACCGTGTGCAATAATATTAACCAACAACAATTTAGGTAGCTTTAGGCGGCGAGGTTTATACTTTATAGATCTATTTCTATTAAGCGCGTGTTGCTTGTAGATTTGATGTGTTATCTCTTGGTTAGCATTTAGAAAGTTACAAGCGAAAGTTATTTAAAACTGGCTCCGAGTTTTGAAGAAATAAACAGAAAGTTCATTTGAAAATAAAGACGCTTCTATTTATGAGCGTTGCAAGGGCTAGTAGGCTATAGTCTCATTATAACTAGCATTTCGTTAATATTTCTTGCATACATACATAGGCCTATATACTAAGTCTGTCTTCCAATGGGATCAAGCATTCGTAAGCAGTGAAATCACACCTCTCGAGACATTAAGAGTTGCTGTATCAACCTTTTTTCTGGTGAAGCACCCGGTAGGCCTATGCTTTGGCAAAAATCTTGTGCGGTTTTAATTAGCCTAATGGGAGTAGACAGACGGCAGAGCATTTGGGCATTTGCAGCCAAAGCCTGCGTTGGATTTCTTACCCCCATTCTCTTTTTTATGAATAGGTTACGAAGTTCCACTTGACTCAATCATTTGACCTACATGTGGGGCTACCAGTGGTAGGCCTATGCGTAACAGAAGGATCCCTTGAGGCACATAGTAAAATCCTAAGTAGGCCAGCGTCTTGATTTAAACAGGGCGCCACATAGGCCTACTCCTTTGCCAAAATCTGTCTGCAAATTAAATTTGTTTACCGTAAGTAACGCATCTATCCATGCATTTACATTTTAAACCTCAGTGGGCCAATGTGTTGCTTTAAACAAGGGCGTCACATACATGCAGAGGAATAAATACAGCTGGGATCGACAGGACAGAAGGAATGGTCACTGCATGCATACGTGATTAACCTCCTCTGCGGTCACTCGTCGAAATAGACTTGACAGATTTACGGTCCAGTACGGAATGTTATTTTGTCGCTCTTAAACTTCAATTGCAGCTTAGAATTAATCGGAAACCACTCCATGCGACTGGTTGGGATTTAAATAATGAACACAATGCAATCGTGTATCAGAACATAAATTTCGTGGACTCCCGCAGAGAAAAGACGACTATCGTCCGCATGCTATGATGCTTGCACTGACAGGGAAAGAAAGACGAGGATCTCAGCCATTGGACCTATATACTCGATCTAATCAATTAATAATTGCAGGTTGATGCAATGTTTCAATGTGGAAAGTCTGCATATAAATTTAAATGACATAGGCCTACTTCCTACTACATCATTTGGGCCTCGCTAGTGGCTGCATATGTCACTCTGCCTGAAAACAAAGAACTATCTCAACAAATCTGGATTAGAGTTAGAAAAACACAATAGGTAAACGTTGCACTGTACGTTGATTAGTCAAGTTTAGAACGTGCAACGTTTGTGCCCCCAATTCCGAAGGATCGACCTGGCCCGTAGGGTTATCAGGAAATTTTCATTGAGCTTCTTACACACAAGATAATTGGACCCCTGGACCATAGAATGCCGTCGTTTATTTCTTCGAGATTCTATTAACTTCTGCACATTCATTTTTATTAATATTTTTTAACAAATATTTTAAAATCTTTCTATTTCATCTGGTGTTAACATATTATAAGAAGCTAATTTATCGTTACTTCACCTATTTAGTCTCAGTCGTTAGTCGACTATCAACACTCTCTGTGCAATGAGTCCAATGCGAACATGATTCTCGCTCTCCCCTCACGCGATCACCACTCTCGTCCATGCGTTGATCTGTACAAGGTTTGACTTCGGCAACTCCATCTATGCTGGTCTCTCTTCACTAAGCCTTTCTAAGCTTCAGTCAATGCTTAACGATGGATGCTGAACAAACAGTGTCTTTATCATCTACGACAACTCCGCACCATCCGCCACTCGCTCTCCCTCACATGATCACCACTCTCGTCTTTACCCGATCTCTTCCCTCCATTGTCTCTCCAATTTCCGCTTGGCCGCCAGAGTACGTCTGGTTGTTCCCAGCATGCGCAGGGCCACTGCTGAATCTAGACGTTTGCTTGCGTTGGCCTCTTTAGTTAGAACCGTCTTCCGCAGGAATTGCGACTTGAGCTCATCAGCCTTTCTCTTCCCTTGTTCCGGGAACCCTTGAAGTCCATTTTATTTGTTAGTGATAGCACTGGCTTGGGTCGGGAGCGCCTCTGAATTGTTGGGTGACCCTTTATAAATGTTTGATCACGATTACGATTTGGTGTTGATTGATTAGTTGATTGGTAGAATTATCAATTGGTTGGTAGGATTATTGATTGATTGGTTGGTTGGCTGACTGATTGGCTGACTGATTGACTGACTGATTGGTCAATAACTAAAATATAGGCATTTTAGGCTGATGTAACAATCATGGATCTAAAAGTTGCAAACTCTTTCTGTTGTTGCTAAAATAAAAACGCAAAGGTCAACAGACCTGCTATAATTGGGGTGCAGGTGTTTTAACTTTTAAGCTATTTATCTACTAGTGACCAGTGACCTTTTGGTGGTCTCTTAAAACTCTGAAGAGCGCTTTGGAACCTCAAGGTCTGAAGATTAATGATATCTTCTGCGAATATGTTGATGGTGCCGGAGATATTCCGGGTGAATATCGTGAAGTTAAAAGTCTGAGCAGTTTCGCCCAATTCTATATTTAGGCCTATTTGGTCCTATTGTCAAATGTCCTGAATCTGCGCCACTGATATCATTGCCAAAATCTGGAAAAATCAAAGAATCTGGCCAGTCTGTTAGAACGTACAGCAACATAATATAGCCTACTTCGATTTCACATAAACGAATTCATGGTTGAACGGATGTATTCTACCCGCCATGGGAGGAATAGGGTCAACAAAAATGAAGAAGCTGCAGAAAGTTGGACATTCACAGTAGCGGTTAAATCATGCTCTCCAGAGTAGGCGCATATTGTTACTATTACAAAGATATCTATAAGGCGCAGAAGGCCACACAGAAATGCGAATCTGAGCAGATAAAATGCTGTTATATTAACCAGTGAAAAAATGTGGAGGCGTTTTCTCAATGGACGAGAGAATGAGTCATGTCTTCGGAATAGCATTGGTAGTCAGTGCCATTCCTTCGGGGCATTGACGTGGAACACACAACAGCCCACGAAAGTTCTGCATCATGGCTCAGCCAGGAGACCATGCCCGAATCGCAGGCTGTTGTGAGCCTGTGAGGTACGAAGGGAGACACCACTTACTGGTTGACGGTCAGACAGGTCATATAAAACACACTTGCAGCAGACCTAGATTTCCTGACAATAATAATTATTAATAATGTATTGTCACTAGAAGTGACAATGACGACTTTAGTATTAAAATTTAGCCTAATGCATACCAGCGAAAAAGTGCTAAGTTGAAGAAACACAGATCAGTGAAACAGGCGAAGGACTCGCGATCACAAAATCATCTCATCAGATTTCGGCAGAAGTTTTACGTCTATATTAGGCCTACTTACTACAGCACTTAGTGACGATTTTCACCAAGATGTCGCTTATATTGTTTGACAGAGACAAACTGGAAACTCTCTTGATGTCGGGTTCAGAAAAGGCTTTCTTTACTAAGTTTGCGCAAAAAATGACTCGATTTACATTATAGCCAACAATTCACAAGTCCTCGCCAATCTGTTACTGTGAGCTGTCAAAATTACTGGCATCTGCTACACAGTGTAAGCTTACACAGATGAATACATTTTCAAAACAGTGGCATTCATCTGATTCACGACGAGACGATGACTGTAATGTAATGTAATTGAACATTTATACAGCGCCCCTTCAAGATATCTACTACTACTCTAGCCTATATGATGCATGTTGAATGTCATTACGAATGAATTTATTACATAAGTTAACAAAACAATGTACAGTAAGCTGAAAGAGTCACCAGTGGCGGGCTCACGCACACACGAGGAACCAACCAACGAAGTCCTGTCGACAGCTGAAGATGGCATGGATGTTCAGAGTCTCTGGACCAAGTTGCGTTGATAGAGTAGAGCGACTGCGTAGTAGAATATTGGCATTCATATGATTCACAACGAGACGATGACTGTATAGTAAAGTCAACCATATTCTTTTCATAGTGTGTTAAGCCGCCTATGCACTAATACTTCGCGCTACATATGCTTTGAAGTTTCCACATGCACCTATTCTCCCAATCATAGCCTGCTTGAGGGCCACTGTGTCTCTCAGAGGAAGTAGAATACTGTGGATGCTATGGGGATGTATGGGCCAGTGAACCCTCGTTTTCTGGGTAAGTTGTGACTTAGGCCTATCTGTCTCCCCAAAACTCCGGCCCCGAAAAAGTCTGTCCCAAAAAAAATTATGTACAGATTTTCGCCTCTGGGTAAACATAGAGTTATCTCGCGGAGTTTAGACAAGACTCTAGAAGTGGAAGATGCCGAATGCATATAACCATTAATATCAACGAAACACTCCTTTTCCGAACGTCTTATGGTTACACAGAGTTCACATGCAACTTTGCATATCCGTCTAATATTACAGACTCGATCATACGACCGGCCTCCTCGGTGACCTGCAGGATGTGTCGAATTCCTGCTAGGCCTACCAACGGACGATAGTTAATCACTGGATGTGCAGACTTGACAACCTATAACAACTGAGCAACGGATATGGATCATGATAATTATTTCAGACACACACATGGCTCTCGCTGTCTTCCATGTGTGCTCAAAATAATGATTGCTACATAAAACAGTTCAACACATACATGAGCTTAAGCCAACCATTATGCGTGGTATACTTGTTCTTGTTCTAGATTCGTGCCAGGGTTTCTCTCTAATAGGCCTTTGAATGTTTGCTGCGGCCAGGTATCCTTAGTTGGCGTTGCTGTTGTACACAAACACTCGCCATGACAATTGAGCGGAAGTAATGACAGGCCGATTTGGAACAATGGCTTCATTGTTCCAAACTAATTGTTCCATTGCTAAATTATTAATAGTCGATTTTCCGATGATTGTTGGGCAGCTCATTCCTGCTCTCCTCCTCTTTGAGTTTGTCAGCTTTTTTTGTCTCGTCTTATTAATCCATCACCTTGTCCCTCTCCTCCTCCTCCTCCTCCTTCCCCTCCTCCTCCTTCCCCTTCTCCCCGTTAATTTCCCTTGACAGCATGAACGCATCCTATGTACGCTTCCACACACACTGTCATCCACACGTATTATCGATAAATGACACCAACGTGTTTATCGATTCAAAAGTAGATGCGTTGTTAAGGAATTATTAAGTCTTACGCCTGTTGATAAACTGAATCGATAGGCCTTATATCGCTCCACGATGGTAAAAACTATTTCTCTCAAACAGCAACCGTAATCACTACTGTTTGGCTTCGGAAGAGAGGTAGGTCGAGTTTGTTTCACTGTTTTCATTCGATTGCTGTTCCTGACTTTGGTGGCATCGCCGCTAAGCAGGCTCCTTAAACAGGCGCTATATAAATTCTTGCAATGAATTAATGAATTTTGTCAACTCGAATATTTGGAATACTTTAATATATCTGATCCTGAAACTGTAGATGCATTATGGAATGAAATGCGAGTAGAACAGATTAAAAATAAGTTAGATAAGATTAGACTGAGATTGGATAAACATGGCCACCACGTTATACCAGATTAATTCATTCATTCGGAGGACTTATATGCAGGGTGATTCTCCTTACAGATTTTATTTTAGTTATAGTTAGAGTTATAGTTAATGGTTTTTTATTTTAGTTAATTTTAGTTACTACTTAGTTACAATAATTGAGGCTATAAGCAAAATTGTGCGTATTAACACGCTGTTTCACAATTTGCTCAGAGCTTTGAAAGCCTTTGAAGCATGGGTGCATTCAGCTTCATGAATACACGAGTTTCCAAAGAAACTGACAAATTGCGTAATAAAAATATTGCATTTTTCGTTCTCATTTATGTCGAATCGTCCATATTGCACTTCCTATTTTTGCATTAACGAAAATAAAGATGAATTTTCGTTAGTGTTATTTTCGTTATAGTTATAGTTATAGTTAATTATATTTTTTAGTTATAGTTATAGTTATCGTTAACGAAATCATTTTTTTTCGTTAACGAAAATTTTCGTTATCGTTATAGTTAACGAGAATCACACTGCTTATATGGGGCCCGTCTACGATACTTACTCAGAGGCGCTTCCAGCTCAACTCCGGCGATAACGAACAGTTTTCAGATAAGATCAGATAAAATCATATTCAATTGGATCGAAATAAATTACCCAGCAGAGCATTGCATCGGATCACAGTGGATGGGAATGGTTTGATTCAGATTACATTAGATCATACCAGGCAAGACCAAACTATTTCACATTACATTTCGCATTCACATCTGACAAGTTTGCATCACACGGAATTTAGAGAAGATAGGTCAGATCTGATAGAACTTATTTTTTAACTACATCGATCGAACTGAATCAGATTAGAGCACAATAAATCAGATTAGATAATATTAGATCACACGAGATCAAGTCAGATGAGATCGAATTAGTGATATTTTAACAGCAATTTTTACCGGATGACCTCGCCGAAAACCAACCAGAGCAGCTTGGATCATAGGAACTTGATTTTACATAGCGCCAGTAAAGACTAATTTGCTCGTCTCCAGGACGTGGCTTTTGTGTGGCGCTGAAAAAGCTTCTGACACTTACATTATCTTTGCTACATTCATGCAAAACTTCGACGTAATATGAGTACAGTACAAGATAAATTATATGTATCAAGACACTTCATATAGCGCCTTTTATGTTACCATACAAAAGCGCTGAAACACTTGGCTATACATCTAACTTATCTAAACAATTTGTTAAATTAAACTGGTAACTCCTCGTGAGGATTATACTCAGTTACATTAACAAGTGCGTTTTAATTGTAATTAATATGATGATTGTTCGTGAGGATTATAGTCTACTCATTAAATATTTAATGGATTAATCAATCAATCAATCAATCAATTGTTCCCAGAAACAAAACAAAATGAATAAGATGAAACTACAGTAAATAAAATTTCACAAACATAGTGCAGATTATTACAGAAGTTTATCTATGAAGAGATGGTATGAGGGAGCAAAGGGCACACCCGAAGGGACAAGTCCCACTGAATAGGGGCCTAATTGCATTAACTGTATAGCAAAACTTGCAAGTTATTTTCGAGAACTAATTGGACGGCATGGGAATTCCATCCCTACTTAACTAAATCAAGAAAACCAATGAACCAATTCATAGCCTACAACATTCACTAGTGTAGTGAATTGAGGCAACTTTCTCTGTCATTTGCATTCACACCCGACAAGATTACATCAGACGGAATATAGAGAAGAAAGGTCAGATCTGATAGAATTTTCCTACATGTTACTTGTTACAAGTTGCGACCTGTCAGCTTGATGTTGAGAATAAACGAAATTGATTGATTGATTGATTGATTGATTGATTGATTGATTGATTGAATGATTGATTGATTGTGATACGTTTCCTTTCGTAGTTTTTAATCATGGCTGCAGCGACAAGTTTTACAGATAATAAATTGTACATGGCAATCAAGCAACCGACCGAAAGCACATGGAAGACAGTGCAAGATGAAATAAGGAACAGCGAAGACTCGGCCAGACTTACAGGTGAATCTGGTGAGACGTTTTTTCACCTGATTGCCATGGAGTGCCATCCTAAAGCCGTCGATTATCTGCTTCCTGTGATCTACCAGCTGGCACAGGCAGGTGTGGACGTCAATCTGAAGGACTCATATGGAAACACGGCTTTGACTGTGTGCCTACTGAACAGGGCACCCTATCGATTGGTTGACGCCTTAATTAAAGTTGGAGCGGATCCGTTTGACGACGGGGAGATCATCAGAGGCTTCAAGGACCCGCTGGTGACCACCATATTTCAGCAGGCCGATCCTGGTCTTTGGAACGCCGCCATGTCCGGGGATTACGACAAAGTGGAGTCGCTTCTGGATGCTTGGTTTTCCGTGGATCTTGGCTGCGATGGGAAGAGCCTTCTGACAGCAGCTGCGGAAACAGGAGCATCCGGTGAATTACTGGCGTTGCTAAGACGACGCGCACCTGTCGTTCGCCTGGCAAATTCTGCACTGGCTTCCGATCTGAAAGCAACGAGGATACTGATAGAAGATGCTGAGAAAGACGAGCAGCTGCGGGTCGATGTCAACACCACGGTGCCCCGTCAGCTGTTTGACGATGGCAGCGTTGCAGCGTGGCCTCTACTTGCAGAGGTCATCAGACTGGGACTGGTGGAGATGGCACAGATCCTGGTCGAGGCTGGGGCCAATGTTAACGTTGCCATACACATAGAGGGAAACAGGGAGGCCTGCAGGACTCCGCTGTTCGTCTGGGCTTTGACGCGAGGACGAAAGTTGGACAAGACGCTGTTGTCGTTACTGATGGAGTCAGCGGATATGTCACTGGTGGAAAACCATTCAGACTTTCTGTACGGCCTCTGGTCGAATGTCTGTTCCTTGTCTGATCTTCACGGGGCTTTTGACAGAGGCATTTCGCTGTCCGCCAGAAACAGCGATGGTTATACCATTCGAGACCTGATCTTCCTCGAGACGCTGGAATTCGATGTGGGATTGCTGAAGACGAGTCTCCAGTTCGTCGATCAGTACGTGATGAATCTTGCGCTGAACGAAGACATCCAGGCGCTGGAGAAGTTGGCCGGCGATGGGTACGAATACATGAATCCGATCGACGCCAATGGACAGACGACCCTCGACATGACCATTCAACGAAAGAAAACCAAAAGCGTCCAGTTCTATCAACAACTTCCACAGTTTCAGGTAGGCTAGATAGATAGCGTGCGACAATATTCGTAACCGTTTACACACCTGCAGAACATTTATATAGTGCTTTTGCACATCTCGAAGGTGCAAGTCTATGGCCGTACAAGGCACATATTGCAGTCGTTCCAACTTTCCGGAATAATCTCATACTCCACTAACGCACGTTATCGCCATAATTATTCAGTTTGACATAAAGTTCAACTTATCAGAAGTGTCAATAGCACATAGCTAATTGTAATTCTAATCGATTTGCAATTTAACTAATCGAACCCATCTCTTGTGTCAATAGCGCTGTTGACGAACTACGCGTTTCTTCATGAGCACTGCATGGTCACCTCTGATGTAGGCCTTCACTGCGTAAATAGACTGTAAACATACGTTTGGTTACCATGCATTGGTGTACCCACTTATCGACCAATAAATTAATGATGGATGGCAGAGCTATATAAGCCTGACGGGCATGGTATTTCACGGATGGTCACCAATCCGTATAGGTCTACTAACCTGGCTCGATATGCCTTAAACGTTGCTGCCTCTGTCAACATCATATCAGTATAAAAGCAAGCGGCAGTGATTGGTTAGTAGGGAATCATTCGTTGCTGATAACTGAGAGTCAACCACTTGTGATGGATGATTTACGACCCACAATTGATAATGTTTAGTTAAGGTGGATGGGCCAAAGATAATATACACAAACACACACATATATATATATATATATATCATTACCAAAATATATATAGGCCACTACAAACCAAACATTCATCAATTGCTTTATATAGAATGAAAATAATAATAGTCTATATTATATATTATCATTTCCTGACGCAAGCCATTTGGTGGCTATGAGTGCAAACTAAACGATCTCTGTTTAAATCCTGCTGCTGTGCGAGCATCATTCCATAACGGATGAACTGTAAGCCTGGTATACTGTAACTCATCTTGTAGGTCTACTCCAGCACCATGCTTTTGCTATAGGTCCGTTTTGGTATGTTCTTAAAATAAGCTCTATTTTAAATGCTTAATAAGTTATAGCTATAGACCTTATTAATAAAACTGACCACCTTTCGTCAAGAGCGGATAACCATTATATATGAGCCTACGATAATACTCAAAGAGCAAATTGAACTCAGATTGTTTGGATGAGCAAATTCTGTCGCCCTTATCGAGATTCATATTCTGAGCGTCCAGAAACTCCAGATGCAAAAAGAATCGACGAAGAACGAAATGTTATGCCAACTGCTCTTCAATCTGACATCATGCTCTGCATTTGGTCATCTACAACTGTCACACCAATTTTCGCTCCAAGACATTTGAACAGAATACTAGAGCCACAATCAACATGTTTGCGATGAGCTGCAGGTTCATTCTTATTGAGTAGATACATGACAATCTCTGATTGGTGTTCACTGTGAAAGGAGCTTTATAAATGTATAAATACAATACAATACAATATGATACAATCATGACATGCACGATCACGATCAAATGAGCAAATGACATGCGCAAGCCTGTGAAACAGGTCTGCAATTCTGTCAGTGGAATAAATCACCTATGTCCGGAGATGGGTTGTATCTGATATGTATGTGATGTGATAATCTGATGGAAATTAGCAGTTCTCGTGGATTTGGCAAAACAGATCAAATCCACGAGAACTGCTAATTTCCATTACTAAAGGTCAAGATGATGCTTTGCATTTATTCTCAAGAAATCCTGGCAGCTGCTGCATCTGGCAATTGAGAAAGGAAATCTGTTTGAAGCGAGAGAACACATGAACGAAAAGAGCGTCGTAGTTAAAGACAGGGCTGGAAGAAATGCGCTACATAAAGGCATACTTTACGAGAGAAAACACATTGTTAACTGCATCATCAAAGATTTTGCCAAACTCACAGTCAACGGACTGGACAATGTAAGTAATACAATGTCACAGGATGTTCATCATCAAAATAATAGTCGTTATATCTATCTATCTATCTATCTATCTATCTATCTATCTATCTATCTATCTATCTATCTATCTATCTATCTATCTATCTATCTATCTATCTATCTATCTATCTGTCTGTCTGTCTATCTGTCTGTCTGTCTGTCTGTCTGCAGGTCTGTCTGCCTGCCTGTCTATCTATCTATCTATCGATCTATCGATCCATCCATCCATCCATCCGTCCGTCCATCTATAAATCAATCTATTGTTCTTGCTATCTATCCATCTATTTGTCTGTCTATAGTTTATCTAACTGCTGTATATATACATCTCTCTTTAGCTGATTCTTTGCTAAGTTCTGTTTAGTATATCTTACATTTCGAAGTTCTATAGACATCCTTTTCCCTTCCTGCCAAAAGCTGGTAAGCCTTTTTAAAAATTATTTTAAGACTTGTGTTGATTCCAATGGTTTTTCAGATGAGGAGGTCGCCACTTCACTATGTCTATTGCGATCAAGATGCCGAAAACCTCGTTGACCAACTAATTTCCGCTGGAGCCTCTCAAGCCCTCCTCGATTTGGTATGCATACATTAGACATTAAGACACCTTAAAGTTTCAGCAACTTAAAAGACTACCATTGTTATTTTTATGGTTTTTTTGGCTTGTCAGTCTGTCAGTTAAGGGGTTGGTATTGTTTTGCTGATTTTGTCGTCTTGTAGGCTACGCTTCTTCTGCTCTGGCTTTCAATTCAAAAGAGACTAAGTGCATGATTTATCTGTTGTGCAAGATCATGCACATATACTTCTTTTCCATACATAAACTTGTGTTCTTCTTAAACTCTGACATAAAACATTGCATGACTAAATAATAATAGTTGTTTGTAGCGCCATTTTGGAACTTTCCTGCGATGTTCTAGAAAATCCATGTTTACCATGACCAGCTCTAGTGTAGGATCCTGTAAGTTTTTTTACTTATAGCGGCAGTGATTAAATTGTTCATTCAGAGGTGGCGGATCTCCAAATTTTAACAAATCTAAAACCGAAGCTTATCTGGTGAATCAATAAACGATACTTTCCATTTGCTATTCGAATAAGACAGAACATGCGTGAAACACAATGCAAATAATCGATTATTGTTATAACAAAAAACACAATTAGGTGATAGGTCTTCTTATTTATGTAATGGGTCTCAATGTTCAGGTGGCGGTTCTGAAATCCCAGATCCGGCAACAAGACCCGGTTTCCATGTAACCATGCACTGTATATATAGCGGTATAGATCCTCCTTAGTTTACGATTACAAAGTTCTAATGTAAGAGAGATCTGGATATCTGGCGTATGATTACATTACCTATGAACAGGAGGGGAGATCGGCCTCCGAATATGCGAGGCAACCAGGATACACGTTTCTGGAGACAGAGAGAGCGAGGTACTACGGTCACCGCGTATTTCTCATCGATCGATACCTGTCCATCGTCAATACCATCAACGGTTCCACCACTCCAAGTATCGATCGGATCGATGCTCTGATTGATTCACTGCATCCGTTCGTTCTGAACGACCTTGATCAGATCGCTCCGCACATGAAGCAGAATCGATACCGACCTCTGCTCTTCCTCTGCGTTGACAAAGACCTCGAAGACGTTGCCATCCACCTCATCGAACGAGGAGCCAACTACAAGGCCAACGACACGGTCAGTCCTATATGGCCGCGTTTCTTACAATGCCCTGGAAGTTGTCTACTAAAACAAAAACTCTTTGTTACCTACGACCCAATGCTCTTGTTTGGGGTGGGGCCATAGCGCATTGGATAACACACTGGCATAGAGAGCGAGAGGTACCGAGATCGATTTCCGTAGGCGGACATGCTTTGTAGGCTGCTATTAGCGCCGTGTATTGCAGGCTGTCTGTTCTGTTAGTAGTTAAGATTTATGTCTTCTGTCATTTGTGTTCTTGTGACTTGTTTAATTGTCATAACATGTGAATGTACAGCGCAGTGCGTTCATTAAAGAAAAGATATTATTATTATTATTATTGTTATTATTATTTGACGCAGTGCAGGACCACATCTTGGTCCCCATGTATATCTGCATATATCACGATCTCTGTTCTTCAGTAGTATGCATGGATAGCTGTTTCAGTATGCGAACAAACGTCTGCTACTACAAATCGTGACTTTTGAGTTGGACGTTATATAATAAAAGCCGTGGCTGCGACCCTTTATGTCATCACGCAGAAAACCACTCAATATCTAGTTTATTCTTCCTAATAGACACACGCAAAATACAGAATTTGACTATCTTGAATCTTGATAAAGCTTAGTATAGGCCCTACCGTAGATTTTTTCTAGCACATGCACTATAATAAAATGACGTCCATCTGCCAACGGTAAAATTACTGACCGCTACTTATCTTCTAGATTTTTATTTATGTTTATTTGCTGCATTTGTCACTCGATCCAAAAATTCTCCCTCTCTGTACAATGACCTTATATTATAGGCTAAACAAGTCTTAATTATAAATCCAGAAACTCTGTTTCAGGGCCGGAGAGGAACGAAGCTGGCAACCGCAACTCTTCTTGAAGCAGCCGAAAAACGGCATCTCATCAAACTGATAAACGACATCAAATACCAAGTATGCCTACCATCTATATAGCTGTTATACACCAAAGTAATATTTTAATATTGTCGCGAAATCGGGGGTCTTCGTAGTTCCTCCTCTTTGTCGAGTGGTTCAAGCTCTACCAGGATGCCCGGAACCCCAGATCTCGACAAAGGTTGTCCTCGGTTCGACTCTCGTGGTCTATCGAGAGGTTTGAATTGGTCACCAGCAACACACGCACACACGTAGAACACCGTTTTATTGTTCTTCACCAACAGACGATTGACAATGTCACATCTACAGGGATCGAGAGAACTGTTCTGCTGCTTCCCCGTCCTATCGTCGAACAGGCCCTCAAGTGACAGCGTCTCGGAAGGCTGGTTCGCAGGTCGACGGCAAGTCCTCTTCTCGGTCGAGACTGCTAGGCCGATGCTTTGCTCGAGGCCGAATCTCCAGACTGCTTCCCCAACTGATCCTCTTTCATGGCCAAGCTCCGCCTTATATAGCCCGAATTCCCCATGAGATGTCATTTTGCCCTTTAGGTCGTCCCTTTTCTCATGGGATGCTGTTTGGAAACGACACCCATGTATTATCTAATGCATTCCTAACCCAGGCGACCCAAAACCGTCATCTCATGGGTGCTAATTTGCCAAATAAGCCCATGCATTTCAGAGGACAAAATCCCAAAAACGACATCGGTCCGTATTGAACCAACGGCGCTCCATACGATGTCAATTTCGCAGGTTACCTAGTGCAATTGCCATGGTGCGCGGGCCCAAATCGTCATCCTAGCAGTTCTCTCGATGTCAATAATTAAACAGTGTAAAAATACAGATAATTACAACAGTGGCACCCCATACCTAGAGGTTCTCAACAATCCCGTCCGACCAACAAAACCGAAAGCCTCCTTTTCGGAAACACAAAAATGGTCACATTTTGACCACAAAAAATCTAAACTAAAAGTCCATAGACAAAAATGATCGACGCAAGTATTTCTAAGCTAAAAGTCCGCATAGACTAAAAGTACTAAAAGTTCACCACCGCAGCAATGTTTATCAACTGAGATTGTCCATACTCTAAGGCAACCTAATCGCCTATAAACACTAAACAACAATTCTAGCAAAAACTCTGTACTCAGCATTGTATCAAGTTCAGACAGACACTGACAATTATAAATTGCTCAGCAAAAAGTCTCAGAAGCAAAGAGTCTATCAAAGTCTCAAAACCAAAAAGTCTCAACGCCAAAAGTCTCAAAACAAAAGTCTCAAAGCAAAAGTCTCAAAGCAAAAGTCTCAAAGTAAAAAGTCTCAAAGCAAAAAGTCTCAAAACAGACAGCAGAGTCTAAAGTAACTCTCAGACAAAGTCTCTCAGCAGAAAGTCTCTCCGCAGCGTCTCAAAGTAGAGTCTCAAAGTCTCTCGTCGCTGTTCGTGCAAAAACCGAAACCAGAATCGGATGCCAATGTCAACTTTCGCGATTTATTGAAACCGTACGGGTTTCCGTATCACCCGACGTGGTCGAGGATGATTCTCGGAGACCTCACACTGCTCTTCAGGTTCCCTGTTACCGCTGTTACCGTTCTCTTCTGCGGATTGCCGACACAACTTCAGTTTGTCCACATGGGCGACGAAGGGTTTCGCTCTCGAAGATTTTCTCAGCAAGTAGTTGACTGGACCGCAGCGCTTCAAAACTTCGTACGGGCCGCAGTATAGTTTTTGCCACTTGGGGCTACGCCCCTGGTACCTTCGTGGAGTAAAGTACCACACGGAATCTCCAGCACTGAAAGTGGCGGGGCGAACGCGAAGGTCGTAGTCGTGCTTCCTCCGTTCTGTCGCTCGACGCAAGTGCTGGCGCACCTCCCGATACGCGGTTTCCATTCGTTCTGTCAAGTCGTCCACATAGCTTGAGTAGGTGGGGCTGACTGGTTAAGGCTCCGGGGGTCGTCCATAAACGAGGTCAAGTGGCGCACGATTTTCCCTGCCGTACAGTAAACGGTTAGGTGAGTAACCGGTTACCTCATGAGTTGATGCTCGATACGCCGCTAGGACGTGGGGCAAAACCTCATCCCAGTCGCGCTGATGGCTGCGAATGATATTCCCCAGAATTGAGTTAGGCGTACGGTAAACCCTCTCAATTGACTCGTTCCCGGATATCCTATCTTTATCGATTTCAGGCCACTTACAAAGCTCCTCAAATAACTGCCCATTAAATATTCTCCGACTAATGGTAAAGGCAATCGTATTCGCATCCTTGACGTCCATTGCTACTTGGTGATAGTTACTGCCAACCAAAACACCTAAACATTCATCCGCCCTGGGAGGATTGTACGAGTTCTTCCTCGTTCTCTTGTTAAGGTTCCCAATTTCATCACCGAACGTCACTGCTCCATCCTTCTTCCGTGCTAGTATCACATTAGCAGCCCACTCACTCACAGTCGGCTCAATCACCCCATCCGCGATCATCTGCTCCATTCGCTCTTCGATAGCAGTATGATACGCGAAGGGTTGTCTTCGTAGCGGTTGCCTCACTGGAGCTGCGTCTCCCGTATCTATTCTATGGGCGCAGATCGACGTCCTGCCCAAGTCTCCTTCACTCGTGGAAAACACATCACGATACTCTCGCAGTTTTTTCTCCAGTTTCTGCCTAGCTTCCAACGGCACATCATCAGGTAACTCATCCAGTAGTGCTTCCTCAAACGGTACTTCTTTAGCACTCTCCGGATTCTCGCTACTTACGTCCACCTGTACGGGATACAGCCCTCCTAACAACTGGTCCTTATCCAAACGAATCGGCTCCTCCGTCAGGTTAACCACTCTCACCCTAGTATTCGGGGCTTCCTCATCCACTAACACCCGTGCAACATGGACTCCTGGTCGAATCTCACTAGTCTCGGTCATCCAAGTGGAAGCCGTTGCCGATAGGTTCCCGTACAATGTCTTAGCCGAAATGTCTTGCTGACACTTAGGTGGAATCAGTACCTCCTCCGCTACTATTACTCGCCTACACCATGTGGATCCGTTGCCCTTGACTAATGGTATCTTACGACGCCCTACGAATAAGGCTCCCGTGCCAAATCCTAGCCTACAACGGTGCTGCCTCAGCCAGTCCATCCCTAACATGGGCTCTACGATCTGGTCAGAGACCAAGAACGTGGTGAAAATTACAAACCCACGCCACATCTTAATTGGAACAGCCACCTCCCCAAGCACCCTAATTTCCGTACCGTTAGCAGCCATTAATACGCGATGACAGGGAGTCAGTTCTAAGACCCCTACAGCGGAATATGGCACCAAACTCACCTCTGATCCGGTGTCGATCAGGCAGAGCTGTTTCTCTCCGTTGACATTTCCTCGGATGTATATGGCGTTGTTTCCTCCTCGGTTCGTCGATCTCTGACGGGTGGTGTGGTTTCTCGCGACTTCTTCTTCCTGTGTCGAAGCCTCGGGTTCGTTTGCGGCTGCTTGGCGGCGAAAGCGGCGATCTTGCCGGCAGTTTCTTGCGAAGTGACCTGATCTTCCGCAGTTGTAGCAGTTCAAGACTCTATCTTGGTTGCGCTGATTGTTCCCCTGGTTGTAGTTCTCGCGTCTCGGCTCCGCGTCTCGGTTGGTGCTGCTTCGTAGCTCTGCGAATTGGTGATTGAAGCGTTCCTCCATGTCTCTCTGCCACTTACGCTGACTCTCGAGCTGTGAAGCAAGGAACTTGTCCAATTGAGACTGCATCTGGGCGTTGGTCTCCGTTCCCTGCGTTCCTCGCACGCGATTGGGTGTTCTTCGTCGGTCGTCTGTGTCCGATGTCCGCTGGTATGCTTCCAGCCGTAACGCCGTGCGATATGCCTCGTCCAACGATTTTGGCTCACGTTCCCGGACCTTCAAAGACAGTTCCCGGTCGTGCATCGCCTCCAAAAACGCATCTCGAGCGATTATCTCTGTGGTCTCATTTGACGGTACAGGGTACGCCAAAACGACCAACCGACGTATCTCGTGCAGAAGGTTGCTCAATGTCTCATCCGTCCTCTGGCGTCGATAGTGCAGTTGTGCCCTGAAAGTCTCTGCTTGTCCTTCGGAACCGTACCTCTGGCGGAGTCGACCGACTAATTCCTCGTAGGTGACGTCCTGTTCCGCACCAAAGTCCCATAATAACTGCGTGGCAGCCTTGTCCAGCGCGCAGCGCAGAAAGTCGACGCGATCCACTGACGTCCATCCATTGTGCCTGGCGCACACGTCGAATTGAACGAGAAAGGACTCTAATGAACCGGTCCCGTCAAACTTGCCCGGTTTCATTGGTGACTTCCGATACCCGTATACGGCTCCAGTAGACTCGAAACGTCGCGGTTCCACCGGTTGTTCTGCCGGCTGTTTCACCGGCCGTTCTGCGGGCGGTTTCACGGGTCGTTCCGCTGGTCCTTTCGTAGTTTGTTCCACCGACCGTTCTGCGGTTTCCGTCTCATCATTCATCGCGACTGGCCTCGGATCGTCAAAGTCAATGCCTTCGAGCAGGAGCCTGGACTCCGTCGTCGTTCTCTTCGCTATCGGCGTTGAACTGCTTGGTTGGCGAAGAGGCGTTTCTCCCACGTCCACCAGACTGTAGATGATGGTTGATTGCTCGTCTGTCATTCTCGAACTTTCGTTGGCGGTTGTCGACTCGTGATGCTGTGACCAAACTGCTTACCCCACTTCTGGTACCAGTTTGTCGCGAAATCGGGGGTCTTCGTAGTTCCTCCTCTTTGTCGAGTGGTTCAAGCTCTACCAGGATGCCCGGAACCCCAGATCTTGACAAAGGTTGTCCTCGGTTCGACTCTCGTGGTCTATCGAGAGGTTTGAATTGGTCACCAGCAACACACGCACACACGTAGAACACCGTTTTATTGTTCTTCACCAACAGACGATTGACAATGTCACATCTACAGGGATCGAGAGAACTGTTCTGCTGCTTCCCCGTCCTATCGTCGAACAGGCCCTCAAGTGACAGCGTCTCGGAAGGCTGGTTCGCAGGTCGACGGCAAGTCCTCTTCTCGGTCGAGACTGCTAGGCCGATGCTTTGCTCGAGGCCGAATCTCCAGACTGCTTCCCCAACTGATCCTCTTTCATGGCCAAGCTCCGCCTTATATAGCCCGAATTCCCCATGAGATGTCATTTTGCCCTTTAGGTCGTCCCTTTTCTCATGGGATGCTGTTTGGAAACGACACCCATGTATTATCTAATGCATTCCTAACCCAGGCGACCCAAAACCGTCATCTCATGGGTGCTAATTTGCCAAATAAGCCCATGCATTTCAGAGGACAAAATCCCAAAAACTACATCGGTCCGTATTGAACCAACGGCGCTCCATACGATGTCAATTTCGCAGGTTACCTAGTGCAATTGCCATGGTGCGCGGGCCCAAATCGTCATCCTAGCAGTTCTCTCGATGTCAATAATTAAACAGTGTAAAAATACAGATAATTACAACAGTGGCACCCCATACCTAGAGGTTCTCAACAATAGACACACTACTGGGAGAGTCATCGAATAAAGACCATCTGTAGAGTTTACATAAATTTATGTCATCCTATTCCTAAGTGCAAATTAAATACTGTTCACTAAAGAACTTAATTAGACCTATAGTCAATTCTTGAAATAACTTTAATACTTTCTAACCTTAGTATGATATAAATCTGTACATCTGTGCTACGCTTCCTCAAGCTGTGGTTAGTGTTGTCGTTGTCGTGTTTGTACTTCAGTCGAAAGATCGTACAACGCTATAGTGCTTGTGTTCCAGTTAAGATCTCGAGTCAGTCTGGTCGTCGATCCCTACGCTTCGGGCTTTCTCGTGCATTGATCCTTTCTCAATGAGCAATCTTCCTTTAGACATGCCTACTGATTCAATTAATTCAACTCAAGGCACGTTTTCTGGCTACGTAAAATCGCACCTGTTTAGATCGGTTTAATTCAGTAACGCAAGCAGAGCTTTGGGAAGTGTATGAAAAGCGAAATATAAATAGTTTTTTACAATTTTACATTAATTCTGTTAATGGTAGTAAAAGTAATAATGTAAGTGCAGTATAGGCCTACTTCTAGTAGTAGCAGCAGCGGTTGGAGTACTAGTATATTCATTGTGAAAGAGCATTTGTATAGCGTCATTAGTAGACAAGAACCTCAGAATTGTCCACGAGGTGTGGTCATAACCATGAAATGTCTAATGAATATTTCGTGAAAAAATCACGTTCTTAGTATAATAACAGACCTGTCTGATTGGTGAATAGATAACAGTGGACGAACAGAATAGGAAGACGCAAGGCATTTACAACGCCGCCATGCAATCGGCGACCAGTGACGACTTCGATACGACGGTCAGCACTTCCTTTCCCAGGCCACATCCTGACGATGACCTCGGCGGATCATTCTCCGCAGCCTCTGAATGGAGTCTTTCCACTGCTGGAAGATCGACCGGAAGCACCCTGCTCCAGTCCAGTATCGACAGGTCTCCACTGAACCACCACTACCAGCAGCAACCGCCTTTGGCTGGGAAGCCGTCAACATCGTCGACAAACACTCCTAAAACCTCTTCATCGTGCACATGCCTGTGATAACAAGTCTTTAAACTATCCGTAGGATATCATGACACAAAATAGTCTGGAGTTTAAAGATAGGAATTTCCTTTAGTTATAGTGTCGCACCATGTATTGACTACAGGAACGAACTATAAGAGGACGTAAATCTCACCGAGTCACTTGCGCATCTCTGTCGGGTTCTCTACACTACAGTCACTTGTGCGGTTGTGCCTAACCGTCAGTCTATCTTATTTCTGAGGTGTAGTAGTAATTCCTATGCTCTATAGCTTTGGCCACGCGAGTATCATTCCTGTCACATTTTACTTTAGGTTTTAGGTCGGTTCTCTTAAGAGGGTCCTCCTGCAGTGTTTAAACCTCTTTAACCTCAGAATCCGATTCTTTCGTTCTTCCGTCGTCATCAGACTAACAATCTTTCCTCAGAATGAGATTCGGGTGCTAATTGGCAGTTCCCTAATCTCTCTCTGTCTCTGTCCCTGTATTAGACCCTCAACTTTGTCTCTCTGGATTCTTTCCTTTTTCTTCGTATACGAGAGACATTATACATTTTCCTACTTATTCAACGGATATAAGTTGCCATTTTCTTGCTATAGGCCCATATCTAAGGACATTCCTGATGTGGAGACGATGGTCTGTAAAACTGAGGATATGTCCTTAAAAGGTAGTACATAATCATGAGGTCGATGCCGCATTATATGGCGCCGTAACAAAAGCGCTATATCCGTTGCTATCTGCGGTCCAATGAGCGCCTCTGATTGGTGTTCACTGTGAGAGGCGCTTTATAGATGTTTAAATACAATACAATACAATGAAACAGTTCACACGTTCTGACGGAGCTTTTTCCACTTACAAACGCCAAGTTATTTTCATCAATCCAACTTCTATAGTTTAACAAGACACTATTTTTTTCAATCCAACTTCTGCTTTCACAAAAATTAATTTCATCAACCCAACTTCTATTTAAGCAAGAATTATTCTCATTAATCCAACTTGTATTTAGGCAAGAATTATTTTCGTCAATCCAACTTCTATTTAAGCAAAAAATTTCATCTAGGCCCCTATCCAACTTTTATTTGAGCAAGACTTGGGAGCTAATTTCTTTTCCCTTGCAAACTTGCATGCATGGGTCTATAATTGTAGTAGCCAACCTATCAAGTTACGCGGTACGTTATATGTTAGCCTATATCTGCGCGCTTTTTGTCTTGCACGTTTTTGTCGGGGTTGTTACAATTGCGCGCATATGTCGACGCGCTTCTGTCCTGAGCGCTTTTGTTACGGCGCCATATAATGCGGCCTCGACCTCATGATTATATATGTAGGGCTTTTGTAGGCCTACTACCTTTTAAGGACAATAGAAATTATATTCCTCGTTTCCTTTACCGGAAATTGGTAGCCTACCAATAATATGAGAGTCTTTGTCAAAATGTACCAGTTAACACTAATTCCATCTCTGGCCTTCCTCTTGGGGTTCTGGGGCGACTAGATCGAGTTCTACGCTCGGCTGCTCGTCTCATTGGACGACTACCTAAGTTCTCTCCTGTCTCTGCATACATACGTGATGTGTTGCACTGGCTGCCTATCTCTCAGCGGATCTCATACCGCACTGCTGCTCTAGTTTCTCGCTGCGTTCTTGGCTGTGCTCCATCTTACTTGCGTGATCTTTGCCGCCCAGTGTCCGACGTTGCAGCGCGTCGGGCGCTTCGTTCTACGACGAGGGGTGAGCTCCTAGTTCCCAGTGGCGTAAATCATGGGGGGATAGAGGGGACAGTCCCCCCCAAAGTTTTGACTTAAGCCCTGCTGTCCCCCCCCCAATCCGGCCCTCGTAGGTACTCTGTCCCCATAACGGCGCCGTGCTTTTTCGGTTGTGGGACCTTCCACCTGGAATGACCTCCCGCTTAAGCTCCGCTCTTTACTTGTGAGCCAACCGGCAGGGTTCTACAAGTACCTCAAGTCTTTTTCTTTAGTCGTGGCTGGGCCGGGAGCGCTTCTGAGTAGTTTCTTGAAGAGGCGCTATATAAATGTTTTGAATGAATGAATGAATGAATGAATGAATGAATCTCCTGAACCTTCTTAATTGTTAACATTAGTTTTATATTTTGATCTCTATCTTTATTAGGCCTATTATTCTTTTGAACTAGATGTAGCCTAATCAGTTGCGGTGTGTCAGCTGTTTTTGTGTGCCAAAAATAAACGAATTATAATAATAATTTTCTGACATAGTTTTCTGTTATAGATTTCTGTTTAACTTTACATTCTATTCGTTCAGACATTTTTGGAGTGATTTGAGGAGAGTGCACATGTGATGTGGTGGTATTCGGGGGTTTTGGTGACAGCACGGGCGAGGGCATTCTGAATAGCTTGGAGGCGGTTCATTTGGGTGATAAGCCTATCTATGCTGAGGAAGAGAGAATTGCAGTAGGCCTACCAGGCAATCTAATTTAGCGTAAACGATAGATATAGCGATTTTAGATCTATGCAGTTTTGAAGTCTAGCATAGGGCGGATTCTGCGAAGGTCACTGCAGCATGATATCGAAGGTCACTGATATGCATGAAGCAAGAGCGAGACTTTCACGAGAGTGATGGGTGATGTGATCGGAGAAGCTACCGTAGGCCTACATGGCAAGCTTAATACATTCAAACAAGCAAACAAAAATTCACAGGCCTATGTACAAGCCAAGAATTGAATGAGATAAGTTTATTTGTATATCAAGGGGAACATAGAGGAGGAAGAGTTATAGCAAAGATCTACGACTCTACCATCTTTGGTTAGGCTATAGGGTAATAGTCGTAAGGGAAAATGACGAGCTTTAATAAGCCAAATATAGTCAGATCTAGGGAAACCTTAATTGTTTATTTGTATTGCATCTTCGCAAGCAGTGCCGGTTTTAGGTAGGCTTAGACCTGGGAGTCGACCCCAATAAGTCGACCCCAGTCGACTTGGGCATCCCAAGTCGAGTCGAGTCGTTTCTGCTTAGCGCAACTGACCCCCAAGTCGAATTTGTACTGAAAAGTAACCTCAAGTTGTTTTCTACAGAAGTCGACTTAAACCGACTTGGGACACAAACAAATCTAAATTTATCTCGCCACACTAATGATCGTGAGGCCACGACGGCGTTTAAGCAGTTGTTTTTAGTGTGAACAAGCATATTTACGACCTATAGTTTGTTAGGGTTGTGTCATGACAATACACCTGTATATAAATAATATAAGTATAAACATGATCTAGTTGAGCGGGCGGTCAGCGCCGCTTGTCTTATGTAAACATTGATTGAATATAGCTTGCAATGAGCACGTGCTAATAGCGCGGGAAAGGTTAGAAATTGCTGATTACAGTCGATTTGAATAATGCAGTTGTCCTAATACAGTAGATAGAGCTGTATATTGAGAGTGAAGTGTTAAGAAATATATATATATAGTTGATTTATGTTGACGATATAGGCCTATATTGAATTGAAGTGTAGTAGATAAAAGTTGATTTTCATCTCATTTGAAAGAGTAAGAAACGCAGAACAGTACTGCGATATTATTTTGTATTATCGACGCCGGTTGCGTCGGTTGGGCTAAACAGTTACTTAGGCATACTTATTTTTTTATCGGTGTCGATTTATCTATATCATGATTTATTATATGTTAAAGCGTCACACGTATATTTAATAAAACTGGTGAATTGTTAATATAAATGTTAGCACGTCTGCCTTATCAAGAGCTGAACGCGCGCAAATCAATGAACTTTTAGTCGTCAGTGAATTCGACCCAAAGAAATCTGGATCTCATACTAATCAATCGATCGTTGGGCGCTACTTTGGTGCACTGCATTAGTCATTTGCAGACGGAAAAACTGTTGTATTAGACAATCATTATGATCGACTTTATTGTCGGTGAGTGGTAGGCCTAGTACTGTGGGATGATACGCATGCATTGCTATTTGAATGACGTTAGTGGCCAAATAATTATGACAACAGAATTAAACTGTGTCATTATAACACGCCTATCAGTGCAACCAGTCCGCGGTCCACCGCAGATTCTTCTGTTACCCCATTAGAGCATTACAAAACTGTTCAAGCACAAACACAAACAGCTTAAAATAGGCCTAATAAGCAATTTTATTCATCAGGTGTTGAGATCTCATTACTCATTAGTATAACAAATTAATGCTTGCCAGGGAAATTGGCATGACATTTTTTTATTATTAGCCGTACGTAATCGTAATTACCATGTCAGAAGTCGACTTGAAGTCGAAAGTTGGTTGTTTTTCCGCTAAGTCGGGTCAAGTCGTTTTGACTCCAAGTTGTCGACTTCAAGTCGACCTCAAGTCACTTTAGGGTCAAGTGGGGTCAGATTGGCTGACCAAAGTGACTCCCAGGTCTAGGTAGGCTAAAGGCGATTATAGGCGGCTGCCTAGAGCGGCATTCTACAAGGGACGGCAAATTCCGGCAAAATACATGATGGTCACTTCCGTCAAAAAGAGCTCATTTTATGAGTAGCCTAAGGAGAGACATTTTTTCCCCCTATAGCACAAAACTGTAAAAGGCCGCCTAGCTCTGCTCATCTGATCCTGCCACAATCTTCCTCGATCTAAACCCGCCTCAAGTTTGCAGCTCTCTCTGGTCTTCAGGGCAACCGATCTGACTTGGATCTCCCATTGTTAGCTCTTATTCCACGAAGTGCTCATTAATCAGCAGGTGTCTGCGTGTTTAGGTGGCGCTTTCGACAAGCGTATTCGCAACGAATGGCTATCATCTATAAATACAGTCTTTGTTGTCCGCCATCGTTGAGGTTTTGTTTTCATCGACTGTTTATATGAGTTTCGTTAATTTATTATTTAGTGCATTTGTTGTTTTGACTAGGCAGACCTTAAAAGAGGTAAGGTGCTACGCTCACGATTGCGGAACTTTATATAACGATCATCGGTAGAGTATTAAGTGACTAAGGCCCATACCTGAATTGACCAGGGTTGACCTCATTGGTAATCTGTGGTTTGGGCGTCCAAGATTATTCGTCCATTATAGCATATCGTTTCAGCGTCACAAATTAATTTCAGAGTGTGCATGTATAGTTTATAAAAATAAGGTGTTAACATTTAGTATCAAGGTGCGTCGTTTTATGGCGTGGTTAAGAATTCTCGCGTGCTGTCATTGCTTCCCGTAAAATTTACATGGACTATATATATACATAGAGGTCAGTGTTCAATGATGGGCAGTAACGTACCCATACGCGTGTTTGCGATTCCCACTCTTGTACAAGGATATAATTAATATTCATAAACCTCAGTCGCAAATGAATTATTATAAGCATCAGATCAGCCTTTAGATCAGATCAGAGCTTTATTGTGCATATTCATTAACTTTTCAAGATATTCAGCTGATTTCAGCAGCATTATGGGCTTTAAAACATATGGGAAACATTTATTGAATAAAAGTGAAAAATACATATTGTGATAGGGCGGGCACGGGTAAGATGCTGATTTGCTGATTGGGGACGGGTAAAATGCTGATTACAAAAATGCTGATTGGTGGGTAAAATGCTGATTAGAAAATGCTGATTGTAACAACAGAATGTAACAATCGGTCTTTCTTATTATTAATCAATTACATGTAGTATTACTACATTTAGTGTTATTATTATGACGACAGAATTTGGACAATCCTTTTGAAAATAAGCTGATTTGGTGAAGCACTTGCTCCATGACTTGGTACCATCATAGATCTGGAAATACATTCTGTCACATAGACCACTGCCACATTTTCTTTCTTTTGCTGATCCACAAAACACCAACGATATCCATCTACTTTCAAATCATCCTTCTTAAAATCTTCTGACCACAAATAACGAAGAAGGGGCCGTCCATAAATGACGTCACACAATTTTGGCCGATTTTTAACCCCCCTCCCACCCTTGTCACACTTCGTCAGAATCGTCACAAAAAGTAACACCCCCCTGAAAAATGATGTCACAAAGCTCTGACCCCCTAAAACCAACTTTCCATTTGATAATAAAACATTTCAAATCACATTTATTGTCATTGTAATAAGTATTTAATGTGGCACTGAACTCTGATGTTGTATTAAAGCAGAAAGTCAGGTATTAGAAAGGAGTCGTTGGAAAGCTGATTTGCATAAAATTAACTTGATTAAAATGATTCTCGCCAAAGTTGGTTTGATGAAAAATAGTAATGCTACAACGGGCGAATAATTGTATGTATGTATGTATGTATGAGCACTTGTTATAGCGCCTCTTCAAGATTTCTACTCAGAGGCGCTCCCGACTACAGCGCGGACACTGAATCGGAGTTTCACGCCGAAGCGCATGAGCAATTGCGAGTGAAGGACTTGCCCAGGGTCCCTACGCGGCGGCTTGAGGTGGATTCGAACCCGCAACCCTCCGGCTGCAAGGCACCGAACATACCTCTACACCACCGCGCGTCCCACAAATTAAATACACTTTTACCTTAATGAGTATTTAAGCCCGACATAGCAGGCCTGCGTCACGTGGCGTGTTACATTAAGATGTGATAGGCTGAATTTTGTGAATATTGAAATTATTTGTGACAGCGTGAAGAATGTTTTTTGTGAGAAGTTCTATGTGTATGTTATTGGTAACGAGGATCAATCAATCAATTTAGTTTATTCACACTACCGAGCTGACAGGTCGCAACTTGTTACAGGTAACAGATAGGAAAAATTGTCTAAGCTCTGACAGTTAGTTATTAAATGGGTTGAGATAGCAAATATTATCTCTGTGGCAGAGAGTTGGCTCCTCAGAGAAATATTGTGCATGATCAAGATGGTGCAATTTATTGATTAAAAGAATACTTTGCAACATTATGATAGAAAGGCCTCAATTGATTTCATACAGCTTTGAAATGTGACTTCGTTTTTCTTGGTTACTTAGGAGACCTCTGACTCTGGAGTGAAACATTCAATGCATCCTTGTTTGTACTCTGGCTTTTTGTGTCCTCCTTAGGCTATCCATGTATCTGGTAACCTTAGACAGGGAATCTATATTTAGAGGAATGGTTACTCTTGGAAAAAAACTGTATATATCTGTTTCACACGTATCCACAGATGTCGCTGTGCTTCAATTGTTTTGCCTGATATTAAATATGATGGTTTAAATCTCCACAGGCATTTTTTATTTCACAAACATGATTATTTGTTAATTTGTCTCCATAAATATAATTTACTGAATACATTTGTTATGTAAATAAGACACCATATTTTCCTGATCCCCGATTATCACCCAAAAACTAGTCACATGACGTTACATAAGGACTTTCCCGTCCTGTGTATAATTAGGTCCTTGCCTACATAGGTAACGAGAAAGGAATGATTTGCTTGAGTAACCAAGTTTGATACAGAGGCCTACTATACTGGAGACACCTCATATGGTTTGCATTCTCTTCACTTTCTGGGATTCAGGTCCTCACTCCTCTGCAACGCTACATAGCCCAGCATGGGAGTAGCCATAAAAAAATTTCGGAAGGGGTTTTAAGATTTCGGACGGGGTTTTCCATTGAAAATTGTCTCAAAAGTTAAGGTTTTTTGTATTTCGTATGTAAAAGCCTATAAAATTTTTTTCCAGAAACTTAGCTGGGGGGAGGGTTGAACCCAGAAAACCCCCCTAACTGCACCCATGTAGTCCAGGAACTCAAACATGGTGTCTACTATTGACTTCAGCTGGAAATCCATTGGTTGGAATCTGCGGGAGCTTGTTATTAGTGACACTTGTAGTTATCCAAGCCTCATTTGCTTATGGAGTAACGTGTTTTCTAACTGACTAACATTTACATTGTTAAGGTTGGCAAAGAGAGCACTTTAGTGAAGTACATAAGAGGTGTCATAGTAAGTTCCTAGATAAATGCATACATACATATGTACTTAGGGAAGTGTTTGTATTTAATTATATGCTGTACTTGGTACAATAATTCTTAACTAGTATCTAATTTCTTCACCTAAATGCAATCTGGACAAATTGGATGTGGAAATTTGGACAATTTATCCAAATTTATGTGGATTTATTGACTTCTGAACATGATAGATAAATTACATATTAAGACAAAATGAGGTCTCCTTTGCCATCTTTGCAATACAATAACCCCATAACCATATGGTAATATCTCAAATGCTAATTTCATTGGCAGTATGTTATCCTCAGATTGATTAATACCTAGAGCACTGTACCTGCTGGCAGCAGTAAAGTTTTCCTACATTTTTTAACACACTTTGCTGTTTTATATTTCAGTTTGCTGACGGTCGTATGATTAAGAAACATCGGAAATGTCTAACACTCCAAAAATTATGACTTTCCGTCCAACAATGGAGGAATTTAAAGATTTTAAAAAATATGTTGATTATATTGAGTCACAAGGAGCTCACAAGGCTGGAATAGCAAAGGTATGAATCTTATCCAGAAATTTTGCCTGCCAAAATTTGGCATAAATGTTAAAAAACAATGCAGAGATGAACCGAAATTGTGGTGAGCAGTTCCTCAGGTTTATTCCTTGTTGCTGTTGTTAAACAAAGTTGAATTCAAGCATGTAAACTGAAACAATGCCACACACTGCACTGATTGTGTTTGAGGTGATTTGTTCCATTTAGATCATTTAGTTCAAAATTTTCTAGATGTTGGCCAGTGAAATCAGTCAATTTTTAATTGAGGAGGTTGGTCATTTTTTTAAGTACTGAGTGACTTTTTAAATATTCTGTTTTATGATTGGCTTTAGTACACTCATAGGTGCATGAGGGCTAGTGATTAGTGTGCTGGTTTAGCATCAATTTGGTGTTACAATAAAACAAATGTAACTACCTAAGTGGAAGTGATTAAGATTGCGCCCCACAACTGTTGAACAGTATTTTGGTTTGCACTTGCACATTTATTATCTGTATTTATTTCACTTGATAACAGTGCTTATCTAATCTAAAGACGTCGATAGCACTAGTATCATAATGTCCAAGAAATGAGTCTATGGTCACTTGGTGTGAAAAGCCTAGAACTATTAATGACTATGTTGTCAATCTAAGTGACAATGCATATATCTGTAGTAATTGGTGGCTTTGTTTACAGGACAAATTATTCCTTCTGGCTTTCTCACCTTTTGAAACCTTGATGGATGTTTATGAATGTAAATGCTTGTTATCCTTTAATCTTTTAAGGATGAGCATAGTATTTAAGATTCATATCAGTATCATCATTGCTTTGTGAAGTCTATGAAATATGTCTCATTCATGTCATGGTGATGTTAATGATTAGAGTGTGTTATTTAATATGTGGGTTTTGCACTGCAGATTGTTGCACCAAAGGAGTGGAAAGCAAGGAGAGGTGGATACGAAAATTTAGATCTCGTTATTCCTGCACCCATTGAGCAGCACATTAGCGGTGGACAAGGACGATATCAGCAGTGCAGCTCTCTGAAGCAGGCCCTGCATGTAAAAGAATTTGAAGCTCTAGCAAAGAGCAGGAGGTAAGCAGTTGCTTTAATAATCATGTTTTCATGCAATTGTTTAGGGTTGATAGTTTTGTAATAACCTATCTACCTTTCACCTCTAGACTTTAATTTATGGTATGACAAGTTACAATGTGGTGGGAAGATGAGACGGTGAGGGAGAGGATTGGCCACCTGCCCTCATGTGCCGAGAAAATGAAGTCACTAACGCTTCATACCCATGGCTGCCTCTGGGCTACTAGCTTAAGGGACTGCTCTTCTTCTTCAAGTAACAATAATGAAAGTAGCATTAGTCAGGGTGGCCACAACTCTGGAAAACAGGGAAATCAGGAAAACTCAGGGCATTTCTTAACTCTGGAAAACTCAGGGAAACTCAGGGAATTCCTCCAGCACTCAGGGAATTTGTTCACATCAATTATTTAACTCATGTTTTGGCGTGATTTCTTTGTGTAAGAGATTAGGAGGTCTATGATTTTATAGGAGCAGAATGTGAGTATATAACACTGCTGAAGGTCTTGCTAAAACTTTCGACAGAGACAGCAGCATTGCTCGTTACAACATGTCCCGGTATGTTATTATTTAATTGTCTGTGCAGCCTATTAATATGGTTTCTCAAGAAGGAGGTAGTTGCTGGTGCAGACTCATTCTCAGAGTTGATGAAAATAAAGGTGGATACAAAAGAAAATTGATGTTTGTATACTGTACAAGGATGTTGATCTGGTGTTCAGCGAAGACTGAATTAACACATTGCAGAGTGTCAAATTGAGAGAAACTTACATTTCATATGGATTGCGTCCAATTTCTGTCCACAATGAGTGCAAAAATGGTGGCATTGTCGATGAACACAACTTTGCTGGTCTCATTGAAAGTCTTTACAAATCATGTTGCAGATATGGCAAATGCAATATTCTACATTTTGAAAATTAGCACAGACAGCGATGAACCCTTCATTTGAGAATTTCAGCACACCCACCACCAGACTTGAATTCTACTTCAAGTGTCTAGACAATTGACCTGGATATGCAGACATTTGGTGGGTCATCAAACTGATTCCAGTGTTGTCGCATGGCAGAGTAGAGAGAGTGGCTTTAATGTGAATGGTGACGTGCTGGTAGAAAATCTTAACGAAACATCTCTGGTGGTGTTCCCAACTCCAGCCATTGGTATTATGTTTCTGACTTGCACTCTAGTGATTGCATTTGCATCTGAAAAGGTGCGTGAATATAGTAATGTTTCGATATTTTTGTTTTTACTAATTGATCTGAACTATTCTGAGGAAAACAATATAAAAAGGCAAGGAAAGGTGCGGCTATAAGGGGGAGGCCGCTCAAATATTTTAAGCTTTTATTCTTTAGGCCTATATATAATAGGAAAGTGATTAAAATGTGCTCTGGAAAATTCAAAAAATGACTCTGGAAAACCTGGAAAACTCAGGGAATTTTGAAATCATATTTCTGTGGCCACCCTGTTAGTGGTTTGTTTTTGCCATGCAACCAGTAAAACTGAGTTGCCTATTTGTAGTAGTGTTTTCAGCACAACAGCCTTTAACCCTTTTGTAACTATTCTGCCTGTAGCTGGATTTTCAGGGTTTGTCAAAATTTTACATATTACAGTAAAACATAATATCTTATGAACAGTTGGTACATGCATACTTGCGTAAGAAGTTAACTGTAATTTGTTAAGAAATATGTATAATGTGTTTGTTTCTGCCTGCTTTTTTATGTAGAGCAGCTTCAGCATGATTCAACAGCCTACCTATTTGTAAACTTATTTACTGAGGTTTAGTGGTGTTTCGTTGTCTAACTATTGAAGTGTTTACATGTATACTAGTTTGTTGTTTAGTTATGCCTAGACACTCCTCATATTATATACAGGGATATTGTTATATTAACTCATTTCATCATGATGAAGCTTGTTTACATCCAACCGTAATGATTGTTTATTTTGTTTCTGATCAAAGACTCCGTCCTCCACCAGAACTTGACATAGAAGAACTTGAACGAAAATACTGGAAGAACGTGACTTTCAATCCGCCAATATATGGTGCTGATGTTTCGGGTTCACTGTATGATGGCGACCAAGATGTGTGGAACGTCAGTCGACTTGGAACCATTTTAGACTGTGTCAAAGAAGACTATGATGCCACTATAGAGGGAGTTACGACCACCTACCTGTATTTTGGTATGTGGAAGACAACTTTTCCATGGCACACAGAGGATATGGACCTCTACTCCATCAACTATCTCCACTACGGAGCTCCCAAGTTCTGGTATGCGGTTCCGACAGAGCATGGGCAGCGACTGGAACGACTTGCTGCAGGTGAGCGGAGTACGGTTTTATGGTCATGTAGGATTACTATAAGCAGTGATATTTATTGTCTGTGAGAGAGTTACAATAGGATCACTGTACACTCTGAAAAAAGAGTATATATGTCATAATGCAGTGTGCAAATGTCTGGTGATTTTAGGCCCTATACATGTATAGTGTTGATTGGCATTTAGAGTGAACCAAGACACCCTGTTGCAATATCAGTGTGCATGATTTGAACTGAGTGAAGAGAATTATGAGCTTCACGGTGATAGGACTTAATCATGGACAGCAGCTTTTGGACCAGTTGTGCTTTTAATTGTTTGAAAGAAGCCATGTTTTCAGGTCAAGTTTCTGCAAGCTTTTGTCAAATTTCTGATATAATTGTTACCTGTAGAGTATACAGACTGAACTGTATATGCTGCTAAAAGTAAGCTCTAATCCTCAGAGACTGAATTTGCACTCATGTAAAGGAAAATTAGAATAAGTCATATAGGTTGGTTTCTGCTTCGTGTCAGTGTATGTAACTGATCTGATGTTGCTGTGATAGGTTACTTTCCTTCTGAGGCTCAGCAATGCTCCAACTTTTTGCGCCATAAATCGATTCTCATGTCACCAACCGTTCTCCGCAACAACAGTATTCCTTTTGACAAGGTAAGAAGAATCTTCAATTGTTTCTCCTAAACTGGTGTCTAATGTTGAATGAAACCAGTGATTTTTTATTCTATTTGGCTTATGTAAAAGCAATTTTAAAAAGCATCTTTGTGCTGTCTGAATTATTATGTGCATTTGAGAATCGGCTCTTGTTAGAGGGTATGTGATATGATGGTGTGATGAGGGGAGCATGTGTGATATAATGGTGTGATGAGAGTGTGCTTGTAAACTAAAAATAATGATAACCTGATCATGTGTTTTGTATCATCATAGTGCACGGTATGTAGTTGATGTTTGCCATGTTAAATTAGACTTCAAGAGCCAGCGAATTATACTTATATGAGAATCATATTCTCCTGATACACAATGTGCCATAGGCATTTTTCCTACCGCTTCATATAGACTGGTGCAGGCAGCGCTTTGTGAGGTACTTAGCAGTTGCTATAGTGAGTATCCAGAGATATACATACAAAAGCACTGCCTGTCCCAGTGTAAATGATATTAAAGTCATTACGAACAAACAGTTAATCAATAAGCAAAGAGTGCTCAGATAACTAGAGGAATCACCACTGGTGAGTTTCCACAGAGACTGACTGACGATAGTAGACATCATGTGTGTAGTTCCTGAACTACATAGCTTGAAGAAGGGAAGCAACATCTAGCGACAAGGGGAGCAACATATTTGCAAAGTACAAGCACCTCACAGATGGTAGAAGATGCTGTGCTTGAGCATCCCTCTGCCACTGGATCTGTGGAAGATGACATTATTTGCAGTGCGCACAACCAAAACTTATGAAAATCCACTTGTTGTCAACTTATTGACTAAAAGTAGCACATGCGATGACCGCCGAAACCACTGGTTTTATTTAAACCTTTGCCTTCATATTCCCGTCTGTGTATGGCAAAATTTGTACCATTTCATGAAATGCTCTACTTGTCAATCACAATCACCGATTGCTTACATGGTTCTAGCCTTTCAGAACCTTGGGCAAGTTTGTGACCTGCTACTGTTTTACCACCATATTATGCGATGAATACAATGTCATACAAAATAGTGTGTGTCAGTTAATTGTGTGCATTGTCTTTGGCCAGGTATACCAAGAGGCAGGTGATTTCATCATCACCTTTCCATATGGGTATCATTCAGGCTTCAATATGGGATACAACTGTGCCGAGTCTACAAACTTTGCCACGATGCGATGGATTGAGTATGGTAAAAGAGCAACACATGTGAGTAGTCAGTGTATTAAAATCTCTGTAGTAAAGCTATTAGACAAATATAATAAACTACACTTGGCCAGCTCTTCACAGCTCTTGTGATATTGGCACTGTGTAGAGACAGCAAAACAGGCTGTGTACTGAAAGCTAACCTTTTCTAGTGCACATAAAACTGTTATGCACCACGTACAAAGATTCCATATTTGTGCAGTAGGCTAAGTGATATAAAAGTAAGAAATAATGAGTGCAGACAATTATGGTTACTGTTCACTCATTAACCAGCTTTAATGTTTACATGTTGCTGCTTGGCTGTTCAGTGTAATGTATGGATATGTTTACACTGTACCAGTTTATCTGTGTTTCTGCATAACGTCAAATGGCATAGATCTTGTCCTCCAAAGCTATCACTTTTCTTTCCAAAAATCAATCATTCTGCTTAAATTTATTTTATGTACATTCCATAAGTCTGTATAATATGGAATCTGGAAGAATATGATAGCTGAGAAGCTACTGTTTGTGTTATAATATAGAATCTAGAAGTGGAACAGAATTTGCAGAACATTGTGACCCAGGTGCAAAATGTAAAAACTAATATGTTTATACCAGTGTGCAAGGACTGTGTAACGCTCAATTACTCAATTTAATGCACTACAAATGAGATTTACTCTTATTAGCAAGTTACCATGGCAGAATTCAAAGTTGAAATGTATCTTGACATTTGTATAGCACATGTTTTACACCTATTGAAGCTGCTGTTTGTGAGTAAGTTTTAGTATGTAGCCGTGGGCAAGTGCAGACTTTGGTTTTCACAAATCTGAATGACAATATTTAGTTTAAAATTGCCGTCAAGTTTTTTATTGAGTAGTGCAGCCTGTATATGCCTAACCTATTGTGTAGTAAGTTAAGCTTGGAATAATACACAGCTGTTTATTGTTTTGCTTAACAGTGTGATTGTCGTAAGGAAATGGTGCGATTCAGTATGAAGTGCTTTGTGCGTCGTTATCAGCCGGAGCTGCTGGATCTCTTTGAGCAAAATAAGGATCTGGCTCCTCACCCAGAGGATGAATACGTTAAGATAAATGGCCAGAGAAGAAGGAAGGGAATCGGACAACAGATGTTCCCTGATCCAGACTACATAATATCCGAGTAAGAACCTTAACTTTCATGACTTGTATATGTGACCACGGCCAAGAAAAGGAACCACTTGTTGGGAATGGACTTATTAACAGTTTCCATAAGCTTATACCATAAGGAAATCAGGTTAAAAAATTTCAACATGTTTGTCCTTTTTGAAGAAAATATAAAATATAATTTGTCAGGAAATCGCCTATAAATGTTTAACCTGTCTACCTGATGCATTAATACCTTATTTTGGTCTTAGTGCTTCATGTGGGGTAATATACTTTGCTATACAGCGAGTTTTAGCTGCAGATGCATTAATTAGACACAAAAATCAGCAATCATGTTATTACAAAATGACCATTTTCCGGCTGATCTAGTAAGCGACGACAAGTGGGTCGTTTTCTCTGCCATGTTGTCACCTACATCTGGGCATTTACTGAATCTTTTCTATATGACTTCTATAGTGTCAACAGTTGTACCCTGTTGGAGAAGCTTGGTCAAGAAACCAGAAAGTCAGTCTACAGTGAGTAATCAAATTTTCAACAAGTCATAAGATTAAACCCGAGTGAGATTAAAAACTGATTGAAAGCACTGAACTGGGCAGTTTATTCCAAAGCTTTGAACCAGGCACCAAACATGCGCGAGGCCCAACACTGTCCTTGTCACGCACTGCCAGAGCGAAACCATTAATTGGTTGATTACAATATTTGCCGACAGTACGAGTGCTGAGCTAGAAGCGATAGGTTGGCGGATTTAAATGTAATACCTTGGGGCTTATAAGACCGATTGGAAATGGTCAAAAAATTTTATTGGCAACAATGTGATTAATGTCATTTATGTAGAATCTTTTATGAACTAGTAAAGTCCATTTTGCAGCTTAATTTTTGTGTGTATTGCTTGAGCATAACATAAACTTCTTAGCAAGCTAAGTGAGATTGCTGCTGTATTTGCAATTTGAAGCCTCACTTTTAGAATTGTGACGAGTAATTATAATTTATCTACATCTCTGGGTGTTAATCAAAATTCCAGGCACACAATTTAAGTTGAATTGCTGTCAGTCCATTTCTTTTACTGCTTTACAGACATATGCTGGCATGTATACTTACATTTCAACAGCTGCTTGCTCAATTTGTGACTTTTCAATGTAAGCTTATCCAATAGTGATTACTTTTTCTGTGATGTGTTTAATTTAAAAGGGTATACTGATGGCTGCAGATTTTCTGTGCTGCAAATTTTAGGCTATGACAAGTCTCTTGGTAACATGTTACACAGTTTTAGTTGATAACAGCAAGAGATGGATATTAGCTATATGTGCATTGCATTTCCTTAAGGATACAGTGTTCTTGTTGGGTTTGTTAATGTCTAATGACAATTTTTATTCCACTGTACGATTTTACAGATTCTTTGATATTACTGATGTAAATGTTCCAAGCACCTCATACATCCTCTTGTCAGAGCTTCTCTGAGTAAATTTGTCTTTTTCATAGATTATTTTTTTTCTCTAAGTTTAGTGTACTTTTATGTGTTTTTCAGTCCAGAGAAGTTTAGTGTACTTTTATGTGTTTTTCAGTCCAGAGGAGAGAAAATACCGACTCAGCATCATCGCCAAACGAAATCCTGTAACAAAGGGAGTTCGTGGATCAAAGAAAATTGCTCAATTATCATTCAATGAAGAGGACTGCTTAGATGACCTCAAGCAGGAATGGTATCAAAGTGAACAATCAGAAGCAGCCCCAGATTACATCCAACATACTGCCAACATTGACTTGTTCGATGAATCAACAATTGAAACTGACTTTCACGAGTTCAAATCTGAAACAGGTGAGAACTGTGAAAGTCAGTCCAAAGATGCACCACTAGCAGTGCTAGACAGTCACAGCAATACACAACTTCTGCAACAATCTACATTTGTATCACCAGTTCACAAAATGGAAACTACTGTCAGTGATCAAATTCATTTTGATTCCATGCAAAGAGAACCTGTTAAAATGTGTGCAGTACAAAATGAAATGGTGCTTAGTCCTCCTAAGACAGACCAGTTTCAGCCATCTGGATTTCTTGGTGCCTTCATGCGTCATATTCTTAATTCTAATAAGCAGAATCAGCTTTTGAATCAGCATTTTGAGGAGGAAATATCAGTTCAAGCAAGAGTTCAGAAGTTAACAAAGACATCAGCTGTGGCCACATCAGCTGCTGCACAAAGTCACATTGATGCATGCAACACTTCAAGAGTTACAACAGGCTGCTACAAAACACTGCCACAGTCAAACAGTACAACTCCAATTTTTAAGATGTCTATCAAAGAGGAAAACAAAACTATATTGATGCATGAGAAATTTGGCGGACGAGCTTCATTGGAGGCTGATGTGTCTGCATCAGTTTCTCTGCCTATGGTAACGAATTTTTCATCAGCGATAAGAATGATGTCTTCTTTTGCTCAGACAAAAACAACAGTTGCTGCAAGTTCTTTATCAAACTCTACTGTCTCAGATCTGAAGACTGTAGGACTTTCTGGTGTTAACTGTATTAGCTCAGGACTGACATCGGAAGCCGGGCCTAGCAGAACTGAGGAGGGCTCAAAAAGTATGGAAACAAAAAAGTTGGTCAAAAGACGCAAGAAGGAGGCTCCACTCCAGCATTTGTTATCTTCCCAAATACTTACTAACAGCGAGGAGTTAGTTTTAAAACTGGAAGGGCCAGAAAGAAAGAAGAGGCAGAAAAGTGTGAAGAAAAATATACCAGCATTATCCAGTAATCAGTTGAGTTCTGGTCTGATTTCAGTGTTGTGTTCTCCACCAACTCCAACTGGATTGCATTCCACTGAGTCTTCATCTTATCCAGTCTATCCACAGCCATATGCACACTCTATTGTCTCAGATGTCAAGACTGTAGGACTTTCTGGTGTTAGCTGTATTAACTCGGGACTGACATCTGAAGCCGTGCCTAGCAGAACTGAGGAGGGCTTAAAAAGTATGGAAACAAAGAAGTTGGTCAAAAGACGCAAGAAGGAGGCACCACTCCAGCATTTGTTATCTTCCCAAATGCCTACTAATAATGAGGAGTTAGTTTTGAAATTGGAAGGGCCACTAAGAAAGAAGAGACAGAAAAGTGTGAAGAAAAATGTACCAGCAGAATCTAGTAATCAGATATGTTCTGGTCCGCTTTCAGTGTTGTGTTCTCCACCTACTCCAACTGGATGGCATTCCACTGAGCCTTCATCTTATCCAGTCTATCCACAGACATATGCAAACTCTAATATCTCAGATGTCAAGACTGTAGGACTTTCTTGTGTGAGCTTTATTAGCTCAGGACTGACATCTGAGGCCGGGCCTAGCAGAACTGAGGAAGGCTTTAAAAGCATGGAAACAAAGAAGTTGGTCAAAAGACGTAAGAAGGAGGCACCACTCCAGCATTTGTTATCTTCCCAAATACTTACTAACAGCGAGGAGTTAGTTTTAAAACTGGAAGGGCCAGTAAGAAAGAAGAGGCAGAAAAATGTGCAGAAAAATTTACCAGCATTATCCAGTAATCAGTTGAGTTCTGGTCTGATTTCAGTGTTGTGTTCTCCACCGACTCCAACTGGATTGCATTCCACTGAGTCTTCATCTTATCCAGTCTATCCACAGTCCTATGCACACTCTATTGTCTCAGATGTCAAGACTGTAGGACTTTCTGGTGTTAGCTGTATTAACTCGGGACTGACAGCTGAAGCGGTGCCTAGCAGAACTGAGGAAGGCTTTAAAAGCATGGAAACAAAGAAGTTGGTCAAAAGACGCAAGAAGGAGGCACCACTCCAGCATTTGTTATCTTCCCAAATGCCTGCTAATAATGAGGAGTTAGTTTTGAAATTGGAAGGGCCAGTAAGAAAGAAGAGGCAGAAAAGTGTGAAGAAAAATTTACCAGCAGAATCCAGTAATCAGATATGTTCTGGTCCGCTTTCAGGGTTGTGTTCGCCTCTGACTGCAACTAGATTGTATTCTACTGAGCCTTCATCTTATCCAGTCTATACACAGCCATATGCAAGTTCTTTACCAAACTCTAATGTCTCAGATCTTGAGACTGTAGGACTTTCTGGTGTTAGCTCTATTAGCTCAGGACTGACAGCTGAAGCTCGGCCTATCAGAACTGAGGAAGGCTTTAAAAGTATGGAAACAAAGAAGTTGGTCAAAAGACGTAAGAAGGAGGCACCACTCCAGCATTTGTTATCTTCCCAAATACTCACTAACAGCGAGGAGTTAGTTTTAAAACTGGAAGGGCCAGTAAGAAAGAAGAGGCAGAAAAGTGTGAAGAAAAATATACCGGCTGAATCTAGTAATCAGATATGTTCTGGCCCGCTTTCAGTGTTGTGTTCTCCATCGACTCCAACTGGATTGCATTCCACTGAGTCTTCATCTTATCCAGTCTATACACAGCCATATGCAAGTTCTTTACCAAACTCTAATGTCTCAGATGTCAAGACTGTAGGACTTTCGGGTGTGAACTTTATTAGCTCAGGAATGACATCTGAAGCCGGGCCTATCAGAACTGAGGAAGGCTTTAAAAGTATGGAAACAAAGAAGTTGGTCAAAAGACGCAAGAAGGAGGCTTCACTCCAGCATTTGTTATCTTCTCAAATGCTTACTAATAATGAGGAGTTAGTTTTGAAATTGGAAGGGCCAGAAAGAAAGAAGAGGCAGAAAAGTGTGAAGAAAAATATACCAGCAGAATCCAGTAATCAGATGTGTTCTGCTCTGCTTTCAGTGTTGTGTTCTCCACCGACTCCAACTGGATTGCATTCCACCGGGCCTTCATCTTATCCAGTCTATCCACAACCATATGCAAACTCTAATGTCTCAGATGTCAAGACTGTAGGACTTTCTGGTGTGCGCTTTATTAGCTCAGGACTGACATCTGAAGCCAGACCTAGCAGAACAGAGGAAGTCCTTAAAAGTATGGAAACAAAGAAGTTGGTCAAAAGACGCAAGAAGGAGGCACCACTCCAGCATTTGTTATCTTCACAAATGCTTACTAATAATGAGGAGTTAGTTTTGAAATTGGAAGGGCCAGTAAGAAAGAAGAGGCAGAAAAGTGCGAAGAAAAATATACCAGCAGAATCCAGTAATCAGATGTGTTCTGCTCTGCTTTCAGTGTTGTGTTCTCCACCGACTCCAACTGGATTGCATTCCACTGGGCCTTCATCTTATCCAGTCTATCCACAGCCATATGAACCAGCACCAAAGAAAGCCAGACTTAACCCACCAAACCAAAACTTCTTGGTTAAGAGTGACTCCACTTTGAAAAATGATGCCAGTACGTTTCCACCTTGGACTCATTATGCAGGGCTTAAGTCATTGTTGTCATCACAATCTAATCAGTTAGCATTGGCATGTTCCTCTGCTGGTGGCCACTATATCGCAGCCCAGGCTGAAGCATTAGACTTGACTATAGTTGACAGGAGGACTAGGCAGCCATTTGACATGGAAGCTGTACCTAGAAGTCAAGTTCCAGTCATGACAAATTCTGTCGGCATCCATCCTGTGAGGTTACCGATTCAAAGATTTTCTAGGCCAAGTGAAACTATTGTTCCAGTGAGCAATATTTCTGGAAGTTCATCTAGAATGCAGATGACTGGAGGATTTGGAGCTCATGACTTTTCACAAAGCCTGCACAATAATACGCTTGGGCGCAGAATGGCTTTTCCTAGTGTATCTCCAGTTAACTGTTCCAATTCTAATCCTACCATCTCAAACTTGTTAAATACTCAGCATTGTCATGTGCCACAGCAACATCAAGCAATGTCCTCGTCACATGGGTCGTCAATTCCAAGATCTCTTCAGTCGTCAACTGCTCAAAACAAGCTTCTGTCCCAACGACAACTTTTTGAAACATTTATGCCGTGTGTTGGTCAATCACAGGACCATAATGCCGTGACTGCTGTTAGCAGCTGTGCCAGTGATGTCACGGTCATTTCAAACATTAGCCCTAGTTGTTCAGAGACAGCTGTTCAGGTGGTGTCTAGTGCATATTTGCCAGCACCATCTGCATTTGAGAAGACAAGTCAACAGATTCAGGTCACCCTCCCTCAAACAACCAGCGTTGTTCCATCAACCTCCACCTTGCCTTGAACAGTTAGGCTAGCAGCTGTATAGTTGCTACCAGTGGTTAGCAAAATGAATTCTGACTGTAACGCCAAATTTGATACAACTACTTCAGGTAGATGCTTCTGATAGCATCATAGTAGTGTGACATTTAGGCTAAACTTACCAATCATTAGATGAAGCAAAATATGTTACACTTGAGTGTGAAACTGTGGCATTCCACCAGAAATTATTTAAAGTGTTACTGAAATCATAGCTTTGTGATTGTACAATAGCAGATTTTTTACTATACTATTATCAGCTACTACGTGACAGCAATGTTCTTGATTTACCCTGTTTGTGGCAATTTCTCTGCATAAATGAATGAAGTTAGATTATAAAAATGCTGCATAAGAGATGTAATTTAAAGTATGCCCTTTGTTATATGTTACAAAATTTATGGAGTGTTAGTATCTTAGCATATTTATCTTTTTGTATTGATGGAAAACTTTTGTGCTACATAATAAAATATTGTAGATTATAATTGTCAAAAACGATTTTTTTTAATATAGGAGTGTTACGTAGTTTATCTGCAACTTGGATTGTAAAACTCTAATTTTAGGGGTTTCAAGTTTTAAATCTGTTCATTTTTAAATCTAATTGACTGACTATTCAGTCAAAATGCATATACATTGTACATGTATTAATTCAATGTAACTTATTCAAAAAAAACATTACCATTCAAAATTATTTTACAAACTTTTTTGTTATTTGGATGATTTTCAGCTTTTCTTTCAGAAAATGCAGCAATTAATGGGAAAGCTCATGCTCAAAGTTAGCTGAGAGAAATATACATGTACACTTATTATGTAGGGTTAAGCTTACCAGGCCTTGTTAACAAGAAAATGATGTGCATTGCTAATTTTACTTACATAATTATACAGTATCAGCTTTGCAAGCTGAAGTTATGGGAAAAACCAGCATAAAACTGGTGAATTATGTTTGTCAAATTAATTTAACTTTCAAAATCTGAGAGCCTTTACATATATATTTTAACAATTTCATTGTTTGTTTACTTACTGCTTTCTCTTAGATTAAAGAATTTGTTTTCTTTCTTTAGTTCATGTAGGTGTACTATTTGACACCACTGAAAATTCACAGACCCTATCACTCGGCGGGAGAAACTGTTATCACTGCAGCGGTGCACACAAGGCGGTAGTCAGGTTGTGACAACAACTCGAGGCACACCGCTGGTTGGATGCGCCGGCCTAGCCCCACCTATGATTGGCCACTTGGTCAAACATTGGCACAGCAGCGCTTTTGTGAAGTAGAGAAAAGCGCTATAGTGAGTGTCCAGAACTCCAGATACATGTACATAACCTACATTCTGGACTAAAAACTGTCAGCTCCTGGTTGAGTTGCCAACTAATAAATTCTAAAAAAACAGGCGTAGAACTGATGCGTGTGGTAATGAATCCGAATTTGCAAAGCATGCCAGGCAATATTACAAAACATGATCCACTGAGTTCGGCCCCAACACCGTGTTTTATACCTAAGAGGTCGACAGGTTCAAAGTGCTCACCACCAGGCCAGCCCACCTATATAGGTACCCACCCATCACAGACGGATCGACGTGGGCCTCTGATCCACAGATGCACTTCACGACTACGGTTAGGCCTACTCCCCACAGCATCGACGATATTGATAAGCGAGGTGCACGCATTTACCAGTCGTGCTTGATAAGCTCGTTTTGTCTCTGCATATAGGCCTATCATCGAAACTTCACCTCTAGTTAATGGCTGATGAAACTGTTTGTGGCATTCATTGTCTTTTCATTCGAAACTGCTAAGGAATCCGTTACTCTAAAATGCTGCCATAAACTGCATAGAACTTATTGCAGCTGTTGCTGTAGTTTCTCTCGCTATTACCGAAACTGAGCTGCGTTTAGTGTCTGTCGCTTCGTTTTCGATTAAGGCATGCGATAGGCCTACGCAGGGCCGATAAGACTGGTTAGAGGGGTTTGCTGCCCCGGTTCCATATGGCAGGGGCCCACAAATGTCTGAAACTTTGTTCAGACTGAAGAAACTTGTGGGTTTGGCCCAGTTGGCCCTTGACAAGTAGGCTCGGAGTAATTAACCAGAGTGGGATTTATTAAGGTAGCCAAACACGTTTCTAGTGAGAAACACCATTATCGTCGCTTGAGCTATTAAGTATTAACTAAACACACTCCCCAAGTTGAACTTCTGCCCTTTTCCCAAACATTTTCATGGTGCTTAAATGTTTTTGCACCCTTCCAAGTTACAGTTAGGTCTACCCTACACAAGCGGAACGGTCATTCAGCACACTAGCAAGGGTAAAAATGTTCTACGTTCCACTAACAAGTTTGGAACACTGGCAGTCGAAGGGCCTCTGGGCCAGTGGCGTAGCAAAGTGTTGTGCAGGTTGTGCAAAGCACAAGGGCCCACGACGGCACAAGGGCCCCCAGCGGCAGGGGCGTCCATCCTGTGGGGGGAATGAAGCAATAATCTTCATTGCCTTTTCAGGGGGGGGAAGAATTTTTTAGTACATTAAACGTTTCTTCAGAGTCTTCCATCTAAGAAATTAATTGATGTGTTTTTGATTTGATGCGGCTCAGCTGATACGTAGGCCTACGTCAGTGCAGTCAGAAACTGAAACTGATCAGAGAAGATGAACATTCATGACAGTCTCTAGTTACAGAAGCACAACGATTTGCAAGGACCCACGAATTTGACGCAAACTCTCCGGTTCATCGAGCAAGACGACCAATCAGGCAACGTGACGAGAAAACTCAGAAAAGGACAGTGTAGGGTCTATAATGTGGTGCTCAGTAGCACAGACCACTTTCATATTGGTTTACTATATACAACACTGGATATGGTTGCTTGTCAAATTTATACAGGACCGTTTCCATGATGACATGCTAGATATTTTTGAAGAAATGGATCATTTTACGTCAAGGAAGTTTATAACAGAGGATCACGTGCGTACCGACACACAGTGTAGCTAACCTGAGTAACTTCTACGACATAGACCTGTGGCGACCGCCGCCCCGTACGCTCTACCTCTCTCTCTCTCTGCTCACGGGACGGCGTAGGCTCCAGCCCACTATCCGTCTGGAGCCGCCCGAGTCACTGCCTTGTCTATCTTCATCGTAAAATGGCTGTTCTCCATCTCTAACCAAAGTAACCGTTTCTGTCAAAGGAGGCTTAGCATTTGCCGCTTCTTTTAGAGAGGTAACACTGTATACTTTCGTCTCGAAGTTATATAGACTGCTTCTTCCACGGTCACCGGATGGGCAACGTCCTGAGGATGGCCGTCTCTCAGAACAGGCCGGGTTCGTTCTTTTACTAGCACGAGTCTTTCTCTTCTTGCTTACCTTCTTAGCTACGGGCTTTCTCTTCCTCTCTGCCTGATCTGAACTTCGACTTACCATTCTACATCTCGTGACTCTTAAACCATCGCCGATAATAAGGGACACCAAACGTTCTCTAAGTTCCGAGGACCAGAAAAGCTTATGACAAGTCTTTACGTAATTTCGCCCTAGACAATACCAATGGCAACTCTCTACGTCTTCTCGCCCTAGACAATACTGAGAATAAACCTCCACATCATCTCGTCCTAGACCATACTTGTAACAACTCTCTGCGTCAACTCTTCCTAGACACTTGTCCATGTCCTACCGTCATGTGTCTCTCGGTCCATTTCCGTGTGTGGCATGCAGCCTCACGCGTATATTGTCATGCACCACAATTGACGGAGTAAGTTCCCTTACCCGTCTCTGTGTTGGCAAAGAAGACCAACACAGCAATATATTCTGCTTCGAAAGAAGAAGAAAGACACCGGTGGGATCTCACAGACTGTGAAGGCAAAGATCGACCAACACAGCAAGAAATTCTGCTTCGTAAGATATAAGGTATCAACGGACTCTGAGAGTGAAGGCAAAGAAAGACCAACACAGTATAATTCTACTTCAAAAGAAACATACACTGGCCTCTGTGTTGGCAAAGAACGACCAACACAGTGATAAATTCTGCTTCGAAAGAAAGAAAAACTGGTAAGGTATCTACGGACTCTGTTAGTGAAGGTCCTCTCTCTATAACCTTCGCTATCTACACACAGAACTTCGTTCCAACCTACGCACGAGGGGGCCCAGCCTCGCACTTCAGTCAGTTCTCAGAGCTGTGTGTTGTGACAAGCAAATATGTATCTACGTGGGTATCCGACTACCCGAACGCACACGTATCGATCACTTTCTTGGTCTGCGTTAATCTTGATCTGGGTACCCGAATACCCGGACTTTCACGTATCGGTAACTCTCTTGGTCTGCGTTAATCTACCCACCTGGGGTTTTCGTACTCCTCACCAAGGACGTTGACTCGCTGTGTCTCGCGAGTATACCCTTCCCGGCTTAAGTCTTACACAACCTTTCTTCCCGCTATCCGAATCAATCTGACCCGGGACCTGCCAACAGAGTGGGCCCTTACTCCGCCTCAGGTATCCCTTGAATCAGACTCTCCGAATCAGATAGCGAGCGTTACGGTTGTGCCCGGCAGCGCACGGACTCACAGGATTCGTTTCTGAATCCTCGGACTCGATTCCGTTGCCGGAATCAGAGGTAAGTGTCACTAACGTTACCCCTTTGTTTCTCACAGACCTGTGTATTTACTTCCCTGTTAGGGAATTGTACTGTCTCTCACACCTGAACGAAACACGGTCAGATCTGTCGGGTAGTTCCCCGAACAGAGAGAGATGCGGTTAGTTCCGCAAGTAAAGAATCCGCGGGAAACCGCGAACGGAGATAATGCGGCTAGTCCCGCAAGTCAAGATTCCGCGGGGAAACCGCGAACAGAGATATTTCGGTGAGATCCGCAAGTAGAGATTTTCCGCGGGGAAACCGCGGGAGTAAGCACGCAAAGAAAGATATTCCGCGGGGAAACCGCGAATAGAGATAATACGGTTAATCCCACAAGTAGAGATAAATTCCGCGGGGAAACCGCGGGAGTAAGTACAACCGACATTAAGAACGGAAAGAAAGATATTACACGGGGAAACCGCGAATAGAGCTATTGCGGTTAGTCCCACAAGTAGAGATAGATTCCGCGGGGAAACCGCGGGAGTAGTGCGAAAGAAAGATATTCCGCGGGGAAACCGCGGAAATGGCCTAACTAAAATAGTAATTAACTGAAATAGTAATTAAAATTTCCGTTGTCTTTCGGAACAAAGACAAAACAAAGAGTCGATTGTCAATCTGGGCCTTTACTTCACTTTCTCTTACTTATTCCTACTCATTTACAAAAATGGCGGGAGTACAGAAGGCTCTGGGAATGAAGCGCTATCAAACTCGACTAACCTGTCACCTTTTGCAAACCAAACCACGCCTAACTTATTCAAGTTACTGTTTTACTCTCACGGCTAGGTAAAAGAAACCCCCGAAAGCAACGAAACAACATGTTAGTCAGCTTCATTGACCCCTTAGAAATCGAAATTGCACAATCAAAGACGCCATCTTTTAAGACCAAAAAGAAAGACAATGACATCACTAATTTTAGCATACCACAACGATGACGTTGTAAAAAGTAGCCAATCACAAAAGGGCGCTCCAATTAGCTACATTGCTATTGGCGTAAAAGACCGTTACGGGAAGCGGGGCAGAGGTGCATCGCAACACTGATCTGTTGTGAGGCTCGGAGCTAACCCGAGACTTCACACTACGAGACGCTACTCTACATCACCACTGTGATATCACTACTGTAACACGTTGCTGTAACATGTAGCTGGACGAAGTTCTTGATCGCTTATTTATGCACTCTGCTGCTCTGAAGAAGCGCCAATTGTAATTTTAGTAGCCTACTTATGTTGGTACTGTCTGGCGTCTCTGGCGGTATACCTCTGTCTGTGTACAAGCCTTCAAACTGTACAATGCATAACGTTAATTGATAAGTTAACTAAAGGTTAAAGAATCTAACAGTAACATTGCGTTTCAAATTCCGATAATCGAGATTTTCTCTTGCGTCGACAGTCGATCGTCGTGGGGGGGGGGGATATGATGACAAGAGGGGAATGCTTCATAGGCGTAAGCAATGAGATTATAAGCGCTAGCGACCGTATGTTGTATGTTTCTTTCAGGTCGCAGTGAAGTCACAATCGCTAAGCGATCTTGACCCAGAAGCTAGGCATTCTAAATATAGATATCGATGTTTACTTTTGTGTAGCCTATCACAGCTGAAGTTGTACTTTGAAATGAAGCTTGCATGACGTCAGCCAGCGCTCATTAACATAACTGTTGACGTGTTCACGCAATTCGCGTCGATGATGACGTCGATTTATATTATACATCTCTATGCCTAGCTTAAGGGTCACAGCCTCACCATAGATGGTAGATGCTCGCTCTAGTGATATATTTATATATTATACATCTCTATGGTCGTAAGGGGGATGGACGCCCCTGCCCAGCGGTCAGAACGTCATAGTGGCTTTCCTTTCAGAATGTAATCAAATCAACTTCACCAAGCCCACTTAGCTACATCGCCGATCGGTAAGAGCGACGTCCCATGTCATTTTCAAAACTGAAGATCATCAAAAACTATCTACGAAGTAGGCCTACCATGTCAGAAGACGGCTAAGCGAACTGGTAATGTTGTCAATAGAAAATGAACATGCCAAACAGCTTGACACTTCAAAAGTGGTGGATATTTTTACCCAAGATAAAGCGCGCAAACGTTCGAACGTTTAAACTTTTAGGATTCTTAATTCTTAGACTACCATAGACTTGACACTTAGGCCTAATTGTGACCTGTCCAATTTGATTGGCTGACCTTATTTATGTTGTATGCATTAGCGCTTTTTGCCAGGGTTTTGTTGTTTGAAATCGAAAGTGGGGTTCAAAGGGGAGGGGCTGCGGCCCACCAGTCCACCACCGAAGCTCTGCACAAGGGCCCCAAAAACCTTGTTACGCCACTGCCTCTGGCAAGAAAATTATAACCTGCTTCGGCGCAGAAGCGGCGCCAGACATTTTTTTAACCATGCAGGGCATAGTCAGGGCAGTCATACAAGTAGGGGCCTAGGCCTACTTAGTGCAGGGGCGATTTATGCCTTGAATAAATTCTCGGCAGGGCAGAAATTCTGTCACCACCACTTTCTGGGGCAAAGTTACGCCCTTGCCAATATGGATTTAGGATAGGCCTATGTTCGATGTCAAGTTTTAATGCATCTGTAGCCTGGTCAGACTGAGCCTTCTATTAGGCCTACAATATAATTAGGCCTACAGTAATAAATAGACCTAACTCTGGGGCTGATGCGTAATTAGGCCTTAGGCGTAGTTTGGGTTGGGCGGAGAGATGGCTCAATAGGCCTACTGAGTTTGGTGAATAAAATTGCGCAATGGTCAGATTGGGTTCTGGACGTTTTGATGCAAGCGTACGATGTCAACCACGCTGCACTGTGGTTCAATTGTGGTTTTCCATGTAACACCATTCATCAGCCCCAATAGGCCTATAGGCCTAGGCTATGCCAACACCATCGTTTACAGATCAAAAGTGTGTAGCCTACACTGCCTACAGTCACTACAGTGTGTTCGTAAAATGTTTGGCAAGGCTTGGAAAATTGGTGGAGATAACGGATCTTTATCGTCTGAGTGAAATAATAATTATGTTTCTTCTGCAAGAGACAACATCCGTTATGAGCTAAAAACCGTAGGCTACCGTTGTCTCTGGGTCGTAGCATAGGCCTACCCTGCAAGAAATCCGCAGTCGATCATTCTCTGAAATGCTTCTGATTAAGAGTAGTTTTGTTCGCCAGATGTCGTCGTTGGAAGTCGTTTACAACTACTTCCCCCTAGTGAATGCAAGACAACATTTGCGCTTTTGAATATTATTACTAATGTTTTGCTCATCTAGAAGAGTTTACCTTAGGAATGATTACTATTAAAAAGTTTACAGATTAGCTTTCGGATAGTTGTGAAATTATTCGAACAAGTAATGCAGAATTTTTGAATAAGTCTTGGGACATTCGGACAACTTTCATGTTGTCAAGCATCGGTGGTTCAGTGGTAGAATGCTCGCCTGCCACGCGGGCGGCCCGGGTTCGATTCCCGGCCGATGCACATTTTGGCATATGAATTTATACAATAGTAGGCCTATGAACTGCTTTTAATGCACAGGGGCTCCCACCACATAGGGACTCCCATCACAAAGGCAACTTCAAGTAAATGTTTGATTATAAAATATTTCAGTGGTGCGCAGTGTGCACAGACACAATTTGACACAAATAGGCTATCTAAAATTAAGAAACAGTTAGGTCCTAAAGGGCCAAAAGTCTTGGGCATGAAGTCTTGTCACATTAGTGACACTTTGCGTGTTTTCTTCTTCGCAAATACGGTCACCAGATCCTTAAAGTTGATAGTAGGGCCTAGTTGATAGTGCGCAAAATGTCAGCTTCTATGCTCATCAGAATGAGCTGGTCAACGTATGATACGTATCCCTCATCTGGACCTAGTGTGGAATTTAGTTAGGGCCTAAATTAAGTACTATCTTGATTCCTTGATACGTGACGCGGTGCAGTGGCGTAACTAGGGGTTCGTGCGCCCGGGGGCAAGAACTTCCTGAAAAAATTTTTCTTACCTTCCGCCAAAAATTCTGATGACCTTTTTTTTTTTGCTTTTCCGTCTTTTTTTCATGAAAAAGTGGTTACATTGTCACAAGCCTCGTTTTGCGCCCCCCCTCTTGGCGCCCGCGCCCCTGCCAAACTCGTGCATACTAGTTACTTTTTTTACTTGTTTAGCTATTCTTGCCTGATTTCTTTATCAAACAAATTTTCTAAACCCTCATTTTGCGCCCCCCCCTGTCCTGCGCCCGGGGGCGGCCGCCCCCATGCCCCCCCTCGTTACGCCACTGACGCGGTGGTGCACAAGGGCCTCAATTAAGACGAAGGCCTAGGCCTACTACACAAAGGAGCCAAATCACGTAGGCCTAATAGAAGAACGCCTACAACAAGAAATTCACTATTATTGCAATTGTAGCCTAATTGTTATTGAACATTTAAAGCGCTACTCGATCAGAGATTCAGATCGAAGCACTCCCGACACCGACCAAGTCAGTGCATGCTGTCACAAACCATATTAGGCCTATTTATATTCATATTCTTTAGTAATTCTAACGCAGTAGGCCTATTAGGCCTAGGCCTATTACAATTCAGTAGCCTATGAACGGATGATCACAAGTTATTAGCCTACAGGAGTCGAATTTAACTGTAGGCCTATACGGCAGCTTTGCAAGGCGCCAATCAGTCCATCACGTCCTTCATCTCATTTTACAAACGCGCAATCTCGCGAATGATAGGCTGAGTGGAACTTTGGGAGGGTTGCGGGAAGCGATCCCACTTCGTGCTGATCCAGTGTTTAATCTAGTCCCCTTGCTGTCGGGGGGAATTGAGGGTTCGGGGGGGATCCAGCTTTTTGTAAAAGTTGACGACCGGGGGTTGTAACGAGTATTTCCAAGAACAACAGCTCAAAAAATTTCGAGGGGGTAGTAACGAGAGTTTTCCAAGGATTTTCTTTCGAGGGGGGGTAGTAACAACAATTTTCCATCAATATTTTCGAGGGGGGTGGTAGCGATAGTTTTCCAAGACAATATTCTACAAAATTACATGTCTTTAATTTTTCTTGGGGCTAAAATTTCATCTCTTACATTTTTCTGGGGGAACTCGATCCTGGGGGGAACTTTACCCCCCAGAGACGTCTAGATTAAACACTGGTGCTGATCTTCACGCCAGTGATGTACTCTGACAAATAAGATTGTCTTCAGACGTTTCCGAAACAGTGGAAGCTAGAGGAAGTCGTATTAGCATTCACGATGTGCACGTGTCTTTATTACGAAGCACTGAAAATAAGCGTATGATACATTATTACGTAATAACACAACCCATGTATGCATATCTGCCAAAAGTTAAAAATGGCGCTAGCTAAATTTGAATGCGGGGAGAAAATTGCGCAGAAATCGAGCGGCTACATAGTGGTTCTTTTTAAGCAGACCAATTTGAACGACGATTAAATTTGTGTTTTTTACAAAGGATACAATTAAAAAATTAAATTAATAGCCAACGATCGAAGGAGCTCATTCCTAGTCTTCAAGACAGTTTCATATTAACCATGAAGCCAATAAATTAGGTGGTAATTGGCATTTAACAGCAAATGATTTTCTCGGTCTTCGTTCGGCCTGGGACTATCGGTTATCATAGGCTGAGGTTGCGCTAGTTTCTCAGTTTCTTTTTCAGCGCTTGTGATTTAAGAAAACAGCTCGATTGGTCATAATGTCCATGCTATTCGTTATATACATGCCAGTCATGGAACCGGAGCCATTTGCCGATGATGCTGACAACGGTGTTTTACCAGGACGATCAAGAGCAGTCAGTGTGACCATGCTGTATTCCCGGTACGTCGACCACATGCGATTGACTAGGGGCGGTACTGAGAACCCAGTTCCCGCCCACCAACCCGATCAACCAGCCCCTCCTCCGGTTCTGCCAAAGAGCAAGACTCCGGCAAAACCAGTGGTAGAGACTTTGTCGGGTTTAGTGGAAGCCCTTGCGAAACGTCCTTCAACGTCTGATTCAGTAGAAGCAGCTTCAGAAGCGCAAGATTCTTCTGTAATTCCGCCGATGTCTGAGACAGTAATTTCGCCGATGTCTGAGACAGACATAATGCAAAATCAAGAGACGTCGAATTCGGTGCACTTCTTTTCAGAAAACGAGAATCTGAATGCTGACGATGTGGCTCTCATCCCTAAAGACAAACAAAAGCCAGATGATGACAGTGATAGACATAGACAGTTATCTATCAGTGATGATGCAGGAAAGGAAGAACATAAACATCTGACGCTGCGGCAGGTTGAGTAACCTTTGAAAATTTGTTTTTAGACATCCTACATAGTTCAAATGCCCGTTACAAGCGAGAATATTGACTATAGCCTACATGTAGCTGTTTAATTGACTTGTCAGTGTCAACATAAAATCTACAGTTTTAAAACAATTAGGCTAAATGCACGAGATTGATGCAGGTTTCAATATGTCAACGGAAAGAGCCAACGAAGCAGCTGAACTCACATAAACAACTTACGTCAACTGTCAAAGTTATGTTAGTTCTTCTGTTCCCTGGCTCAGGTGATGACACCATTTTGAGTGGCGCTATATAAATGTTCAATTACATTTTCAGTGTTTATTGGTTGGCATAATGTTTCAGAGTTACTCTTATTATAAATCCCCCCCCCCCCACAGTTCATTATGTTTCATTTGGCTGTGAAGCAACTTGGCACCACTTTATCTCTTGCATCATGTAGTGTGTTGTGTGATGTAATGATGTAAATTGCCAAATTCTCACACCACACTTAAAAGCTTAGTATATTCAGCCTCAGCAACTCAATGGCTCTCAAGATGAAGGGAGAGTTCAAAATGTGAATGGGTTGAGGATGAGCAAACTGTTGAGGTCTTTTAACACTAGCAACAAGCTGCATTGGATTCTCAGTCAGTTTTAGTACACCATTGTCTTTCAAATGTTAAGAGTTTGTTCCATTAACTCGGTTCAGTAAAGAGTAAGGCTGGGCATTTAACGCGTTTATATTAACACGATTAATGCATTAATTAAATTTTTTAACGCAGTTAAATGCGCTAAAACAATTCTTGATGAAACCGCTCTGTTTAAACTTTAAACTTTAAAGTAAAAACTAAAAGTAAAGACAAGTACAGTAAAAGATGTAAAATATTCAAGGATTTCAATTGTTTAACACGACAACTCAACCTTGTATGCAGACCCGGTTAGCTTGACAGATATTTAATTGTACAGTGGACAAAGTCACAACCATTACTGCCGTAAATTCCGCACTTCTATTTCCATCCCCGCGGTAGTACTGCAGGCTTTGCTACCATTCCCATCATATTACTGCCGCTTTTGACACCATTAACACAGAGTTTGCCACAGTTTCTGCGGTATTACTGCTTTCCCCATTACCGTGTCACTCTGTAGTAAGAAGTGTACTTGTGTGTGCACTTCATATATACTTCTTGCATATTATGTATAGCAAGCTAAGTTCCTCTTTCTGACTCACGGCCAGCTGTCATTTAACTTTTCAGGTGCTGACAAAAATTTTGGAATCGGAAGGCATAAGAGATGTCTGCTGGCAAATGACAGAGAATCTTGATTTCTGGAAGGTCTGGGTTTCTTTTGGATGGAGTGTATTAAATAGGCATTGGAATTGTCTCTGAGAAAGTTGGGTACCTTTTGTTACTGTTGAATGTAGGAGTTGATTTAGTCTGTCATACAGGTCGACGCGCTCATCATAATTATCTTTCTCTGTGACTCTGTCTCATCCTCCATTCTCCTCCTCTCTGAAATTCTGCAACTGCTCCTTGGTCTGTGTGGCGCCAGCCCTGTGGAATGAACTCCCAAAAGAGCTCCACCAGTTTGGTCATCTTTCCCATGTTGCATGTTAATCTCACCTCTTCTCTGTTTGCACTCTCCGCTGCTACGTACCACTCATGACTGAAAACCGAACTCTTCAAGCTATCCTATCCTGATTCTACTCCTGCAATACCACACGACCACCATCATCACCGATTGCCACCATAGCACCATGCTGTCTCCTCGGCTTGACCTTCCTGGATTCTGACCTGGCAGCTAAATTGCGGACTTGATGGTGCTGGTGAATAAGCTGGTCTCCCTGACATGGCTTTTGTGTGGCACTGAGAAATTTAGAAGATTTATATTACATTACATTCTGTCTTCCTGTATCCAGATTTGTAGTAATTTTTGTATACCCAGATTTTTGTAGTATGTGTAATTGTGTATGAATTGTATGCGATTAAAAGTCAAGTAATAGATGTTGTAAAAACAGAATTTTAGTTGCTTTATACCGGTATATATTGAGATAGAGAATGATTTGTGAGTGAAACGTGATCTATTTCATTTATGTTTTAGGTAACTTTTGTTGCAGATTCGGAAACCTGTGACCTTGTACTTAACAGTCTGGTCACGTTTGGCTTTGGAAAAATCACAGGGACGTCAATGAGGTTTGTATTTAGGTTTGAAACTATTCATTTGTAACTTTTTTACTTGGTTATTATGTAATTTCTGTCGTGGTATTTTATGGTACTTACAAGTCTTTTTTTGAAACAGATCTTACTGTGGAATTTGCCTCAGGACTTCCTTTAGAGAAAAAATACATGTCCTTATTCTTTTTTCATACATTTTAATTTTTTTATTTAAACCTTATGTTTAAGGGATTGTACAACAGAACTTTAATTCAGTTCTATTTGTTTCCATATCCATTCATTTAAATAAGTTTCTGTTAATAAAGTTTTCCAATCTTGCTTACAATATGCTATTAACTCTTGAAGATGTGGACAGTGAATGAACAAGTGTTCCAAAATTGATCTTTTGTTTGCCAGAAAGATTGTCATAAACTATAAATGCTCTCGAATTCAGCGCTGGCATTGCTTGATATTTCCTTATTAATTGATATTTGTAATTTGCTTTAATTATTAGTTGATGCTTAGATTTCTATTGTTTTCTTACTTTTAGAACTGACAGTATTTGTTAATTGATGTTAAAAATGCTGATTGTTTATATTAAAAATGTGCACTGTTAATTATAATTGGAATTCACACTAATTGCTAACTGATGTTCAGAATTTGCATTGATTGCTGTTGGCTGATATTCAGAATTGGTATTATGAATATTAATTGCTGTTCAGAATTTACATTTCTTTGTTAACTGGTGTTCAAATTTGTGTTGTTTGCTGAACTGAATATGTCAATGGCATAATTGAAAAACGTTGATCCTGTCATGGGTGCTGAATTGGGGAGGTTTTCTTGGCATGAGTCCTGTACGCAGATGACCTTTAATATCGCCATCTCTGTGTGATCTTCAAGCTGTGGTTGACATTTGTTCTGTTAAACTATAAAGTTTGGCCATGATACTAAATGTCAGTAAAGCTCTATTTGTAAGGGTAGGATCATTGTTTCATAATTGTGTTAAGAACAGTGGGAACAGAAATCACTAATTTGATAAGGTTACATATCTGGGCTCAGTGGGCTGTTTCTGGTTGCAGCTAACATTTAAAATTAGTCTGCATATAAACAAGAGTGAAGTTTTATAGATGATTTAATTCTTTCTATGGCAAATGCTCCAAATTTAGTGACCTTCTTTTGCTAGATCTTGTAAGTGTCCACTGTAACTTTTCCTCCCTGATGTACCATCAGTGAGCTGAACTCCTTAGAATGCATTTACAGCTCTGCCTTATATGAACCTTCAGAATCTGTCATAGTAGTGTTGCATCTGTGTGAACTTTATGCAGGACATACAGTAACACCAAAGACTGATGGCTGACCAGAAGACTGCAATTTTTCCATCACTGTTCTTTCAATGTCGTCAGTTTTGTATGCGAATTTTTCAGTCACCGTAATTGGTTGAATATTTTCTGATGCTGTAAAACTGGTATTATAAGCAAGCCTGCCATTCTGATAATAATCTGTTTCTTATTGTTCTTGTTTCATTTTTGTACAACTATTGTTTGGTAATCTAATAGCATGATATTAATTATTTTTTACACATATTTAATTTACAGTTTGTTTTCATCAAGTTACTACAGTGGGGGAGGACAATCAGTTTCTGGACAAAACAGTGAGGCTGGCTTTAAAAAGTGAGCTTTAAAGGTTTACTTTTATGTGACATATATTGACTCATATTCTAAAGTTTTCGTCTTAACATCTGAAAAATAAATGAATAAATACATGAGCATACTAATGCAATTAGCATGTTAATTTCTCTGAAAATTTTGTTTTACATGATATGCCGACCTTGACTGAGTTAACCTGAGTAAAATTAGCTACATTTCGAAGCTACTTTGTGGAAGGTTAAGTGTTAAAGTCCTATTGCTTGGATGGGAAGACATAAGCTATATGAACAATTGTTTTAAAGCATTTCTTGCCATTGGAACGATTTTATTCCAGTTTGTTGAATGTGAGCAGAAATTCTCACATGCATGTAGGCCTACAGTATTTCCTTCAATTATCTCAATGTATTTTCTTTTTGAAAGAATATCTAGAGCAGATTAACCATATTAACTAATGCAATTGACATGTTAATTTCTCAATCTAGTTTTATATAATCATGTTATCTGTAATTAATGCAACTACTTAAGTAAGTAAGTAAGAATTTTCTTTATTGAACCAGTTGCAATCCGCATTCTGGTGTACATACATCATATATAATAAACAATAAACAATCAATAGTCAATATGAATAAAGCATTCTAACTAAGTATATCCTTTATTGCACCAATTGCTAACTGCAGTTTGGTTTACATTCTACAATGGCCTATAATCTCAAATGTTACATTGTAATTTCTAGTGTTTTTCAAACTGTGCAGTGTACAATAATGTTTTGGTCAAGAGTAAAGCATCTTAATAATAAATGTTTTACGGGCCAAACTGTCAGCAAGGGTGTGTTATGTGTTATTCATCACGTGTTATGGGCACGAGGACGCATAGAGTATATAGCTGGTTTTTCCGGGAGTAATAGTCCATGGAGTACATGAGCAGAGTCGTTAATTATGGCTGAGAAGAGACGGGAGTCTGCGCACTGACATAGCTGTTCGACGCTTTTATAAGAATCTGGAAGAAAGCCCACCCGAACCAGTTGTCTTATTATGGCCTGCAGTCGAATCCGCCCTTCCTGTCCAATGAACGCCACCAGACAGGAGTCGCATACAACATCATCCATGCAACTGTAGTTGCACTGACGATGTCTGTTAGCTTTTATGACAGCAACTGAAACTGGTGCCTGCATGTGACATTTTTATGCAAGTAACTTATATATATATATATATATATATGTGTGTGTGTGTATTATATATATATATATATATATATATATATATATATACACACACACAAACACACACACATATATGTATATATATATATATGTACACACACACGTCATATATATATATAATGTACATGTATTGTGCTTTGGTTATAGAATATATTCAGTTTATGGCCGCATATCATATATGCCATTTACAGTTTTACACCCTACGTGAATACATACCGATATGCTTGTACTTTCACGTGTACTGAAAGCCAATGCAAGTGTATAACCAAGATAAATTTATTCCCATTTAAATATATATCAATAACTGGGTAGTTTTGTTAAGCTAGTCATCAGAACTGTATCAACATAGCTGCTCTATTCTTTTCAGATAACAGATTTCTTCAACTGAATTTTGAATTTAAATCTGATTTATCATTGATTTATTTTGCTTAGAGATGCCGAAGAAAAGAGTGAATTTGCAAAGTCGGTTAAAGCCAGACTTACCGTTGCTCAGGTTGGCATCATTGTCAACTGGCTTTGCATTCCAGGGAATCACTTGCTTTCAATTGTTGGCCTTTGCTTAAAGTCACCTAATGTTATTGATTGGCACAGTTTTATAAGATATTTAACGTCACTGGCTCCTGTAATTCTTGGGAATTGACCAATGTTGTGATCGGCCAGCACAGTTTAATTGAACAATTAAGAAAGTTTCAGAAGCGGTGTATTGAAACAAGTGTACTACAGGCAACTGACTTTGCAAATATGTAGAATTATTTTAATTACTCATCATCTTCATCAGCACTGTTGTTATCACAGTCATCATATATATTCATCATCAACCTTATCATAATAACCATTTTAACCATTGTAATCTCTTACATCTTTTTTTGTAGGGGTGGGCAACGATTAAAAATTAATCGCAAAATTAAAATTTTTAATAATGCGATTAATTTTTAAGCGCATGATACAGTAGATAACAAGTACAACTACTCTACCAACTCTGAGTAGTTAAGTTGAATATGCACTATATAAATGCTTGCAGTCAATAAACAAAAAGCAAATGTGGTTTTACTACTTGTTTTTACTTTTTAGCTTTTACTTTAAAGTTTAAACTTAAAGGTTTACTTTGTAGGCTTAATAGCGGTTTTCTCAAGAATTGTTTTAGCGCATTTATTGAAAATAATTGGGCGTGGTGACGATAGCGTTAACTGTGTTGAAAAATTTAATCACATTAATTAACGCATTAATCGCGTTAATAATGCGTTAAATGCCAATTCATATTTTTTTGCATTATCATTATCACCATTATCATTAGTATCATAATAACAAGCTACAGATGCTAATGTATTGTTTTCATTATTATTGTCATTGTTTTATGTCATAGGTTTTGGGAGCTGTGAAAACCAATTCTTCTATAACATTTGACTTTCTCATCATGATCACTGCAGCCAGGTATGCAGCTATAGTATGGATCTTTGACAAATTATCTTGCAATGTACAAATTGATCACTCTTTCTATAGCACCTTTGCTGAACCTATGAAAGTCACTGAAACACATAGCTCTGTCTAACAGGTTTCTAACAAAGATGTCAGTTAAGGTAGCTGAGAATGTTTCCTTGGCTACTACTGGTGGAGGAGTTCAGATTTTCAGTGGAGTGCTGTTCCAGGAACCAGTCTAGTGGAAGAGAAGAGTACATTGTGCACAAGATAATGTAAGGATGTGAGTCTAAACCTTGCTGAGCAGTGTGTGTTTGACCCGGTTTGCTTCCACAATCGGCAGTTTTGTCTTGCAATGTACTGGTATAGGGGCTTAATAAGGTCATGCTTGCCTTGACACTCATGAAAACAACAAATAGGTGTGATCTCTTAAGTGCAATATAATGCATGTGTGCTTGACAGGTTGTACTAATCAATGGTAAGGCCACAAATTGGAATACTGTGTTTGGGTATGGAACCTATGCCATAAGTAGAACACAACCAAAGAAAGTGAATGAGGAACCAAGCACTCTCTGCTTTCTTGTAACATCCGTGCTTATGCCCAGAACAATCTGATTGCAGCTTGTTGATACTACCACGGTGTAGAGCTGTACCGATATCGCTTTTTGCCGATTATGCCGATACCGCGTATAGCCGATTATTAAATTGCCGATACCGATACCGCGTATAGCCAATTATTAAACTGCCAATACCCAATTTATGAGACCGAATATTTCATTATTTGTTTAGTCAAAATGTTCGGTTCCAAAACATAAACCGGTAATCTATCGTCACAGCTATAATGGTGGACGTATAAATTAATCTAGGAAGTTGTTAACGATATGTTTTAATGCGTAAATAATAAAAGACATAAAACGATAAATGAAAATCGATGAAAAACTTGGAATATGCAATAATTCAAGTAAAATTATTAAATTATAACACAATTTTGACATCGGCACCGATTAACCGATTATTTCAGCCGATACCCGATTATGCCAATTGTTCTAATAATCGGCCCGATTACGTGTATAGCCGTTTAATCGGTACAGCTCTACCACAGTGGTATACCACCGATCCTTAACCGCAAGTTTTGATGAGTCACCATAGATTGCCAAGAAATGAGTTAAAGTCTCATCTGGCTCTTGTTGGTGGCAATGGAACACTTAATTGATTTTGCCTACCTGGTATATTGTGGTTCTCAAGTGCTTCTAGAAAATTTGTCCTGCTTTTGCAAATAGTCATAAAAATTTCATAATTGTTCGAGCCCATGCACACAAAGAAATTACCCCTTTGGCAATCTCTCTCCTCATTAACTGATTTTGCCACTTTGATATAATTAATCCACTGCCCTATGAAACACTTCTATCGATTGCCAAATTTAGTGATTTTAGGATTGCAGGAAGAGGTTTGTGGAGCCACTGCCATTTTGCTCACACAATTTCTCGCTATGCTAAATCACTATTACTGCTCAAACACCATGTGTCAGGTTTGTTTATAGTATATTAAGAATGCACGTGTACTGCTCTGTGTAAACTGCCAGACTGCATGTACTAGAATGGGATGTAGCTTATCTCTAGTGTCAGTCAAGTTGAGTCAACTAATGGATTGTTGCCTATATCCTGGGCAATACTGTTACAAGCACTTTTCTGCATTGAAGCATATGATTATTATATTATTATTATTAATTTTTTTTAATTTTTTTACCCGAGGTAGATATGATATTATTATTATTAATATTACTGTTATTATTATTACATAAACATTTTTAATGCACACAGAATCTCACAGAAATGCGAATCAGAGGCACGATTGCCAGTCCTGTGAGCTGTTAACTTAAGCATGTTTAGTTGATTCTCATGCAGTCTCTCTGTTTCTTCCTCACGCAACTGCTCAACATAATATAAGTAACGCGTTCTTTGTTTCTTTTCTATTGATCCCTTGTTGCTTGTCTGTTTTTTCTCTTTTGTACTTGCTTTTCATTGTTTTATACTTGGGTTAAAAAAATGTATGGTTATGGTTATGGTTATATATGTGCTGTTGCCTGCAGGAGGAATGATGTTTTGAATAATGCTGATTTCTTTCTTTTAGTTTTATTGCTGCCTTGGGTCTTGCTGAGAACAGTGCTGTTAGCATTGTGGCAAGCATGCTTATCTCACCTATGATGGTTCGTATCATATCTTTCAATGCTAGTCTTTTCCGTTGTTGCCATTGTGACTACAGCAGCTACTATTACCTTCTCCAGAGCATTTATGACAGTATTAATTAAGTGCTTGATTTATTTAGTGGTTAATTAACTGAACTCAGTAGGTGATTTGATTTATGGAAAATCAAGTTGATGGCTGTTAGACTGAATGACGTGGCAATGAAGCCATTTAGCAACAGTTAACAGCTCAGCAATTGATTCTGTGAAAATTTTGCGGCCATGAGTTGTAATGGTATTTGCTTCATTTTGCATTGAAAATGTATCTTTGTATTTAATTTCTTTACTTTCAACTTTACTGGTTGTTCCACAGGGTCCTACTATTGGTATCACATTTGGAATATGTATCAAAAGTGCTGAGCTCTGGAAACTTGCCGTGAAAAGCGAGTGCATTTGCCTTTGCTTCTGCATGGTCTTTGGTAAGTGCTTTTCAGATGTGCAGTAGTTGAGTTGAAATTTTCAGATGTTGAACAGTTCAAGTGCTAGTTGTCATAAAGGGTTGTCCATTTTTTAACACTGATATCCTTCCGATCAACCATCAAACCCCTAGGCAGAGTTGTAAATTACTTTTATTATTATTTTGAGGCGTAAAGTTATAATTACATGGAATCACTGTTTACATGTGTATGTGTATATTCCAGAGGCTAAAAAAATGGTTATGAAGAAATTACCCAAGGTCCTTGCACAGTAGCCATTTTAAAGGTGGCTTAACCCTTTCAACACGGCACTCCCAGGCGTCATGGGTAACGAAACCGATATATCGGTTTCTCGGGTTGAAAGGGTTAAACTTGAATTTTTATTGTATTATGTACAAGACTTGCTCAAGCAGTTACAGCATTACTTGCACACCAGATCAGTATTACAACACTTTATTTGTGAGTCATGTAAAGAGCTGCCTTACAATGAGGTCATAATTATTATAATGAGTGTATTTTCTAAGGCTGAACTTTATCTGTTTGCCTGAGGCTGACAGTGTTATGCCAGAATATGTGTTATACTGAAGTCATATCAATGACATTGTGTAATGTAATTGATATGACTTTTAGATTTGTGCAGTGTTATAGAGCTTGTGTTTATGGTAAGTCATGTTTCATGTAAAAATTGATGCCTGGCAACTATATACTAGTTAGACTGTATATGGAAAACTGTTACCAATGTTGAAGAAATTCTACAGTGTGGTTATTACATTACTCAAGATGCCTAGATGACTAGACTTTATCAATGATTCTGGTCATATATTTTGCAGTTAAATTATTCCATGATTCTCTACTTACCTTGGACATGATACAACACTGCAAACTATTTTCTATTATATTATTATTTTGCCCGAGGAATATTTAATCCCTCGGGACTTAAAAGAGCTCTGGAGAAATGAAATTTCTGGATTGGCCAAACCTCGTGAAGTTATTGTTATTATTATTTTCATTTTGTTATAAAAATTACTACGACTGTTATTATTCTATGTGAAACATTATATACTGTTTCCAGGCTACGTCTTTGGACTAATAACGGCTGTTGTGAACCTCAATGGGGCCTACTGGGGAGGCTCTGACAGTTGGCCACAGGGCCGTAAATCACGGGGAGGGAAGGAAGGGAATTCCCTCCCCACTTTTAAGCTTGGGGAGGGAACGTGAAGTAATTCCCTCCCCACAAATTTGTCTATAAGCTGTGTCATTTTTCTAAGCTGTGTCATAAATATTATGGCACCAGCCCCAATCGCCCCAAACTGTTCCCTGGGAGAGTATCGAAAATTTGTTGTAGAGTTATATATATATATATATATATATATATATATATATATATATATATATATATATATATATCCACAACTGCGAACCCACAACGGGGGAGTACCTCCTCCCTCATCATCCCTGGGTATCGCTTTTCGCCGTTCCCATAACCCCGGCGACCTCCCGGGTCAAAAAGGCCGAACGGGACAAGGACGACATCAGCGGGGGGACTTCAAGAGTTGGGGAGCTGAAAATTGGCAGTGAACAACGGCGAGTAGAAGAGGGAAAGATTGGGGTTTTGGAAAACTGGAGGGTGAATGCTTTACTCGGGACTGGAAAGTGGACCGGGATATATGGAATCCAACTCGTAACCGGGAGTTTCTAAGTCCGTACGATAAAGGAGTCGGTAGGCGTATACAGATTGGCGCTGAGGGAAACTGAGGTCCATTCATCTACACTCGCTGCATTCTTCATCCGTTCGCCGATGGACTTCGACTCATTATCAATGCGCTGCCGACAGTATATGCTATCCTCGCATACCGGTCATTGTCTCGTCGCCCTCCCAACACGCGCCATTCCGCCTCCTCGGCCTCCACGGTATTATTATTATTTTTATGTAATGTCTAATTGAATTCGAATTTACACTTTAATTGCTAGTTTCATTTAATGTAATGATTGGACAAACTTTACTTCAATTCACCCATTCGTTCGTTCATTCGTTCGTTCGTTCGTTCATTCATTCATTCATTCATTCATTCATTCATTCATTCATTCATTCATTCATTCATTCACAATCGGTTGTTCTTGTACAATACCCTGAACCAGGGTGGATGACAGGCAGACGCTGTTTTCTGTTGTTTGCGTGGACGCTGTTTTTTGTTTGCAAGTTTTTCTCAGGTGACAAAAATTGTTTTAAAAGGATCTTTTCGGCCAAAATCGACTGTAATTCTTATGTTTCTTTGTAATACCGTTGGTGATTGGTATTTAGAATCGCGGTCACGACTTAGGCCTAAGGAATCTCTTACCTACAGTGCACTTTATGCCACCCTAAGCCTCATATCGCCGCCTAAGGAATCTCTTACCATACTGTCCATACAGTGCACTTTATGCCACCCTAAGCCTTATATCGCCTTGCCTGAGAATTGTTACAAATATACATTTGGTTGTTGAAACAATAATTAATTATAGGTTTTCTTCTTCATTAATCCAAAGAGGAAGGACGATTTGACGTGACAGGACCGGTGCTATATTTAATTCTTAGAGAGGGTGATTACAGAATGGAAGACATTGGCCAGTTTTAGACAGAAGGCTATTAAATCTGAGCACACACATATATATATATATATATATTATATATATATATATATATATATATATATATATATATATATATATATATATATATATATATATATATATATATATATATATATAGGCCCATAGGCCCACAGTAACATAAGGCATGGGTCCAATATTATTTGTCGGGGATTAGAGGTACATGCCTAAGTATATAATAACCGGTGCGTGGGCTTCAGAGGGAGGCTAGGGAGGTAGGGAGGGAGGGAGTGTGGAGAGACAGAGACAGAGGGTCTGTTCACAGAGTTTAAACTTGATAGGTCTGTAAACTGTGCACAGTGAGACTGAAGTTTATGATTGGACCAATCTTTGGATGTTTTAGTAATGGTAATTGCAAATATATACCGCAACCCCATGAGAGACTCATCAGAGGCACTTCTGACCTAACACAATGAAACCACGATCGAACAAGCATTGTCTTCAAGCGTTTGCGGACATAGGCTCTGTCTTATCTTATCTATTACATGATTACCATAAACATTCAAATGCAGGGTGCAGATGATATAAATGTCTTTAATATTTAGGTTGAAGATTATATAAATGTTCCCAGTAACTTTAATTTTTAACCTAGTGTGCAACTGAACTAACTCAGTAGTGGGCTTCTAAATGGAACTATGGACACTGCCGAAGGGTCAGTTTTCCCTCCCCACATTTTGAAACAGATTTACGGCCCTGGTTGGCCAACAACTGAAATGGCAAGCAGGTCAGTTTTTATAATTATTATTATTATTATTATTGGATAACTGAATATTTGTATTGTGCCTTTTAAGAAGCTCTCAAAGGTGTTTCAACATGGTTGTAATTATAATAGTTATAAAGGGGTGGATCTTAAGATTAGCTCAAAATAATAATAACTATTATAGTATATTTCACACCTCTATGTCATCGTGCCATAGATAATATCATTTGATTCACTTCACAGTAACCGGATGTTTAATGTGCTAAGAAGCTTTGTTTGGATGGCAAGGGACCAGACAAGGCTACCATGGTTCCTTCAGTGGCAGGAAATTATCTGGCCTTAGATTCCACTTGTATGCATTACATTTATGCAGCTGAGGTGCAAGCATGACCAACAGCAATCCAACAATGGGATACCTTTTTAGCCTTCTAACACGTGTTGGTTCTCATATGTAAATGGCGGTGGATGGCACCAGGTGGCATGGTTTTCCATGGATGTTCAACATCCAAGTACTACCCATAACCTTTCTCAGTTTCTCTTAATTTAAATGCTCCTGCCAGAATCATATCAACAAAACCATGTGGCCCCTTCTGTTTTTACTCTATCACAATTGTTCGAATCATCTTTAAAACTGGAATAGGTTTTTGGATATACTGCTTTGGTAATTTATGACTGGTTTCTGATACAGAAATTTAAATTATTATATGAGACACATTATGCAGTTTTGGCTAAATTGTATGATACTAGATTCTATGTATAGTTTCCGGTATGCTTCTATAAAGTTATATTTATAATACAATATATAATATACAACACAACTGAATTTGATACTGCCCTCTTTCCAAAGTTTAGAAGTGTACATATGACCATCAGTAGTGTAGTCCTAAAAAATGAAGTGGGGGAACGCCTGGATATTGAAGTAAGCAAAAGTGCCATCTTGCAAGAATTTTGCATAGTGTGAGAAAAAAGTGGGGAACGGCGTTCCCCCACGTTCCCCCCCCACTACACCACTGATGACCATCAAAATTATTATGTGGTAATCATAATTGTAAACTTGAAATCTCTGAAGTCCTGCTCTAAAGCTAAGGTTGGGGCACCAGCTTATTTACAAGTGCTGAGTCATGTTAGACGGGTTGTCCAGAGAGGTCAAGTGAAGATCCAGGTCTGACAGACCAGAGAGGAAGCAGAGTAGCTGCTAAGCCATGTTTCATTGAGGAGGAGAAAGCTTGCCAGCTGGAGGATTGGATGGATTAAGGTATTGATAATTGATCAATGGCATAACGAAGGGTTTCGGTGCCCAGGGGCAAAAGTTGATGACTGCCCCACTTTTTAATTTTCTTCTTGACATTTAATCATTCTTGTTATAGTACTTTGTACCACTGAAAGCTAATTTTGCGCCCCTTTTTGTGCTGCTGTTGGTCCCCTCTGCCCCCTTCGTTACGCCACAGGTACCCATATACGGTAACTCTTAGATTGAGCCATTGCCATTTTTATGGAATTACCAGCAACAGTATCTAGTAGAGACACCTGAATGTTTCCTGAATGTTTAATGGAACTTAGCTATAAGTGCCTAGTTAATTTAATAAAATAATTAAATGTGTAAATGAGCCTAACTGGTTAGAGTAATTGAATTTATCTGTGTTGTGTTCAGAGGAATGGTTCGGTCTCTTTGGGTTGGTGTGCTGACGGCAACCCTTTCTGGGTTAGGAGTAGCCTTGTCCATACTCGGTGGAAATGTCGGATCACTGGTGGGCGTAGCGATTTCGGCATCTATCTTGCCACCTGCTGTCAATGCTGTGAGTGCTATTTATTATTATAAATGGGTAACCTATATCATGGAGTGTGTAATGCATAAGGTGTCAACTGATGGATCTTTCAAAACCAAAAACTGGTCAAAATAAGGTGAGTGACAGGATGATCTTTCTAACAAATTGTAGATTTTGGTATCCTCAACATGTATGTATGTATGAGGACATTTAATATACAACATTTTAAGTAGCTCACAAAGGTGCTGTGAAATGTGATATACCAGAAATAATATAAATAATGAAATAAAATAAATAAAACTTATCTGGACATTGAAACAAGTGTCAAACTTACAGAAAAATAAAAATTTTAAATCAAGAGAAATAATTTAACTGTTGAAATGAAAAAATTATGTACGGTAAACATGCTACAAAAAAATTTAACATATCTGTTATATCCTCATATGGTTCACATGCGTAAGCCACATCTGTAACCAATCTTCAGGACAATTATCTGTCAAAGTCTGTGAATGTCACCCACCAGCCACAGACAGAATTTCTTGTGGGCATAATGTGTATGTGCAATTGTGCATTGCTGACTGGAGCACTACCAACCACCTGGGCCATCACTCTAAAATCGGGTAAAATCATCATAGGCGCAACCACCCTATGGGACCCGTGGGACGCGTCCCCCCAACTTTCAAACAGCTTGGGACCGTCCCCCCCCAACTTTTGAAAATTGTGAGGCAAACAAGAGCCCAAAATGCACTCCATTTGCTATCAAATGCTCAAAATTGCGTCGGCTTCTGGGGCTCCGCCCCAGACCCCGACGGGGGAAATTTACGACGCTCGCCCATACCCCCTGTAGTCGTTAGGAGCTTCTTGCCTTCTGCGATCTCTCCCCTCTGTACCATTAATGCTAGTATAGTACAAGGCTCTGACCTTGGACCTACTGATTTTGTCATAGCCATTTCTAGCCTCAAACCTAAATACAGTGTAAACCGTCCCACTAAATATGCCGACAATAGCTACTTGTTGGTAGAGCCCTGCGCCGGCCGCGCCGCGCCGCCGCCGCCGACATTTCTTGGGCGCCGCCGCCGCCGATTTTTGTGGATCGGCGCGCCGCCGCCGCCGCCGCCGATAATTCCTCGGCGCGCCGCCGAGGCCACGCTGATATGTTTTATTGTTTTGTTGCATTTTTCATGTTTTTACATGATTTCACAATAAATTGTTTGCTTCAGTGGGTTACAGAAGTAGACATAGACAGACATACAGCCAGACAGACAGACAGAGACAGACAGACATAGACCTACAGAGACAGAGAGACACAGGCAGAGACACAGGCAGGCAGGCAGGCAGACAGCAGACAGAGAGCAGACAGATTATGGGATGGATGGATAGATAGATGGATATATTGGTTGGGAGGTTGGATGGATAGATTGATAGATGGATGGATTGATGAATGAATGAATGAATGGATGGGTAGCTTGAATGACTGACAAATAGATTTAATAGATGAATAGGAATGAGAGAAGATCAATAAGGTCATCTGTCTTACATACATACTACTGTATGTAAGACAGAGGATATATATATATATGGTGATTGAATTGTCAGAGGGTTGGGAGTGTTCAACCCCCGAATTCATTTTCAACCCCTCTAGTTAATTCCATAAAAATACCTGTTGGGTTAAGTTAATCCCTCAGTGCAGCATGAATTTAAATAAATTGCAAATCCCTAAGTACTAGTGGCTTTCGGATTGGCGATCTGCATTTTACACTGCTATGGATTAAACTGCTATGAAACAAAGACTATATGGGATTTATAAAATCAAATCACGTTCTCGAAATAAATAATATTAACTTTAATTGTGATAAATTGGATATAATTATAAATAGTATCGCGATGCCTGAAGCTACTAAAAGCAAACTCGCGGAAAAGCTGTTTTTGATAGAAAAACAGATGGCACCAGGATTCCTTAATCAATAAGTATTTATAAAATATATCTCACCCTTCCTGTTACGTTGACTAAAGTTTGAGCAAATTGAAAATAATTAAAATTAATTACTTGTGAGACACCATGGAAAGGGGTTTAGGGTAAATGGTAACACCTTGGCACGAAAAGTAGAAGATCAGCATGGACGCGCGATTGATTCCCGCTACCATCCCAAAGGTCTACTCAGCCTTTCATTCGCCATATGGCGTTCGTAAAATGAGCAGTAGAACGTGATGGGCGCAGCGCATGGCTGCCAAACAGTTAAATTCGATTTATTTAATTATTTGTGATCATCCGTTTATACTATGAATTGTGATCATATTGTGGTGTGTCAGTTTGAAATAATAAACGAAGTTTATTATATTTATAATTGTGTCTTGTAGCCAGCAATTCGTTTACTAAAAGCTCATGGCGTTCTTTGAAATTGAACGAAGGCCCTTTTTTCTAGTTTTTAAATTCATCTCAATAAATGTCTGGTTTCCTAGTAATGTCTGTGTCAAACTCAAACACGATTCAAACTACATCTTAAGTACGAGTGATAGCTGATTGCTAGCAGCACTGAAATAATAGAGAAATTTGTTCAGACGACGACTTAAAATGCTACAATTACAGTGTGGAAATTCAAAATATTTCAAAAGTTCGGCCGCCCATTCGACCCCCTCATAAAATTCTGGATTCGTTACTGGCGCCAACCACGCCGCGCCGCGCCGTCGCCGCCGCCGATTTTTATTGGTCGGCGGCGCGCCGCCGCCGCCGACCAAAAATGACCGGCGCGCCGCCGCCGACACTATGAAGTCGGCGCAGGGCTCTACTTGTTGGTCCCTGCTTCCTGCATTGACAGCACTCTTTCTGAACTTGACCATATCTCTAAGTGGGCATCCATTAGGAATCTTAAATTAAACTATGCTTATAAGACCAGAGAAATGGTTGTCAAACGACCGAGGTCCAAACCTCCCTCCTCTCATCCCTGGCATCGAGCGGGTCCCGGGTATGGTTATTTTGGGTGTCACCATCTCTGATGGGATTGGCTTTGGGGCACAAATGGACAAAATATGCTGCAAAGCCCGAAAATCCATGTTCGGCTACGTGTTTTGGTCACCACGGTCAACGTCACTTTGACGTTGTTAGGGCTACTACCCTCGCACGGCTACTTTATGCATCCTCTATTTGGTGGGGATTTGCCACTGTAGGGGAATATAAATGCCTTAACGGTATTCTGAAAAAATTGACCCGTTCAGGCTACCCCTGCCGATTTTCCTAGTTTTGACAAACACTGTTCTAGAGCTTATTCTGTTCAATTCTCTTAAGCCCTTGTAACGTCCAGTTTATTCATATAATAGTCACATTTTTCACAGATCTAGATGGTTTAGGTACTTTTATATCGAAATCATTGGTGAAAAATTTGAGGTAAAGTAAAGCCCAAAATGTACTACATTTGGCATCATATGCTTAAAATTGCGTAGGCTTCTGGGGCGGAGCCCCGACCCCGATGGGGGAGCTTACGACGCTCCCCCATACCCCCTAGTCGTTAGGGACTTCTTGCCTTCGGCAATCGCAGCTTCGCGCCTTCGGCGCTCGCAATTCCACACCCCCCACTCAGACATTCTAGTAGGTCCCCCCAACTTCTGGACCGTGGTTGCGCCCCTGACTATCATTAGACACTAAGATATGATTGCATATTTTGGAAACTGTGCGAGACTGTTAACGGCACTTTGTGATTGACCAGGAACATGCATAAAGTGATAATCGTAGATTAGAGGCATATCAGTAATCACAAGGTATATGTGAGTGCCAAGTACTGAGTTTGTGTTGTCATCATTCTATATGCTACCAGGAACTCTGTCAACCCTGGATGAGACTTAATTGGTTTGGTTCTATTTGGGTGTATTGGACATCCAACCAATGGAACTTTCCAGCTTTTTGTGCTTCATTCACCTGCAGATGAACGCTCTAATAAACGTTGCTAACCCGAACAGCCACTGGTGGCAACTGTTGGCCTGCCATGGACCTACTTTGGGCCAAAATTTGTCTTCTAGCTCTGCGTTAGTTCAGGGCTTGTTGATTTTTGTTTAATGTCTGACTAGGGAGTGCTGTGGGCTCATGCCACTGTATGGGCCATTCATGCACCGGCATATGATTACAAAAGACTTGCAGCAGGAACAACACTTCAGGTGAGTTAAATATAGACTATATTTAACAGAATAATAGTATTCATCAATAGTCCGAGAATTTCTATAGTGCCTTTGTATGATTTCATGACGCATCAATCAATGCTCATTTGCTTATTAGTATTTATGTCATTTATGTAGCCATCATTGGTGTCATCGCTGCCAGTATATTCTTTCTATGCTGCTGGTATATGACTATGTATTAAAACATGAGTATCCAATATCCATATTCCAGCACTTAATGACATAGTAATTATCATGATTAGCATCAACAATAGCCAGTGGCGTAACGAAAGGGGGGCAGAGGGGGGCAGCCGCCCCCGGGCGCAGCACCAGAGGGGCGCAAAATTAGATTTCAGTGGTACACAGTACTATGACAAGAACGATTAAAAGTGAGAAAACAAATTAAAGGGGGGGCGCAGTCATCAACCCTTGCCCCGGGCGCTAAAACCCTTCGTTACGCCATCGACAATAGCACCATCTCATCTCATTACTTTGCTTTAGAAGATATCTGGCTAATAGTGACTAAATTGTTCAAATGAGCTATTTACTTTAAAATAATGGATAAAATAAATATCTCCTGATATACTGCTATATTATGACCCAGATATGTTAAACTGTCGAGTTCACGTCTATTTGTTTTATAGCACTGATGATGAAACACTAATGACAACCTAATGAGGAAAATGTGTTTACAAGAATGCTTTACTTTGTTTAAATGTCATGATAACCAAAGTGCGGTATAAGCAGTTGGTCGTAATAAAGAATATACTTACTTAGTAATAATGCTGACTCATGGATTGACTGGCTAACATATTTTGTTGATTTTTTAGAAGATTTATCCTTCTTGTCCCTTTCTTCTGAAAAATGAGTATCAGTTTACCTATAGTTGCCAGGCACATCTAGAAACACTTCTACTGGGAACTTGCAGTATCCTCTTGACAATCGTCAACATCTTCTGCATATTTTTGATAGCAATTGCTGTTTTAAAGGTAGATACCATGCCTGCCTGCCTCTCTCTCTCTCTCTCTCTCTCTCTCTCTCTCTCTGTTTGTCTGTCTGTGTCTGTCTGTCTGTCTGACTGCCTGCCTCTGCCTGTCTCTCTCTCTGCCTTCTGTCTGTCTCTCTGTCTGTCTGTCTGTCTCTCTGCCTTCTGTCTGTCTCTCTGTCTGTCTGTTGTGTGTGTGTGTGTGTGCACGCGTGTGTGTGTAGGTAGGTGTGTGTAGGTGTTTGTGTGTTTGTTATGTTACATACATATCTTCAGATCTAGGGGCAAAAAATTGAAAATTAAAATATATATGATAATACTGTACTGTTAAATCAAGGGTGATATCAGGAAAATATTATTTTCCTAGCTTCTGTACAATTGCCTGTATACAGACATACAAAGCAATCACTAAAATTTTAAGCACAAACATATATATCTGATCGTTAAATCATTATGCTGGCTGCCCACAGAAGAGCAAATAATTTTCAAGACTGGGCAGGTTAGCCCAGCAAGGTTATGCTGGGCACCATCTTCACTCTACCATGGCTCTCAAAATTTGTCTCACCTTGATCTGACCATACCATGAACTAGACAGCGCTTTGCAGGCACACCTTTTCTGCTGCTGGTCGCAGACTCTGAAACCAAAGATTTGTGGAGTTCAGGAGGGAGATTGTTCCAGAGTCAGGTGCAGTGTGGTGGATGGGTTGGTTGGAGAACTTGAGATGAGTAATGACTGGAGGTTGGGAAAGACTGAGATAGGAGGAGGATCGAGAAGAGCGGGGTGACTGGATGGTTGATAAGCATTGTCACATAGGCTTTGTTACAGTAGAGCTACAGAAGTTCTCAGATTAAATTAGATACAACTTTATAGTACCATAGTATTAAAAAATTCTGAAACGAAGATTGCAGGCAACTTGTAAGCTAAACATCCAACCTATAGTCATGATAGACCATGTTTCCTATTTCAGCAGTGCCTCCTGTAAAATATACAAAACTTCTACACAAATACGTTGTTGATTTGCATTCAGGTTAAAGAAGTGGCTCCAAATGTTAACATCTTCACCACGAAAACTCCTACTGATGTCTTTTGGCGTAAAGATGTGCCAGTTAGTTTGAAATGGTCAATATAATTCTTTACAGTGGACTTGGTAATATAGTTAGGTTCAACGACATTGAGTTGATGCGGCAGGTTTGAACTTACACATATAGCAGTCATGTTTGTTCAACTCGGAACAAGTTCATTTATTCAGAGCATTTATGTATTGTCTCTCCAAGAAAGTTAAATTTAGGGAAGAGATTTACCAGTTACCATGTTGTGCAACTTACAGATGACCAGTTAGTTACATCTATGGTAACTTCACATCTGGTTGATGTCTAGGTAGTTAAGGTAGTCTTTCAATTTCTCACCTGGCATCAACTCTTGATCGTTGCAAAAATTGCAAAAATTAGTATATTTAATTGATTTCGCTTTAACACTTTAACGATGAGCGCGTACTAAAAGTGACTGGGAAACCAATGTAACTTGACATTAAAGTGTTAAACACTAAATAAATACATGCTATGAATATTGATTTAGTGTCAGTTCTGTTACATGCACCAGTAATTTTTTCAGATAATGTTTAAATCATCACTATTGGTTTACATGTTATCTAGGAAACATTTTTTTATTCGTGCAGATGGTCAGAAAGACTCGCAGAAAATCCAGAGGAGCTGATCTTCCACGATTGGCAGCTGAGTTTGCAGAAGAGTACAAGGTTTGCTTATATTGAATTCTGCTATGTTCGACAAGGTGGGCATATGCCCCTTTCTATGGGTATTCTTAGAGGCAGAGTTCATGAGCTAAAGACTCTTTGCTGAGACAGACCTTGGTAAAATGAAAGTTTTCGTTGAGGTGCCCAATATTTCTGTATAACTCTACAGTGAACTGTGAATTTCATATAATTTGGCTTACTGTTTCAGGTTTTATGCCTAAACATGTGAAGCTATGCAACAGTTATTAATTATACATCGGAGTCGTTATAACATGCGTCATTATATCATGAATTGTGATATAACATAGTTAAGATATGGATCCTGACACTTTTATTCTCTGTAGAAAATAAGCTCAGTTACAATGCAGTCTCGTCATAAAGTGGTTATTGAAATTACTGTGAAAGATTCATTCATTCATTCAGGATATTTATATTTTATATAGCACCTCTTCAAGATAACTACTCAGAGGTGCTCCCGACTCCAGCACGGCCAAAAAGAACAGTTTTCAGGTTAACATAGAATAAGTCAGAGAGCGTTCTGGGAAGCAGACGCAATTCCAAGGGCAGCCCATTCCAGACGGTTGGGCCCACCACTGAGAAAGCACGATTTTGCATAGCAGCTGTGCGGGCAAACGGGACTGTGAGCACCCCCCTCTCAGAGGAGCGAAGGGAGCGACTACCCTGGGCGCCCGATACGGGACGACAGAGGTCCCGCAGATAGGATGGGGCAAGGCCCAACTGACATCGCCACACCAGGGAGGCGATCCTATACGCAATGCGCTGGCGGATAGGGAGCCAGTGTAAGGTTTCCAGCATGTAGTTGGATACATGGCCGAATTTGGGTATTCGGCCAATAAGGCGCGCCGCAGAGCGGAGCACCCGGTCGAGGCACGCCAACCGACAAGACGGTAGGCCGGAGTGAAGAGAAGAGCAGATGTCAAGTCGAGCACAGACAAAGGAATGCAGAAAGATAGCATTGTAATGAGTTTCTGGTGTGCCGTTATATGTTAATTAAATCAGTATTATCTGGCAACACATTTGTGTATCACATAAGTTATTTTGTTGTGCTATTTTGTTAGATTATATGTTTTTATTTCATCGGTGTGAAGCATTATCTTATGCTTTTCTATTTTTTAATTATTCTAGTCTTTGAAGACAGATGCTGAAAAGAAAAAACTGGTTCAGAAATGGCAAAGAATTATTGGTGTATGTATTTTCTTTTACCCTAAGGCTTTATAAACAAATCAGTTGTATACTGTGAAATTCTTATTTTCAATTAACCAGTTTTCTTCTGGAACATTAAAAAAGGAGTTACCCCAAACTAGAAGAACTGCACTTACCAACTTACCCTTTAATAGCTGAAGAATCTCAGTTTCACTATTCGTTTAATGGCAAATGCTGCTTAAGTAGTCCAAAGGTTTCATTCTCGCTAGAGAGTGACATGGGGAATTTCCCCGCGGGAAAACCGCGGTAAATCCCGCGGTAATGGGGACAACAATTGCGGTAATACTGCGGTAATGGGGACAACAATTGCGGTAATACCGCGGTAATGGGGTTTACTCTCGCGGTAATACCGCGGTAATGGGGAATGAGCCGGCAATAAACCCGAGTGAAGTTAAGAACTTGAGAACTGATAAGGAGATTTTTTATTTCCTGAAGCCTTCTAGTCAGACATAGTCAGCACTTGGTTAATGCAAACTGTCGATAAGATAATAACAGACTATTGCAGTCTGCAATACATATAGATTTGTACGCTAAAAAATGTTATTTTTTAAATTTGAATTGGTGTAAACTTTTGCGGGGAATGTGATGTCGTCCTGCGGGGGATGGGGTGGGGATAGGGAGAAAACCTGCGGGGATGGGGACAAACCCTGAGGGGATGGGGCGGGGATGGGGAAGACTTACTTGTTGCGGGGCGGGGATGGGGACGAGATTGCCTCCCCATGTCACTCTCTAATTCTCGCATCATTTTCCCTTTGCGACTGTTAAATAATTATAATGATGCTGTTTATATTCTATGATTAAAAATAAGAATTCCATGAATAACAATAATAATGGTGATGATCGGTAATTGCACTGAGTCTTGAGAGCTCAAACGAAGGCCTTCCTCTGAGAAAATAATAATGGGCATTGTCTGTTCTGGGTGTGAAAAGTGAATGGTATGGTACCCTCCAGTCCAAAAGTGGGTTACAGGCACCCCTTGTACCCCCAAAAGTTATGCCTATGATGGGAAAGGAACTGCAGCATTATTTCTGGCTGACTTTAGCCCCATAATGCCTTGGTGGCAAATATTTTGGGAAATTGCCAGTTCATTGTCTTATTTATTTTAGTCTGTGGTAGTTGGGTGAAGCACAGTGACCTTTATCATGATTCTGGTGCCCTTGTAATGGCATGGATGTGTTACGATGCCATATAAATTGTTGTCGTTATCGTTATTATTAATGTTAATGGTATAGCCTTTATACTCGAAATTACCCAATCACAATGTAAACAAGTGAATCTTAGGTTAACTGTTTGCTCAGAGAAAAAAAATTGTGCCATTTAGGAAAGAATGTTTTCCTTTCACCTTGAATTCATTTTCAATTTTATGGAGTAACAAGCATTTTTCACAGTGTAGGACTAGTGAATGTCATGAATGTGGTGCCTAATAGATAATGAAATCTGAATGTGTAGAGTTTAGAAGATGACCCTGTTTACAGTCAGACAACCCAGCATCTGACAAACACTATGCCAGAGGTTTGTGTCAACTTCTTGGATAAATCATGTTATTAATTGTTTAATCTAAACTGTTTAAAATAATGTTGTGAATTGATGTGTCTTTAGTTATATTTAGTTGTGTAGCATGTAAGTTTATAGTATTTGCGTGTATTATAGTCTGTCTCAAATGTGCATATAATTGTTTTATGCAATACAATGATTTCAAATTTAACTCAGATGCAAATAAAGGCTTACTTAATTACTCATTCTACAGCTTTAAAATAGCAGACATTCTTCAACTCTTCACTATGCTTCATAGGAATATAACCGATACAGGTTTATATTTAACGTAACATCTTAGCTTACTTTTTGAACGCAATGCCATGGTTAATGCTAGTTCTTGGGAAATCCGTAGGTTTGACTCCAAGTCAAGAATTTCCATAAACAGTGCTGAAGAAGTTGGTAGACAACTACACATAAAAAAATTACTAGAATCAAACAGCCAAGCTAGTCTGATAGGTAGTCTGCTCGTTCATTTTTGATTTTCTGAGATAACAAGCAATTGTCAATCAAGTAGTTTGGCGTTTATGGAATAATTAAGTAAAACTAACGGAATACCACAGTACACCTTTAGACTTGTGCAATGTGTGATCAACTGTGACAGTCCGAAACCGCAACTTTATTGTCATCATCATGCTATCAGTCCTGTAAAATCCTCGCAACAAGCACTCGTACCTACCTTCAACCACTACTATCTCCTTGCATTCCGACACACAGTCTGCAATCTTTGGTTATGGGTATTTTGGTTGAGGCTTGATGTAGCACTGTCAGGGGCTCTCAGGCATTCACTGTTGCTGCCTTTAAGGAACTGAACTGACTTTCAATGTTTGGTAGAAATGGCATTAGTTATGTAAACTAGTGATTACAATTACAATATAACCAAAGAAACAGCCTTTTAGAATCTCTCAAAATAGCACTAACTATTCTACTTCTTTGCACAGATATTCCGACTTATTTCACAGCGAGACACGGGGCCACTTCCTGTCTCGACGCTTCACAACTACGATAGACCACCAGCTGAGCAGCCTACAGAAACTCAGGGAATGGTTGGCACCATTCAAGGCTTTGCAAGCAACGTAGGCCACCGTCTCTGGAGCTGGATACCAACCACTGGAACAACAGAAACAAAGCCAGAAAGTGCTGAACCAGTCCCTGGAAATCGCCGTACTAGCAAAAAATCTCTTTCCTGGGCTACAGCAACATACCCAACCACAGAAGGTTCTCATGACAGCCATGCAAGAAATGACAGGTATCCACGCAAGAAATTTGTAATTGCTCATCACCTTAACTTGCACACACCACTGGAAATTTTACAGCAGAATTTAGGAATTTCTCAAAATGCTGCTGTGACATGCTATGATATCTTAGTACTCAGTTCTGAATGTGCCATTCATTTCCACAATGCTCTAGATGATTGGACTTAATAGGCTCAAAAAGAACAACGATCACATATTTGATCACGTGACAAGGCTCCAACATTTTTTTAATTTGTAACTGCAAATTTATATAAGGGGCCATCCATTTAGTATGCACACAGAAACCCAGAAAAAATTACCCCATTCCTGTACGCACGTGTACTTTTTGCACTCCACACCTGCGTACATATGCTTGACTCACACCCCAAATCTATAGAACAGTCTATACATAGGCGTAACTTTCTATTGTGACAGTGGTGTCCGGTCACCACCACTTTTAAAAGTGGTGGTGAAAGTCACCACCACTTTCGGTCCTGCAATGAAATATATTTTTTAACATGAAAGCATTTGGCTGTCAACCGTATAGGCTGTTCATGCATAGGCCTACTTAACATCGCAATGGCGGCAGTGCCGATAAGAGGCCTTCACAGTGTGTCCATACTACCCTATTTACATAATTTTGGTTTCATAATTTGGTGATGTCATCCATTTTATTTCTATAAAAGGTCAAATTATCAAATTCATGTGGAAAAATGGATCGATTCGTTGTAAAGATACCGCGATAGGTTATAATTGTGCATGCAATGTATCATGTTTCGGTGGTAGACTGTATACTCTAACTGCATTCTATGGTAGCTTAATTCAGCGGATAAAACCGTAGTTTAGGCTGGTAAATTATTTGTATTGTCAATTCAAAATGGAAGCTGGATCGATGAAAAAAAATAATTGTTGGCCTAAATGGAATTTGGATTGATGAAACTAATTCTTTGTTTAAATCGAAGTTGGATTGATGGAAATAATTAATTCCGTAAATAGAAGCTGGATTGATTAAACTAAGTCTTTGCTTCAATAGAAGCTGAATTGATGAAGTATTTTGCTTAAGTGGAAGTGGGATTGACGATAATAATTCTTGCCTAAAGAGAAGTTGGATTGATTTAAAAAATTCTTGGTTAAATAGAAGTTGGGCTGATGACAATAATTGTTGCTTAAACAGAAGTTTGATTGATGAAAAAAATTCTGGTAAATGGAAGCTGAATTGATGACAATTATTATGGACATTGGTACACTGCATACGTATACTTACCACCATCAAGTACGGTATTGAAGACATTAAAATAATTTACCAACCTAAACTACGGGATAACCATTTAGCGTTGATAATGATCGACTATTGGTTCTATAACGTCGATTATTGGTAGTACAGTAGTTGAGTAACGATATTAATTTACGAACAATGCGTAGCGTGTATCTGAGACTTCGACCCTGCGCTTAGCAGTTGGTTTTTCAATAAAGGATATACTTAGGCTTATACTTACTTCCTTCGCCACTGACTTGGAACACCATGGAACACTCTCTGGACAACCCTCTGACTTAACGCATTGCTTGTGAATAAACTGGTGTCCTGCTCTTAGCTAGCTTTCCTGTAGTAGGCCCCTTCGTTAAAAATTGGGAGGAGGGTCACCACCACTTTCTGGGACAAAGTTACGCCCATGAGTCTATATTCTGACTATCCATGTGAATATTTAAAAACTCAATATAACTCGGTGAATTAGTCTCTATAGAATAAGTGCATCTACTGAACATCTGCTGTACTAATAATAGACCACTGTACAGTCGTACACACTACACACTACTGCGGGTGGCTCGCAATATAAACGTGGAGTACAATACAATACAACACAACACAATATACTGGGGCGCGGTGGTATAGGGGTATGTTCGATGCCTTGCAGCTGGAGGGTTGCGGGTTCGAATCCACCTCAGAGCCGCTGCGTAGGGACCCTGGGCAAGTCCTTCACTCGCAATTGCTCATGCGCTTCGGCGTGAAACTCCGATTCAGCGTCCGCGCAGTAGTCGGGAGCGCCTCTGAATGGGCAATCTGGTAGGGGCGCTATAACAAGTGTTCAAATACAATACAATACACTAGTGTTTAAAGCAGCAGCACCAACAAGCAGGCAACTCAAATCTAGGACCAGTCTGCAGTTTAGGCCAGATTGAACAATGTGTAATCCAGTCAGGTAAGGGGCATACAAGCGCATGACACCTCTCCCACAGCCCTAATTCTGTCTCCCTATGGTAATTGTCTGATAGCAGACCTTTGACTCATTTGAAGGCAGGCCAATATAGACAAAGTATTATCGAGGTTCCCCCAAGTAGATCCATATGTAATTGTAATTGAGCATTTGTATAGCGTCACTCAGAGATTCAGAGGCGCTCCCGACCCAGGGCTCTAACAAATAAAATAGTCTTCAGGCTTTTCCGAAACAGAGGAAGAGAAAGGCTGGGAAGCTCAAGACGCAATTCATGCGGAAGATGGTTCCAACTGGAGGGGCCGACATAAGCAAAGCTTCTGGATTGAGCAGTTGCACCACACATGCGAGGGACAACCAGAAGGCCTCTGGCGGCAGAGCACAGAGCAGAGTGACCAGGGAGTGTAGAAACTGATGTGCATCAGGCCTGAAGGTATGAAGGAGCTACCCCGAGCAGAGAGTTGCGCATGTTATGCAAGCAGATGCATTTGGGTTACCCCTCCATGTGTACGTACTAAATGGATGGCCCCTAGAGCCACTTCAAGAGAGACTCATCAGAGGCAAGAACAAGAACAGTGTGTCACACGATTTGATTGAAGTGCCACATAACGAAGCAGCTGCATTGACAGTTTAGTTCCAACAATTGCAATGATTTTGCCATTCACTACTCGGAGTAGGATGTTTATCAGTTCATGCCAGCTCCCTACATGAACCCTAATTTCCAATAATCGGCATGAACATTTTCAAAGTTGGTTCTTCAGTTGCTTAACATACACCCTAGCCAGCTGTCTCTCAGCTTGCTACACTAAAGGAGTACAGGTATAAGCCGTCCTTAACACAGTTGCTGTGCCGTGTGCAACACCTATCCATTCACACATAGAATTATTGCATGATGCTTAGTCCTAAGCAGTGGTGCTGTACAATTACAAATAAATATAAATAATATAGTAACAGACCATGCTGCCACTTCAGTTAATGCAAAGGTTACATATTTATTAAACAGAAATATCGTACATTTATAACCATTATTTAATGAACCTGGCCTGTGAATGCTGTCAAGGGGATTCAAGACTGAAGAGTAATAGCATGGAGATCTGAATAGGCCAATGCACAGTTGAATTTATCAACCATGTACCTGGTCGTCATTACATTCGAGGTTCAATCCACACCTCAACATAGTGAGAGAGTGAAACAGCCATATAGGGGAATGCCTGCAGAGGTTATGCCATCAGTGGTGAAGGCTTCATCAGCATCTGGCAAAATTATCACAGAAAAGTGATAAATTGCAGAGCGCTGGAGTAAGTACTGAGGCACTATATAATGACAGAGGGGAATGAATGACATTGGTACGTAGTTTACACATGAACCAGTGCCACTAAACTCTGAGCCAGTGGTAAAAGCACTGGTCCAGACGAGGTTCCAGTCAAGTTGTTAAATTTGCTGGAGAAACAGCACTGGACATGTTGCACCGAATACGTGAGGCGTTGTGGGAGACCGGGGAATGGTCATGTAAGATTGTACAAATTCAATCTTCATACCCCTCTGAAAGAGAGGTAACAGGAAGCAATGTACAAATTACGGGACCATTGTGCTGTTTTCACACATCAGTAAGATCATCCTCAAGATCATAATAGAAAGGATCAGGATGAAAACAGAATCTGAGGTGGATTCCGCAGAGGCAGAGGAATGTGAGATCAAAGTCACATACCGGTATCTTAGAATAATCGTGCAGAAGACTAGAGAACATCAGCAGCCTCTCTACATGTGCTTTGTTGATTTCAGGAAGGATTTTTATTGTGCCAGTGTGCCTTACACGAGAGGCTCTGATCGGCCATGACAGACATTGGCTACCATCAACCTGTTGCTAAACTCTACTGTAAACAAGCGGACAGAGTAAGAGTGGCTGGTGTACTATTATGAAAGTTCCATGTTAAGAAAGGGGTCTGACAGGGTTGTGTGATCCCACCATTCGTATTCAACATCATGGCAGAGATGGTTATGAATGAGGCTAAGGATGGTTATCACAATGGAATTCAAATAGGAAAAAGAAAAAATTACAAATCTGTGATATGCAAATGACATTGTTCTGTTGGCAGGCTTGGAAGCTGAGATACAGGAGATAGTAAATCTTGGTATTGCAGTTGGAAAAATTATCCACGGTGCCAATCCTTGGCTCGAGAATAGTTGAAGACTAGGCTAGTCATTACATACAAGATGTAAAACTGGGTTCATTTGGGAAGCCAGTAGACCTAAAAACTGATGGTATTTAAAAAACAAAGATGCTGCATATATGGTATAAATGTTGTTGCAAATTTCAGATCTGTTTTTTCACCAGTACAAGAACATCCATGACAACTTCAGATGATGTCGCATCTTTTGTTCAACGGAAAAACTATATATATATACAAAGACTGTTCACTAGTTGCATGCTTAAAGAAATCAGAACAACGTGGAGCATTTTGAATTACTGAAGAAGCGTTCAGGCAATTGACAAAAACGAGTTCACACCATAACATGTCATGCAACTTTTATCAACAAACCAAAACTACTAGAATAAATTTTCAATTAAGATTTATGAATGAAATTAGGAAAAAGCCTATTTTGCACAGGTCTGCATATGTTGTCCATTTAATAATCCACGTTGTTTATTAAACTTTGGAATTACAGGTCTTTTTCTGTTTGTTGCAAGTTGTCTAGGATGTCTTTGGTGTTATTCCTATTTGGTTGAAAAGCTTGTCTTTAATAACCTGTGACATCAGACCATGGATAGCTTCTATGGTGTTCTTGCAGCTGAAAAACACAAACAGATTATTTTGTCTAAGTGCAGAATTTGCTTCTCTAATTTCTACACAAGCTGGAGTTTACTAAGTATGCCAAGTTTGTGTACTGGACTTATTCTTTGTTTCTGCTGCAGATTTTGCACATTTTATGGTATGTTGTTTGCATGTTGTCTTGCCCTTTGTGACTGCATCAGGAGGGCCGATTCTTCCCGACATGTGGTTGAGTCTGCGACCTGGAGACAGATTCCTGTCAACAATTGGCATATAGCATCATGTGCAGTGTCTCCAGGTCGCAGACACTGCACGTGATGCTATCTGCCAATTATGGACAGGAATCTGTTCATTGGGGTCTGTGTATGTGTGGACTGACCATTGGTGATTCTTCAAGTTTTCTGTGCAATGTTTTGCTTGATGATAAAATTCCAGCTGATAATAACATTTAACATAAGATAGGCTAGCACAGACGGTGTCCTGATTAGTTTGCTCTCGAAGTGGAGATATTATATTAAATATCCAATTACAATTACAATATGCAAACTGACTGTCCATGCAAAGTTAGAAAGCTAATACCTTTACAAACTTAAAGTTGTACATGCTTCATCAATCCAGCACAAGCTAAATCTCCAAATTTAGTATAAACAAGGACCGGCATTGTTCTGAGAAATGTTTGTCTTCTTAACAACTAATCTAAACTTTTGCTTCAAAATGGAAATAATTACAGAAATGGCCACGGTACCTAAGTAACTAATTCTGATGATGAACAAATGCCCATGACCTTAAGCTGGAAATAACAGCGTGGATGCACTTTGGTAATGTTACAGCCTTTCATTTCTCACTTACTAATTTGAAACCAACTTGTGAATAATCGGTATGTCATCAACCCATGGAGCCTTAAATGTTAGCATTTCAGTTACTGAAATAAAGCTTGTCCACTACATTACATGCACAAAACTTATGAAAATTTTGCCTCTCCCAGATAATTTGACACACATGTGACAGAACCTCTGATAATGATCCAAAAGCATGAGACACCAAATGCAGTATAGCATAATGTAATCAGGATCTAGCATGTTGTCTTGCCCTCTGTGACTGCATACATGGGACTGAAATCTGAAATAACTTACCATTCACTGAACCCTATATTTGATTCAACATAGATACATACACGAATTATCATTTGCCCCTTAACTAGGAAAGGCAAAAATGCATCAACATACAACATTTTGCACACAATCATGTCTCAGTAAAAAACAGCTGATAAGATAAAAACATTCACTTGTTTTAACTGAAAACAAAATTCTAGTTCAATTAGAAAGATTTGATAAAATGTTAACTTTTTGGCACTTGTAAGCTAACCTGTCTCGTGTGGCTTTTGTCAGCCTGTCTTCAACCTTCTCATGTGAATCCATTCCCATCATCAGTGTGCTTCTGCCAAGATAGGCTTCCGACTGCTCCAGTTTGTCAGTCAAGTCAAATATCTGGGCTGTCGTATAGTCTGCATTCTACATTACAATACAATTCAGTGCTGATAGAGCCCACAAGAAACAATATTGCTGCATGCACAAATAAACCACAAACCAATATTTGAATGGTCATGCCTGATGGACGAAAATGGACTATAACTGAATAAAGCATTGTATAACTTGCCTGCAAGTATCATAGATATTAATAGCTGAGTTATATTATGATGTCAAACAATGAATATCAGTGACATTGTAAAATACTGTTTAGACGCCTTCAAATGGTGTCATTTGAACTCTATTAATTCTTTGTTTTTTTAAAATTGTATTGTACATAATTTTGAATTGTCGTCAACGGCCTTTGATGTCATATGATGACGGTAAACTTGTGAATAAAAAAAAAATTTTTTTTAGCAACTGCACTAAGACAGCTCCTTAAATACTCTGCTGGTATTCCATCTAAGATCTCTGTTGTATCTAGATGTGTAACATTCTAGTTAAACAGAAAAAGCTTTTGTAACAGAAAAGTTCAAATGTACAGCTGCATTACACAGTATAAGATTCTTTCAGTGTGGAGCTAAATACTGTACAGCATTCAAAACCTGTTGGGGATCGTTATTTTGGAAAGAATATTGCCCAAGAGCCAGAACCAAAGGAAAATATATTCAACTATCTCAACTAGATGAACTTAGCATAATTAAAAAGGTGTTATTCTACAACTCTGCTAGTGGTGTGTTGCATCAGAAACAATGATGATGTATTGTCTTTGTTAATAATTTATAAACTGCCGCTTTGTATATTCATGGTTAAAATATTTATTGTTTAAATTTATTTAATGTTATCAAAGTTTTCTATTTGTCTTTTTGGGTTTTAAAATATTACATTAGTTAGACAATAGGTTACTTCTGCACGAGTCCGTTTTACATGTGGTCCGGTTTACACGCAGCGTCAGATGGCTTCCCCAAATGACTTCATGTTAATGGATTCACATTATGCATATTATTTATTTATATATATATATATATATATATATATATATCCGGATTTATATACAGAATACTTACCGTTAGCAGGCTAGAGGAGCTGAGAGTGTTCACCCAGTACTTATTCCAAAGCATCTCCAACAGCTTTCGATCTAAGGATGACTTGAAATATGAAACCTCTAGAGGATAATACCTGTAAGAAAAAGTAGAAATTAGTTATGCTTTGCAACAAAATTTTCTTGGAACAGCAATTAAGATCTTGATGAAGACCCTCTTACATTTCAAGACTACATAATCTTAATAGCTCAACAAAGACAAAACCAACACCTAAACACTATCTAAGTGTGACTCGCATGTTTATTCATTCAAAAATCATAAACATAACAAATGAAAGAGTCAACTGAACAAATGCATTAACATCAAACTCAGCAAATGTAATATTTAAGGCCTGTAGTCCTGCTATTATCCTGAAGAGTTTTTAATTTCTCTGTTCAGCCTTTGAAACAATTTACTTCATATTGACATCAAAAGTCTGTAATCATGTCCTTATCCTGTGGTAACATTTACTTCAAAGTAACAAACAGGATTTTCTGCTAGCACCTGTAATTAAGTTGTCCTTATCCTGTAACAGAACATCTTTAGTCCTAAGGCAGCATGGGATCAATCCCAGTCAATGACAGATACAATGACATTACTTTCCAGCAAGAGTGTATACCACATATTACTTGTGTAATAATAATTAATTGTAACTGTTCAAACAGAACCTGTCTGTATACAGCAGATGCTCTGCAGTCTCAAACCTGAAATCCACCTTAATCCAACTTACCATCACATGAACATCATCAGTAGGCATAGAAATGACAGACAGACGGATGTTAAGGTCACTTACTGTTTGCAGTGAACTCCAAAATCCTCAATCTTGTTCAGTGGAATTGACTGATACTCAGAAGGTCCCTCATCTGGAGGCTTGTAGCCCTGTGATAAAGCAACAGGACAGTACAACATAAGTAGCACATACCTAAAATTCTGGAATACATAAACACAAAAATGAGTCATTCCATCTCAAATCAAAAAACTTTCTGGAAGTTTCCCACTTTACAATTAAATAATCCAATCCGCTGTAACTCAGCTGTTTTACATAACGGTAACACAACTACTGCATTCCACATTTGCAATGGTATAATCCAAACTGGAAAGGCCATGAATATATTGATATCTATGGACCACCGAAATCGTTGGAACTTACCACTGATTTTTTTTACCGTGTTGGACAATATCTTGATTCCCTTCTTCATTTTTTTCTCTGACTCAACGACTTTCTTACAGCAGTGAGTAGGTGCTAGAACATGTTGTTCTGCCCAGACACACAAGTCACTGTTCACTAACAACTGCATCAGCAAGGTATAACATAAACAAGAACTACATATATTTCACACCTATTTACCAGTAATTTCAATTCTGAAAAACAAACCTTAGGGTATGTTCTGAAGGCTCCCAGATTAACCTTGCCTGCTGAAATTGTGCGAATTGGGTCAATCTAACAAAAGAAACATATAACAATTTCAGTTGAAAATGACAAACACTGTTTTTAACTTCAGTTTAGACTTCTTTAGTACAGGTGGTATATGTGAATGTTAAATTTGTTTAAATAAAACCAAAACACTCAACGCCATAATTCATGTACTGGTCAGTGCAGTAGACTCAGGGCCGGCCTTAGGCACAGGCAAAGCAGGCAGTTGCCTGGGGCGCCAAGATCTAGGGGCGCCATTTTCACCAAAAAATTTGTTTTAACAGTTTCATGTTTTTTACTTTTAGCCATGTTTTCATTAGAATGATTACATGTATTTTTAGTTGAATTCAAAACTTTTGCTTATGGAACTTGTTTAAAGTAGGATTATTGATTTCATTGCTAATGTTAAGTAATTTAAAATTTAAACATCGCACAAATTTTAGTTCAACCATTAAAATTCTATTATTTTACGCGTGTCTGTACTCTGCAGTTTGTGTCTGTAATCATTGATTCGTATATGCCTAGGCCTACTGTGCGTCTGTGCATACGGGACAACAAAACTTTGAAGCAGGGCGCAGAAAAAGAAAGGCGTTGCGTCCATAGACCGGCTTACCTAAGTCGTAGATGGATACATATAATAAGATGTGTGTCATTGTCTCACTGACTCAATGTGTGTGTTGCGTAGGCTCACTGACTCACATAGAGCCAATACAAAAATTTTGACAGTTCATAAATGGATGGGCGTGGAGTACATATGACTCTTATCTATTTTGCTTGGACTCCAAGTGCTGTACTGTGGTACGTCCATGACTCCATAACTTAAGGAACTATCGGAGTCACTCTCAGAATAGACCTGAACGTCCGCAAATCTGATGCTGACATATTGACGTCTTTTGACTGACAATGCCAACATTTTAAGAAAAATTGTAGTATATATAATCACTGTATTTTGTTGACTGCCGAGCAGACATCGCAGTTGCATTAATGATATTAATTAGCCTATCTGTAAAATAATCTGTGCATTTTAATAACAGGTTTCTTAATTATAAGCTTATCTAAATAAATTTATAGTTTTGATCCTATAAATTTAAAACTTTAATTTTAAAACTCATGTCAAGCCCTGTGAAGTGTCAGAAGTTGCTGGGTGCTCAAAATCGTTAGAAAAAGAAAAAGAAGCAGAAGCTAGTATCTAAAGCAAAAAGGATGACTTTTCAACTATTTCAATAAAACTGAAACTAGCCTATACTTTAATTGTGTTAGTGCCCACAGCTGCAATCATCGCTAGTAATTCCTTTGTAATATACTAATGTGGCATATTATTTGCTTAAACTGCTTTCAGCTTTAATATTGTGTTTTGATACACTGAAACCTGAGAAAGAAAAACTAGGCTACAAGCAGAAGCAATTTCTGATTACTTCAACAAAATTGTTTTTGATAAATATTTGTTTACGTTCCGGTAATTCAAAGTGTTTTTACCATTCCAAAAAATTCAAATTATCCAGGGTTAAGTGTACTAATAAATAATAATAATAAATAATAATAATAATAATACCACGTTCGATTGTTCACATAATAATAATATTAATTATATTAATATTATATTAATAATAATAATAGTAATAATAATAGTAATAATAATATTGATAATAATAATATTAAATAACTCAGTTGAGCGTAATGCGATGTATGGTTCATCATTGGTGGGGAACAGAGGGCGCCAAATGTATGCTTTGCCTGGGGCGCCATTTGGGCTAGGGCCGGCCCTGAGTAGACTAATTGCAGAGATAACACCTTAAATATTGTAACCACAAAGCTGGTGTGTAACTTGTAAGCTACAAGTCATAACCCTATTAGAACAGCTGCCACATTTCAGTCACAGTCAACTGCAACTAAAGAGGTAGAAATGGCTAAGCCAACGTTTGGAGTAGTTATCTACTTCTGTGGTTTGTTCCTTTCCTCTAGGGTTTTCTGTTTCCCCAGAGATCTGCCCTTGACCTACAGGGCCAATCCAGCCATACCTTTCCCATGTGGTCTTGCAACTGAGTTACAACTAGTTTTGTCTATGGTTGCCAACAGAACTTGTAAAGTAAAATAACATTGGGAAACTAAATAAAGTTGAAAAACATGAAAATGTAGAGAAAGAGTAGCAAAAATTGCGTTATTATTATCATTGATCAATATTATGAACATTTTCAATGTGCATAGTCACTCAGAAATGTGAATTTGAGGCGTGGTGAAAAAGTAAATAAGGCATGAGTAGTCTGGGAAAATGAAAAGTCTAAAACTAATACTCCAGAACAAACTAAATGGTTCAGGAAAAAAACAGATGATTAAATTAATCATCAGAAATTTCATACACTTGAAAATGGGTCTTAACTAGAGAGTGACATGGGGAATTTCCCCGCGGGAAAACCGCGGTAACCGCTGTAAATCCCGCGGTAATGGGGACAATAATTGCGGTAATACCGCGGTAATGGGGACAACAATTGCGGTAACACCGCGGTAATGGGGTTTACTCTCGCGGTAATACAGCAGCAATGGGGAATGAGCCGGCAATAAACCCGGGTATTGTTAAGAACTTGAGAACTGACAAGGAGATTTTCTTATTTCCTTAAGCCTTCTAGTCAGAAATGGTCAAGACTTGGTTAATACAAACTGTCGATAAGATAATTACAGACTAATGCAGTCAGCAATACAAATAGCTTTGTAGGCTACGCTAAAATATGTTTTTTTTTAAATTTTAATTGGTGTAAACGTTTGCGGGGAATGCGATGTCGTCCTGCGGGGATGGGGTGGGATGGGGATGGGGAGAAAACCTGCGGCCCTGCGGGGATGGGGACAAACCCTGCGGGGATGGGGCGGGGATGGGGAAGACTTACTTGTTGCGGGGCGGGGATGGAGACGAGATTGTCTCCCCATGTCACTCTCTAGTCTTAACCCTTTAACACTGAGCTGCAATGGTTTCCCATACATTTCAGTACATGCTCATTGTGAAAGGGTTAAAATTGTTATGACTACAACCACTGTTTTGAAATATAAGAGAGCTTGAAGTGGTCTTGGGTTCTCACAAGGTCACAATGACTCAAACAAGGTCATCACAAATTTGTAACTTTACCACACATCCACCATCATAAATTTGGCCCCGTCTTTGCCAACTTTATGGGGCACCAATGTTCTTACAGTTACTGGCAGGGATTAGCTGCAAGCAGTTCTTAGATGGAGCTATATAAATGTCTATTTTCATTACACTACACAAACCCGCATTCCCTGCTTCACATGGTTTCAGCTGTATAGTTAGCCAAATAAAGTAAAGAACAGATGATGCCTCACCACAATAGCCACAAATGGTTCCTGGAACTGCTGATTAAGCATCTGAGTTCCAACATCAATGCCTGAAAGCCAGCAGCCGTAACCCGGATGACTATGATACCATCCAATGGCATTCTCCAAACGCTGAACCTAAAACAAAACACACTCATTCAATTCATTGTCTAAGCACAGACAAAAATAAATCTTTAGCCAAAGAGTTGTAACCATACAACACACACTGGCATATATTTCTACTTACTTAAAAGCACATCGTACAATATCAGAAAATAAGCAATTTAAAGCTCTCCTATATACAAACAACTGTTAATGCCGCAGAAAAATAAATTCATCACCTGTAAACATCTAGTTCTTTAATAATAATCATAATAATATTAGTGTGCCAGACATCGAACTTGAATCTGATACATTTGTGTATAGTAAAATTCGGGTCTACAGAATAAAACACGTTGTAAATACACCAAATGCAATGAAGAAACCAGATAAATTATATTAACTGCATCCTCCCACCTGTTGCAGTTGTATCCACCTTAGCCAATTACTGGTGAGCCTGTGGTAACTCCAGCTCAGCTGTTGTATCAGCAGAGGCATCAACAACACCTGATTTCTGGTACGCCAGTATTGGATTCTGGGTCTTCACACATAAAAGTAATGTCTAGAAATGGCAGAGTATTTATCAGATATCACGCTCATGACCTGGGTGCCCATCCCCTTCAGGTGGGTACCCAGGCCCCACACACTATAGCACACATACCACTCTTACTTGGCAGTTACTACAATTCCACATTCTGTGTATTATTGCAGGGGTGCTATTGAAATTGTCAAGTTATGCTAGAACATTAGTACAACACTTACTTGTTATACTTTTCTAGTTTTCTTATGAGCAACAGTAAACATGAACTGATGACTACATCGAACTGTACCTGTTTAGCAGCTTCTATGTAAGCAGCCATGTATTCATAGGCCTGTGCCTGAGCATTCACTCTGGTTTCCGTGCCTTCCACTGGTAAGGCAAAGCTGTCCATAACAATCATATTGTTGCCATCCACTTTGCCCAACAGCAAACCCATCACTTCCAGATTCCCTCCAGATCTTGCGTGCATCACCATCTTCAGCAGAGCCAGGGCAGATATCTTAATAGCATTGAAGTAATGGGGACTGAAAGCAAGAAAACAGCAAACTCAGAATCAAACACCTTCATGTCTTTTCAGATGGCAGAAAACAAAACAAAGTTAACACTAACTGAAACTAAAGAAAAACAGTGCTTGCTGCATAGTAGTTGGCAAGCATTTAGTATCGGGTTCCTGTATTTTCCCCCATAATTTTAGGCGCCCTGAGAGTCGGTTAGGGTAAGGTTATGCCTCGTGAGGGTCGGTTATTGTCAGGGTTAACGTTAGTGTTGTCTTTAGAAAACATCGTACCTTCCACGCAGCATGACAAAAGATACCGTCCGACGCCCATAAACTTACACACACCGATACTAAATGCTTGCCTAGTAGTCAATAACCATTCAAGTAACTATGCATGCGTCAGTGAATCCAGAAATGTTGTCAGTACTCTACTTATAAATTACATCAAAGTTTCGATTGGGTTAGGTAGCAGTAAACAATAAAGAATAAGTCCCCGATAACTGGTAGATCAATAAATCTTAAGTCCTTACAACCAGCAATTTATGTTAGAAATGGTAAAGCATAATAACAACAGACTATGATACCTGACTACGATTAAATTTGACGCGACCATTGACTGATCCCCTGCGCATTACAATAATAGCACTAGACAAAGTCATTGTATTAGATGAGTCTTGAGCGGCCGCAGACGGCCCAAAGGTAAAGATTACCGACATACATTTTGCTTTGAATGCAATGTATGAGACTTTAGTACTGCATCTCGCAATTCTTCATTATATAATCGATGCCGATAATAATTTTCTAGGATGTCGAACGAACCGCGTACGAAATACTTACTCTTTCTCCCATGGTTTCGCTGCCAAAATATCTCTTTGCTGTCTTTCATCATAGCGATAAATTTCATCAACGGTTCCAACATTATCGACAATATTTGACATCTCCCACGTTTTTCTAGCCATTTTTGAATCCATCTTGGCTTAAAATGTATTCTTTAAAAACGGGAAAAATTATGTATTTCCCTTTCGGAAACACCGGAAGTAAACCTCATAAACTGTCACGAACATAGATGTTACATTTTTAGACCTTTTAAGAATGAGATTATAAAAATCTATCATCTATGGTAAACGTAAAAATCATCGTAACCTTATTATTATTATGTCACTTATAGCGCGCCTAAACAAAAAGAATCTTGCACAAAAGCGCGTAACAGGAAAGTCTAGTCATAATAAATCTTGAACAAATTAGTCTTGAGGTTCTTTTTGAAAAGCGTTAATGTTGAAGATCTGCGAATAAAGTCTGGCAGCTTATTCCATTCAGCTGGGCCGGCTGTAAACAAATTTATAAAGCGCCACATTTTTAAGCGTAGGGCATCAGCTTATTCACGAGCGCTGGAAGCCTGGAACTTCTGTGGCACCACTGTCATAATCCTTAAGGAATCAATCGATGGTCGTTATTATGCAAAATCGTTGTGCAAGACAAATTCCATGGTGGGTCACGTCGAAAGGCAATAAAGGAATCCCAGAAGACGCGAGAATGAGGCTAGGAGAGATGAGTTTTAGTCAACAAGACCAGAACAGACTTTGCAGAGCGAATGTCTGCCGCAAGAGTTCTAGAGTTTAGTAGCAACAGAATAGGCGTGCCTGCCGAGAGCTGATCTTGTTCATGGAAGAGCCAGATTGAAAAAGTCAGAAGACCTGTTTGAATGGGCTACAGAGAGGTATTGATGGTGTTGGGTGTATTATTTGTTTAAGATCTAAGGGTAACAAACTCTGATGCCAAGATTACCCTTGGAATTCCGGTAGTTCTGTTTGTGATGCTCACATTTTTGGACTGGCCTTTTTTGTTCATCATCACAGCCACCAATGGTTTTCTATAAGCTGACTTTGCTGCATTTTTCTATCAAACTAATGAAGGCATATCTTTCTTCACTGAAGCTCTATTTATTGTTGTCCCTGAGATCTATTCATTTCACTGTCACATATGTATATTCAATCTTCCCAGCCCTCACCCCTGTAGTTCATAATATATACTGTAGGACCCATATTCCCATAATCATGGGACCCTATATATTACATAGCCCATGTTGGTCCAATTTAGTGTCCATAGAAATGCTGGTCAGGATCTGAAGTCGTTGTTGGAATAATTTCTATTTTATTTCACTATCCTTTTAATATCTATTCCGTTTAGCATATTGATAAGCAAGTCATAATCCTACATGCTTGTTTTATAGCCCTATTTGTTCTTTCACTGTTCTTCCATTTTGCAAAGGCTACAACTGGGTTCAAAAGACATCAGAGTTGCCCACTGCCAATATACCTCTTGTTGCTTCTTCTGATAGCACCAAGCTAAACCTGGGAACCGGCCATCTCCAAACAATAAATTTGTGCCACCTTAACATCCATACTATTTGGAATAAGTCTCTTCAAAATGACATCTATTCGGTTGTTGGCCCTTCCATCTGGAATGACCTACCACTTAAGCTTCGTTTTTTACTTGTAAGCCATCTGACAGGGTTCTACAAGTCACTCAAGTCTTTTTTCTTTAGTCGTGGCTGGGCCGGGAGCGCTCCTGAGTAGTTTCTTGAAGGGGCGCTATATAAATGCTCTGAATGAATGAATGAATTAATTCTAGGATCATCTATTCTATTGCATATTATTCTCAACAAAACTTGGCTTAAACCATCGGACACACCTTCCTTGATCTTGAACACAACACCAACCTCCTTTCTCATAAATCAACCTTGGAAAGATGGACTAGGCAGCAGAGTTGCTTCCTTCATAATAATTATATACTTTTTAACAGTGTTTATTAGATGTCTGTCCACCAGAGTCCAATTAGCAATTGGGTAATAAAGAATATACTTACTTACTTACCTAACCTGAGTCACTTCTCTTCACTTATTCTGACCCTCTGAAGTCTGTTGAAATCCTTACCTCTACCCTGGACTAAGGCAATCAGTGCCTCACCTTTGTCAGAGCTTATCGCCCACCCTCTTTCACCTTCTGACTTTTTCACAGACTTCCAATCACTCTTTTAATTCATGATCACTTCTTCTTAATTTACTATAATGGGTGACTTCAGTATTCACATGGACACACTGAACAATGCTTCACAAGTCTTCAGATATCCTATCTGCCTTTGATTTTATACAGCACATCTCCATTCCACTGAAACTGCACTACTTGTTGTTCACAATTACAAAATTAGCTCTTCAACTACTTGCTTCTGTTTTTGTGATGTTGGACAGTCAGCTGAATACTTTTACAAGCAGTGAATTTCTGACCTTATGCACAAGTTAACAATTCCAAAACTTTTATTCGCTGACATCTCTTCAGTTAGGCTGTAGATCATTCCGAATGTAAACACAAAATGGGTATAACTTTTGATCTCACCATGTCCTTCTGTAACTGTGTTAACTCTGTATGCAAATCAGTTTACTTTAACATTCAGGATGCTTGTGGAAGCAAGAACTAAAGCCAGTTGCATCCTACAGCATAAGAGACCAGCTGTGCCAAGGTACCACATCACTAACATTGCCACACTCTTTGTAGTTCGGAGTAATTTGGAGTAATTACCAACCCCGAGGAAGGAAAAATGCAGAACTAAAGGACAACCACTGGCATCCCTTTAACCTAACCTCTGAGCTGGACACGTCCCGTAGTCCCCCACCAGTTGATACCTCTGTAAGAGCTGATCAACTTTCTATGTATATTGTTTGCCATAAGAAAAATTACTTAAACAGCTGTCAAGTTTTGGATTTGAAAGAAATCATAAAATTATTTCTACGCATATGGTCCAAATCAGAGACTCATAACATAACTGTTTAGAGTGCAGTTCGTTATTACAAGTGTCATGCCATGAATTAAAAGTTTGTTGCTAGATTTTAATAGTTTCATTTACAGTAGTAGCAATCACATAATTATCAACAACAGTTATTCATATACTCAGCTGCTAACGGCTTTGCTAAAATGGTCACAGTACATGTATAACAAGGGAACAAATATGCAAACACAAGCCAAGCTTCAAAAGCAATGCAAAGCATCTTGGACTGTACTCCAATATAATATAAGAAACACATGTATATATTACATGTAACATGGCAGCTTGATGAAGAATGCAATGGAATGTAATGTAACCCATGAAAAACATACTTTAGTCAGTATTGCAGACAGCTATCACTGACAGAACTGTCAGATTTCTGATGGCTTACACTATTAGCAAAATGCGTTAAGCAATGGCTCCATGAGGTTTTTCATCAGATGCAAATTCATTAGGACTGTTAACGATTAAATTTTGTTAAATAGATAATTACTTAAGAATTAATGATTAATTTATAGTTAATTGTGATTAAATGTATTCCAAATAAGTAATTGCATATGTAAAATTAACATTATTAATTGATTATCTTTGAATAGTATTATTAATATTTATTGCTAGTTAGTAGTTACTTAATAGTTATTTGTTCACATTAGTAGCCTTGTTAAGGTTTTTCTGTTAAAACGTCTTCCTTCAACCAATTCTGAAAACAAACCAGCATGTTAATAGTCTTGGCCAATGATGCTACTTTTGAAAATAACAAGCGATCTTCGACTAATCGTTAAAATAAATTTAATCATTAAAATTAATTATTGATTAATTAATTTTTAACTGCCGCAGACCTAAAATTCATCAGAGCACAAAATTAATATCATCACAGCAAATTCATCAGCACACATTGGTGAACCGCCCAGATGAACTACCAGAGCACAAATGCGATGAAACACAAAATTTTCTCAAAGTTTCAGTTATGACCAAGAATGACACCTAGTACATCCATATTGTCCTCCCCTATATCACAGAACCATATTAAAATTTCCCTGATATGTTGCCTGTTATTTTGTTAGGCAGTAAACCATATTGCAAATGCTTCGACACAAAATTTCATATGTTTACAAATGATAAAACAATTCCTGTTTGTAAAAGGAAACTGACAAACATTCGATAAGTTAAGCCAATCATTGGAATGTTAATATGTACAACATGCTGGATGGCTTTGTATTTAACACAAAGTTTAAAGCAGCTTTTAAAACTGATTCAGGTAAAATGTGCAAAGCACAGCTGAAACCATATGGTTCTATGTCGAATATAAACCATGCTGCTATGAATCTACATGAATGTTAAGATATCACAGAATTTTTAGAACAATTTATTCATGTAACGTAATCCAACATTTAAATAGCACTACTCACGGGAATGTCACCAGCAACATAGGTATCTGAACAAAAAAACTAAACTGGCATCAATCTTAAGCGGTTGAACCATTGCTAGAATTAAGGCAGGGCAAGGCTCGGCAACAGATAATAGCATGTCACTCAGCAGAGCACATAGAAAATCTACTAATATCGGAATGAATTCATCAAGCATCTTTTCCAAATGCACAGCGAAAGCACAAGATAATGCCAAATGAAAACATACCATCCACTTCGTTGTCTGATATGTACAAAACCGGTTATCGAGTGATGAGCTGATAAATTCTGCCCTCTTCCAAATATGTCCTAAACCACTGCAATGCTTCACGTGTTAGTTTGAATGACGAAAAGCACATTCTGAAGCTTGGAATGCAAAATCCAGCCATGGCAACAAAACTGCAACAATGACGTGTGTATGACCTTACGACAACAAGGTCAAGTTTGCAGTGGTAACCCATGCCAGAGCATAAAATGGCTGTTGTTTGACCATATGATCATCACTACCACCATTATCATTCCTAAATTCTTAAATAAAAATATTAAAAATGCAATAATGCATTCTTTTGCATCTAAAGCTTGACAAAAATATCATCAGAATAGTGCTGATATACATGTATGGTACAAATTCTAATCTTGAAGCAGTCTAACATTTGCTACAAAATGGTCCCTTCTGAAGAAAGGCATCTTAGATCATCTGTGCAAGCAAGAATATTAGGCTCATCATTATGACCAATATGCACTAATCAATCCTGACATACAGATAGTCATTGGAGGCAATTATAAATACATGTAAGTTCTAATAGTAAAATGAAATAAACCTTCAAGATAGTTATTATGAGATGAGAAAGCCTTAGCAAGAAAGAACACAGAATTGCAACAAAGAATTAAACTGGTACACATGAGAACATTAGGCTACTATTGAATTTGTTCTCTTGAATAAATCTACTCAAAATACAACAGAAAACAGGGCATAATGCTCCAAGAATGCAAGACATATGCTACTGTTCTTGCAGCACATATGCTAGTAGCACATCAATAATACAGCTAGCAGATAAGCATACAATTCCCACAGTTTATGCCTCCCTCTAGAGGTTCCGTAGTCATTCTGTTCTTTGTCCCATGCTACAAAATTACTAAAAGGTCATTCTTTGTCTCCACTGTGATATAACTAATTCACAACAAAGACATTAACAAAAACATAACCGGTTCGCTAAAGTGCCTACACGAAATACATGAAGCTGCTTCCATGAATCAAGTTCAGAAATTTGTACAGCCCTCCTTGCAAGAACTCTGTATTTTCTACATAATCCAAATCAAGTATTAGTTCCATACTCTGTATCTGCATTGTCCCAGTAGCTTTAATAAAAAAACACATATCACAACAAACAAAGCCATAATTCAGAGTCAACTTGTACAGTCAGCTGCATGTAAAATCCCAGAAATATTCTTTGGATGGAGTGTTTTTACCGTGCCTTAGCTTTTTTAAAAGTCCATTCCCATCGCCCCTTAGGCTGTATCTTTTTATTCATCTTTTACGGTTTCAAATTAGTCACCTTCATTTCTTCTTTGAACAAACTGAATCATGTTCTCAATAAAACAAAATGATTAACTATCTAGTATTAAACACATGAATTTCTTTCAGTCCTTGCTTCCAATATTCTCACAGACAAGACATACCTGTGATCTGCATCACAGACCAAATAATTTCAAAACAACTTCTTAAATATTTAGTTCTCCCGGTTCACTGGTTGTTATGATCACAGCAGTAACTGACTTCAGTACAACAAAGTCTAATCACATGTCATGAAAATTCATCTTAAACTGACCTCCAGCACCAGAACACAAGAATAAATCTTTCCTTTTGCAAAACCAATTTTGCATCAGTAACAACTGATTTGTTGAAAGAGCTTGAAATGAAAAGTCATACTTTTGGGTTGAAATTGCTTCAAATTTTGAACTTCAAGAAATTATTATGAACAGAATTTCAATTGAAAACCCTGGATTTTTCCTATAAGAGAATTTGTTTCCTGTTGTTCTTTGGTCAATATTTTTGGCTGAGATTCTCTGAACTGGCAACTCGACCATGTGACATCATGTTACCTCCAGTTCGACGAGAGTCCTGCAAGCAAAACATTTCCTTTGCCTGAAGTCTTCAGAATACCATTGGATAGCAATAATAATAATAATAATAATAATAATAATAATAATAATAATAATAATAATAATAATAATAATAATTATAATTATAATAATAATAATATAGTTGATAAATAATGTTGAAGTCCCTGAGGGATCACATTTACCCTGGGCACAAAAAAAAAAAAATTACACATTGAAACAGAAACAGATCAACATTTACTTTCTTCATCACTAAAGTACGTTTGGATACATTGCACTACACTATCCAGTACCCACTATTATGGGTGTAGGACATTGTCCCCCCTGGACATTGTCCCCCGGACATTGTCCCCCCTGGACATTGTCCCCCCTGGACATTGTCCCCCCAGGGTAGGACATTATCCCCCCAGTCTAAGAGATAATCGTATAATATTCTTGCGGAAATATGTATATGTGTATATATTTTTGTATATGTATGTGTAAGTATACATAAATATGCATATATATATAAGAGTATATACATATTTACATATGTATATATATATATGGATATATATATATTTGCATATGTAAATATGTTTGTATAAATATGTATTTATATATATATACACATATATATACATATTTGGATCTAAGTATATATATGTATTATATATGTGTGCATATGCATATATACATATATATATATGTATATATATATACATATATATATACTGACCGGCAATAATATATATGTATATATATATATATATATATACATATATATGTATATATATGTATGTATCTATATATATATGTATATATGTATATATATGGTTTCTCAGTGAGTTGTGACGTTTCGAAGTAGGCCTATATTGCAACAAAAAGTATTTGGCGTCTGGGGTGCATGAACCCCACATAGTATGCGGCGGTTTAAGGGTTAAGTTTAGGCCTACACCTGAATGAAATAGCCAACAAAAACGGCAACTAAGGTTTATTAATGACATGCAGACTATAGGCTATTTACACGTGGGGGGGGATAATGTCCAGGGGATAATGTCCTACGCAAAATCGGGGGGGGACAATGTCTGGGGGGACAATGTCCGGGGGGGGACAATGTCCGGGGGGGGACAATGTCCGTTCCCCCACTAATATACATATAAAACTACCATGCCATGCCGGTCAGTGACAAGTCAATTAGTTACGTAATTGACTTAGAAGAGTCCTTCAGAAGTAAAAGTATGCTTTCATAATCTCAGGACCACGTATTTAGAATTCTATGTAACTGTTAATGTGATATCTCTGACTCAAAACTTGTCTTCATATTGCTCCATATCGTCAAAATGTTGTTAGCCTTACATTTCTACACGTTCTGTGATAACGCATTGTCTCTCAGCCTCAAGGTTTCGCTTCTTATATTACATGTTCTGTGCAACAACGATGTTCCAAATCTATTGTAACAGATTTTTCAGTTGAAACAAAGGTGTCAAGTAAAATTACTGTTGTAAAACAGAGAAACTTACCAAGGGCTGCAAACTGTTATTGTTGTTTAGCACTGACATTGAACTGGCACGTTTCATTCTACAGTCAAAAACATTTAGCCATAAATTTTACAATGTCTTCTACCAACAACCAAATCCTCATAACAGTACAACTGAAAAATGAGAAGAACTAGTTGAATTATTGAAAAGGCTAAAATTATTGTAAAAGTTTAAATAAGTAAAATTAAATCATAGGATCAGGTTATATATGATAGAATTCAATTCTTGAGCAAAAATTGTCTTTCTATTGCTAACTCCTTTTCATACTTCAAAACTGACCACCTGTATTGTTAGAGTTGTGACCTAATGACACATAACAGCAGATACAACAACCCAAATATAACTGAAGCTACATTGGTCTTTGGTGAGATTTGGTAAGCTAAAAACAAACCTTTGAAATGGTGATCCAAGGGCCTAGGGGGAGGTGGGCAGTTGAAGCAGATTTGAAGGCTGCATAAGGACTCCAGAGGGTTGGTTACTAGTATGGTTACACTTGGCATAACAATCTCAGATAAGCTCAGCTTCATGACTCATGTCAACTGCATAGTGAGTCAGGTCAGATGGTCAGTTTATGCATTGCGCACCCTAGTGGCTCACAGTTTATGGGGAACTGACTTACATGACATAGTGTGAGCCACAACCCTACTCTACCCAGCCTAGTGGGGTCTTACTACACAAGGGGATAGCGACATGCTGGGAGAGGTCTTACGATGTCTCATCAGGGGCCGTTACCTCCCAGATGACACCCCTCTATAGAACATATAGCAGATCCCTGCCTTTTCACATCCATGTCCTACATGACCTGCTCCTGCCTATTAGACGCATCAGTCATTTCCTGTGCCCTTGAGCACACAACAGAGAAATTCCTAATGCCGATAGTTTGGCTAGAAAAAGATTCTAAATACCCATCTTCTATTTAGTCACAAGAAGCATTATCATAACACATCAACTGACAGTCATGTCTGTGTCAAACCCCAATCTACAAACAATTAGATTTTAGCCATTGAAAACTGACCCGCCAAAGTTGCCGTCAACCGGTCCATTGGGATTATTTCCCGTCAATTTCTGCACTAGCTTTGCACTACTTCGTCGGATCGAAGCTCTCAACTTCGAAAAGGAACTGGTCCGATTGCGAGGCTGCCTTCCATTCTACCAAAGCACAAAATATATGCAATGATATTTTGATTGAAAAGGATCATATGCTGCACAAATCAGTACACACTGTAAGGTATCATTCACACATTACATGCATTTATCAACCGTATTCTACAGATGTGAAAGTGTAGACATGTAGGACCTCTCGACTAAAGCACAAAGACCCAGTCTTTCTTCTCCATCAGACCATCCACTTGAAACAAAATGTCACTGAATATTCACATAATATGTATCTTAAGACTCAACAAACACTCATTATTTACCTGTTTAGATTTACAAGAAAGCCATAAAACCATATAACATAGTAATAAAAATAATAAATAATAATATTCATTACATCATTTCCTGCCCATTCGATAGTGACAACTCCATCACTTCCAGGTGTTGTTGGATCAGGTGATATATCAGTCATTGGTTCCATTGGTCTCGTTCTACTGGTTGAAATGTCTCTGGTCGATGAAATGTCTTTCGATGAAGCTACGGCCATCACCTCTGCAACCTTTGGCTGACGAACAACATCAGCCTAATGCAAAACCACAAAGATTAATAAAAATAATAAATAATAATAAGATTCTTCTTTATTTATTCAAACTGACAAGTACGCAGTCAGATTACATGACACAGTAGTAACAGATGATAACAAGTTTAACAGGAGTCGATTAGCATCGTATTCAGAACAATAATACAATAGATTTATGATACAATAAAAGTAAGTAATAGAACGTGAGGCTTTACAACATTAATATCCATCGATGTTCCAAAAATCTGCATTGAACCTATTGACTTCAACAGAATCAATTTTGAATTGCAAGAGTCATGAACTCTGAACTTTCAAAGTATAGTGGCTGAACTTAAAAGTTGGAATTCATATGTCAGAATTCAGCAAATCAAATCGAGAGCTCAAAGAATAACTTCAGAATTTCCTGATAATTCTTTACAATTTCCCACTCAGCAAACTCATTCATCCTCCTCTGTCGATCATCACCTTTATGGTGATGACAGAACTTTCCATATCTTTCTCCCCTCATTTCCTTTCAGATGCGCTAAATCATTTATGTAACACCATCAACAATATATCAGCCCAGATGACTGCCAACCTTCCAAGCCCAAACCCGTCAAAAACAGAATTTCTCATAATTGGCCTCTGTGAACAATTAAGCAAACTAACCTATCCTCCAGATCTTTCTTCGATGGATTTCACTTCCACTGTGCCATACTCTTCTCTAGTTCACAATCTTAGAATCATCTTTCACATAAACCTTACCTTTGTCGACCACATTGTTCAGTTATCATGCACTTGCTATACGCATATTCTCAATCTTTGTTGACTTTGTTTCATACTTGATTATAAGATTGCCTGCAAATTGCACTTCCACCGTTCACTCCAAATTTGACTAGAGCAACTCTTTTTCTATTGCATGGATTCATTTCAAATAGAGTCTACAAACAATCAAGAATGCTCTTGCCTGCACAGTCACCAGAACTCCAAAACACTACCACATAACCTCAGTTCTCAAATCGCTTCATTGGCTTAAAGTTCCTCAGTGTATTCATTACAAAACTGTGTCTCGTATCTACAATGCCCTTCACATCTCTCAACAATATTACATATGCCAGGTATTCACTATCCAACTGTCCAGATCAACTCTTTTCTTCATCATACCTTTCTCTATCTCGGCCTCTGGTCTCCTTTCTCAATTTCGGCAACTGCTTTGAAATCAATGCTGTGGAACGAACTCCTTAAATATCTTCATCAGTACGCTTACTCCTCTCTCGCATATAAATCTCAACACTGCTCTATCTTGCAGCATTCCACTCAAAACTCAAAGCGTCAAACTATCCTATTACAGTTAAGTTCCTGCATCATCACCAAAGATTTCCACCACAGCACCACACTGTATCCTCAGCTTGATCCCCCCCTGAATTCTGACCTGGCATCAAAACCGACCAAACAACTTGCAAACGTGATTTGACATAATGCTGATCAATAATATAGTTTTTCTTATAAGGTTTCTGTCTCAAGCTAAGAAATTTGTTAGACTTACATTTACACATGTATTGTACAATTCAACACAGGATCTGAAAAAAATATCTGTTGAATTACATCTCTTAACTCAAATAGCTACCAGTATCTTTTTCTTACTGTGCCAGTATCATAACTGTATAATCCAATATAGGAATGCTTTGAAAAAATTAAAACCGTTGTTAGAAAAGCTAAAATCAACAGTGATACTTACACTGCGCCGTGTTTTTGAAGCACATTCCTCCAGCGTTTCTGCTGCATCAATTTTACCTTGCCTCCGATAGAGAGCACCAAGATTTTTTAAAGTTGTTGCAACCGCAGGACTTGAAGCAAGAACAAAACACCATGACATCATAATAATATGCCAGTTCACATCAAAATGGTTTCTGTATAATGTTCTCAGATAATATTTACAAGTACATAACAATAACCCAATTCCTAGCAATTCTTCTCTTCAGACCTTTTTCTTGATTCTTAACTCCTTCTCAATTTAACAGAATTGTTTGCCCCTGAGGCTATCTTTTTTGCTCTTATATTGAGCCAAAGATATCTCCATAAATATACTGCGTAGTTACCTGCTAAGTTGTTCGATCAAAATCATATTATCCTCAAACCTGCCACAATATTATTAAAGAATGGTAATTTGTTATACAAGAAAATTCCATCTGATTTTAGATCACAGCATGCCAGTAGAAAAAGGCAATTTGTTTATCTGTGCCATTCAAACTGTAACAAAAGGTAGTCAGCTGCTAGAATGCTCCTGTTATCACTGTGTTTAAATCAAAATCTCAAAAAACCTGAGGACTCTGCCGTCGAGAAGTAGCATAGAAGAGAAAACTGTAATTTTACATTAACTTGCATGTCTTAGTGTGCAAAAATGTGGCAAAAAGTGGCATGCATAAACATACCTATCAACTCGTCCAGTCTTATACCAGTTTCCACTTTCCTTGAATCTGTCCTGTAAGAAACAAAACATCATCTTTATACTCTTCTTTGAAAGCTAGACACTGAAACCTCATAATTATATAAGACCCATGACATGCATGTTTCCAATGTCTTGGTCAGTAATAATGTTCTCAGCTAGCATATTATTTTTTCTAAACAAAATCAACTGCTTTCTCTACTGAGTAAAGGCATGGTGTCCCATTGTTTAGAGCGCTCGGCTTTTAATGTGGAAAGTACACGTTCAAGCCTCATCCGAGGCAGTTACTGTGTAGGGAATTTGAGCAAGTCCTTAACTCACAATTGCTCAGTGCCATCGATGTTCTGTCGTTTGATCGTGTGTGCACTTCTGAGCTTTGGAAGGAGGGCAATATCAATACACAGTTGCACTGTATTGTACTGAGCCTTTTAACGATGCACAGAAATTTTTACCGGATTTGACAACTTGAAAGCATTTCACGTGTCCAAAGAGATAGGTTTAACAATAAACCTCATCAGTAAACCAATTTCAATATCAAATTACTTAATTGACAGATAATATTAATTGAGCTCACAAGTTGATCACCCACCTTGTTGCCCTCAACTTCTTCTGCATGCATCCATATTGGTTTATTTTCATCTAAATTAGCAAAACATCATCAGATAAAGTAATTAATTACAACATTACCTGGAAACTTCCAAAAACAGATATCAAGTGCTTAAACAGCTACAAAACTATGAAGAATTTTTCTGATCAATGCTACTCTCAAAAACTGATCTCAGTTTATTCAGTTAATTGAAGCATTCAGAAAGGCTTATTTTGATAGATTTTGACAAACAGCTTGAGTGAGCACTAGTTACAGTAAGTACTACTGTATTTCGTCCAACACAGTCATAGTTTGAGTTGTCCTATTAAACGTGGATTCTTTGCATATCTGCTCTTGACTTCACATGTGTAGGCCACTCAACATTGCTAATGGCAATAAAAATGCTGGTAATAACAACAATATGCAAAAAAAATAATATTTCCTAATATAATAGTTTTGATGTTTGTTGAAAGTCAGGATTACATAATTACTGTATTATTCAATAAACACTGTGAGACCCGTTAAACAAACCCATTAAACAAATCCTTTTAACTATGTGTGCCTTAAAATTAAGGCTCCGACATGTTGAACACTGAAAGATTCTGACTAGGGCTGTCAGTGAGCAATGAAGGACTGAGATCCATCCAAACAAAGGCACTCAGGACATCAATGCATGTACCCAAAACTCTGCCAAAATAGCATGATTCTTTAAAGCCAATTGCTGCAGTAGTCATCATGTGACGGCTTAACAATGTGCAGTTGTTTGCTGCCTATGAAGCATAGAGTGGGAGGTATCAGGTTACAGTTAACAGCTATCAACAAAGAACATAGAAAACAAATCTCTTTTGTGTCAACAGAAATTGGTTGTGTTGGTGGGCTAAAAGCTGTTGTGGACTTGCACACACTGAACTAACTTTTAATTAGGTCAAGTGCATATAATGACTAGCAAACACGTGGCCCGTTTGATGATGCAACAATCGAGAGAAGGGTAGTCAAGTACCCACTCAGAATGCACTAGAGTACCCGGGCAGTACTTCACACAAATTTCGACACGTCTAGTTCTGACAAATCATTCTTAGCAGGGATTGAATTTAGCTATTTAGCTTTGACTGTATTAATTTCTTTCAGTTACCTGAGCATTGTTTGCTTATGGATGAACTTGTAGTTCTTTTTTAATGAACCCAAACATTATCTAGAAAGGACACACCTGAAAGAGGCACTTAGATGGCACTATAAAGTTTCCAGCTAACTAACTCACTAATAAAGTAGTAGCCCTTCCAGATGATGTTCTCTCCTTTCTTAGGTCACCTGTTTAACTTCTGAGGGATCATTCCACCATAGATTAATAATAATAACTAAATAGTAATAGCTATAATGTGAGCTAGATCACATGAGTTGCAACCATGTGCTGTTTATCTGGAGTTACCTACCATCAATTTTTCCAAATTCTTTTTCGTGTGCTCTGCTGAGGACCTCCTTGTAAAGGCGTTCTGCTTCCTTGTACTTTCCTTGCTTCAAGTAGGCAGATGCCTTTAGAAGAAAAAACATTAAAACATCAACACTTCAGCAGTAGGAAATTTACTGTGGTAAATAGCAGCGAGCTTCTAAAAAAGGAGCCATATAAATAGCAATGCAGATACAAAAATATAACAGTACAGCAGAGGTGAGAAGACAAGAACAACAAAATTAAGTTAACTTAAACATTCTGAGTCAGGTAATTTCTAATCATTGTGCCCTATGCTTCACCTACAACAGCATACTAAACACTCAAAACCATCTTCATCAAATAAAATTTGAAGCACGTTTCAAAAATACTTAACTTCAGAAACTGTGAGGCGAAGTTTATTCACTCTCCACTGAACGAGATGTCTCAAGTCGACAATGTCAGGAAAGTACAAATTACTGGTAACTTAAGATATGGAAAGATGAAAAATGCCTCTGCAGAAATTATACTCAGGACTCTGAGCAAATAGTATATGAATTTAAAAGGGCAAGTTTATAACTTACATATGCTTAGTGCGGAGTAGAAACTAAACAAGCACAGAGACATAAAGGAAAGCATTCAAAACAAAACTTAACTGTAAAATGAAGACCTAAATAGGCCAAAATACAATTATCACACTCAGTGTACGTAAGCACAACTTAATTACACTTTGAAGTTGGTATGCTGGAAAATATGTGCAGAATGACACAGTGCAATCAAACAAAGCAATTATAATAATTAATTCATCAGCAGTGCCCTGATATCTACATGTAATCTAACGACTTCTAGTGTCATTACTATTAATAATAATTAACATGGTACATGGGTATCCCTAACTTAGTGGGACTTCAGTCCCTTCTCGGTACCCAATTGTTTCCCTCTAAAGTTATTAAGATTATCATGTGATCTGTCTGTTTTAAATTTCCAAACTTATGATCAGTGATTAATGATAATTCTGGATCACGACTTGTTGACTATTCTCCGGAAACAATAAAAGGATTGATTGATTGATAATGCTCAAGACATCAAACGATGATTACTTCAAGTGACAACGCAATTAAAACTTCATTATCATAGAAGTAATTGATAATATCTCCGAAGCAATGGATTTCTTTAGTCTCAACATAAATAAGTTGTAATGGTGGGCTAACAGATGCTGTGGACTTCCACACAGAGTGATTGAAAATGTACTCCGGGAGTATTTCTTGGCCTGTATAAAACTCTTGACACCATAAATCATGACATATCATTTGCTAAATCACATCATTATGGTATTTTTGGTGTTGCCCTAGATTGGTGCAGGTCCAACTTCACCGATAGATTCCAACAGGTCTCATATTCTGGGATTCTCTTCTGCTTGGCACCATACTGTGTGGCATGCCCCAGGGTTCTCATTTGGACCCTTTGTTATTTCTAATTTACATCTGATTATGTTACAAATTGCTCACTCATTTTGCACATTAATGTTGCTTGCTGATGATATACCTGCTTTTATTTCTGGCATAAATTAACTTTTTATTGTATGAATTAGGAATTATGTCAGTAATCAATGTGGTTTAAGGTGAATATGTTATCACTGAATGTCACGAAATCAATAAATGACTTTATGAGACTAAGGCTTGTAAAGTAACAGGTGCTGGAGTAGTAATGAATGACTTTATGAATGAATAAGACTTGTAGACATGCTGGAATAACATGCTGGAGTACTTTTTTGGCAAATTTTTGCATCTTAGTCTGTGTAATCGATTGGTCATGTATTGAATTCAAACTCAATAAACAATAGATAAAAACATAATCCAGTAGACCAGAGACACCAGAAGCCAGGCTATGTACAGTAAGCAAGTTGAAATTGATGACTCTTACATTTAGACCTGAAAGCCACCAAAGAACTGATAGAGTGAACTGAACTGAGCAGTGAATTCAAAAGTGTTGGACCAGTGACTGAGAAAGTCCAAAAGCCCAACACTGTTCTGGTGTAAGGCAAACAAAAGTCACAGCGTCCATTGATCGAATTCAATATCAATTGGTATGAGAAGCGAGCACAAAACATAGAGAGGTCGGCTAGTTAAAGTACTGTGTGAACAGTAGGGCAGATTTTGAAATGGATGACATCCATTCAAAGCACTTCCAGCATCATAAAATGAGGCCATTCATAAAAGGCTGAGAAAAATTATTTTAATGCTGTTCCGTTTCCCACTGTACAGTCAGAATGCATACATAGGGAGGTACCTAAAAAATTATATAGAGCCTTTTGAAACCTCTCAAAAGAACTTGCCTTATGCTTTCGCTTTTATGCTTTTGGCGAATACAATCATAATCAGATCATACCCAAAAAGTAATGAATTAATCTTTATTTATAAAGGCAGGTGGTCGGAAACCTTAATTGTATGAAATTGATTACCTAGATTAGTAATAAACAGCCATGAAATGAATTTAAAATCAAGGTTGTTCTTACCAGATTATTTTTAGTTTTCGCTACATTAGGATCATCTTCACCTAATGAACGAATATAAATGCCTAGGGCACGTCTGTAATAATCCTCCACCTAGAACAGTTAACAACTTAACCATAGAAAGAAAGAAAAACACACAACAACAAATTGTGAAACGATAAAACAAAGACAAATGCATGAGGCCCTTGGGTTTTACAATTAGCTGCTGACATTCAAAAAGTAAATGCGGAGTTGGAAATAATTAATGATGCTGCTTACTTGTGCATAGTCTTAACTTTAATATATTCACTAGTGTTTTAAATAAATGGGATTACAGCTCATTTTTAATTAGATATATAAAGAATAATGAAAAATTTGGTATTACACTCCCAGCAGTTTTTCAGCTTGAGATGAAGTCCCTACAATTTCCGGTCTCGCTTTCAAATTTCTAAATCATTAATTATAAGTTTTTCAATGTGTCCAAATGCAGCTGTTCATATTTTGGCTCCAAACACTTGTGTATACTAGAACAGAAATAAAGATTTATTTTGAGAGAATTTAGCCGAGTGCTCACCATAAAATATAGACCTCATGCATTATAATAAAGCAACCAACAGAAAATGACAGCAAATCCAAAACACAGTTAACTGACAAACAAAAGAAAACTTCCGTCAAAACATTCAATAAAACTAGTAAGCAATTCACACACTGCGTTCTTGTCATCGTTCTTACCAAGTTGTTCTTAGTTTTAGCGACATTGCAATCATCTGGTCCCAATTTTTCTTCATATATTTCAATGGCTCTGTTGTAATACAGCTCCACCTAGTGTCAGGTAGAACAATGTCTACACGTGCAGGTATTTATTGACTTTTGTGGCTCAAACACCGCTAACAGCTTACCCAGACAACAAGTTCATTCAGAATGCTTACACAAAGTCTACCATTGCAAAAGGCAACAGCTGCACAATACCTACCAAAATGTTCGTTAAACCAAATTGTTGACCAAATCTTTCTTAAGCTAACCGATATATTCTCAAACAATTAATGGCTGCAGAGTTTTGTATAGTAAACAAAAAATTCCAGGTATTTTATTCCGCAGGATTAACCGCAGCTCGAGTGGGAGCCCATTCCAGGTGGACGGCCCAATAATCGAGAAGGCTCGGTGCTGTTCGAGAGAGGAGTGGGCTTGACGAACAAGGAGCTCCCCCTAGCCGAGGAGTGCAGCGCTCTACAGAGGGGCCAAATCAGAAACCGGACGACGGTCAGCCAGGTATGATGGAGCACAACCAGAGAGACTTCGCCAGACAGGCGTACATTATTTCGATGTTGGCAAACATGACTACAGGAGGAGGTATCGTCCATCAGATGGATTGCCAAGCTACATATCAACGCATTGATTGTTAAAGTACTCTGTGTTTACATAATTATACTGTCTGCAGCAGAGCCTTCAATCAACAGACCAGCAGGCAATACGTACCTTTTCTGAACAGACTCAGCAGTTTAACCCTTTAACGACGAGCGTGTACTAAAATGTATGGGAAAACCAATGCAGCTCGTCGTTAAAGGGTTAAGGGATACCTGAACGTTGCGTCATCTACCACCAGTGAAATTCCGCTGGGCATTGGTGTTATTGTGTATCATGGATGCAGCCATCTGTCATCACTTTACACTACTGATGAACTTGATCCATGGAATTAGAACATGGGATCATCTGTCCACTCTGGTTAGGATCCACTGGTTGGGCTTCACTGGTCGTGTGAGCCTGCCACTCCTCTAGAACTTATCTGTTCATTGCTGCCAAAGTACTCTGCTTTAACTGATATTTAAGCAATTTTGTAACGTACTTAAAGTGCATTATTAGATGTCTAGATAACTAACTAATTTAACTATTTAATATTCTGCAACACATACATCTGCAAAACTCGTATTTGCGTTTCTTTGCTTGAAGTACAATTTTGCTAAACAACTGTTTTATTTAGACTGACCTCTTCATATTTGCTCTGATTCTGACAGAGAAGGGCCAAATTGTTGAGCTGCTTCGCTACGTCTGGATGATCTTTGCCAAGAACCTGATATACCATAAACATACACCTCAAACACTCACATTCCAAATCATTTGTCTTAATCCACTCACAAAACAGTGCATGTAAACCACATAATAAATAAAGTATTCCAATCTCTTTATGTCCGCAGGTAAGCTCTGAAGAAGACAACCAATACTTCCATACATCTGCTTATTAATAATAATAATAATAATAATCTTTTCTTTATTGAAGCGCCTGACAAACGCACTGCGCTGTACATTTACATGTTATGCAATTTAAATCTTAACTACTAACAGAACAGACAGCCTGCAATACACGGCGCTAATAGCAGCCTACAAAGCATATCTGCCCTACGGGACTCGAACTCGGTACCTCTCGCTCTCCATGCCAGCGTGTTATCCAATGCACTATAGTCCTTCGCGCACAATTGCTCTGCAATATAATTGCATCTGCGCCGCCAAGGCATGTGCACTTCTGAGCTTTGGGCCACCTTTGGAAGAAGGCGTTATCAAATGCAGTTGTATTGTATTGTATAGAGATGGCAAATATATTAAAAAATAAGAGATTAAAAATAGGAAGATATTAAAAAGAATATTTATTAAAGAGTAAATGGATTCGATATGAACAGAAAGTGAGCTAATTAAGAATAGCAAGTAAACTCAAAACTAGTCCTTTCATTACACTTGAAGAGTGACTAATGTCAACAAGAAGAGATCGTTAATTTATGATATTGAGAATCTATCCCTCTCCACTGACCTTTTCCCGTATGATAAGCGCTCTCTTACAGAGAGGTTCAGCTTCTTTGTATTTGCCTCTCTTTCCATACAGAACAGCCAGGTTGTTCAATGTAGCAGCCACCTGTGTTAAACAACAGACATACACAAAAACACTAGTCAGCCACATTCCCAGACGAAATTCTTCATATGCTCATGACAACTGTTCAAATTACCTCTGTCTTGCTCAATAAAACATACCTTAGTGATTACATATCTACTCATAATATTTTATCATTCTTTTGAATTTTATCATTCTTTTGAAGTTACAACTAAACCTGTTTTGTCCAAGGCACTTGCGTTAAATGCCTTTCATCCAAATAATTTGCCAAAAGTATTGTAATGGTATTGAAATAAAATATTTACACAGTTCAGCACAGTAGATTTCATAATATCAGATAAATGAACAGTCAAATATTACAAACCGCCGGATGATCAGGACCGAGGGTTTTTTCTCTGACTTCCAGAGCATCATTTAGGAGAGTGGCTGCCTCTTTATATTTCCCTTGATCTCTGTCAAATCAGAAAAACATTACCTCACGAATAAACGGTTCTAAGTCATTCATTCCTTATGAAGATTTAATAGTGACCCTTCAAGGCTACCACTCAGAAGCACTCTCGACACCAGCCCAGCTGAAAAGGACAGTTTTGAGCTGAGAATAGAGTCAGCGTGTACACTGGGGAGCAAGCACAGTGCCAAAGGGAGCCCTTTCCAGAGCAAAGGGCCAACCACTGAGAAATCATGATTCTGCTTAGTCGCTGTTCTAAGTCATTACATTCAAAATTTGACAGGCCATATTTCCATCAGGTGTAGGTCAATGGTAACACTCCGGCACGAAGAACAGAAGATCAGAATGGACGCGAGACCAATTCCCGCTTCCCTCCCAAAGGTCAACTCAGCCTTTCATTCGCTAGGTGGCATTGGTACACTGAACAGTAGGACAGATGGGAGCCTTGCATGGCCAATAAAAACAGTTAAATTCAACCCCTGTAATAACTTGTAATCATATGTTCATACTATGACTTGTAATCATGCTGTAGTGTGTCATTTTGAATGAATATTAAACATGAATATATATATATATACATATACCTGGTATATATATATATATATATATATATATATATATATATAATTCATTATCGCAGTCTATACTGAAACTGATTTGAGACAGTGTAAAAGACAGTTGGTTACCTGTAGACGAGGGCGAGGATGTTGAGCATTGTAGCAACATCCGGGTGCTCATGTCCGCTGGTCTTCTCGAGGTCTTCCAAGGCCTGCTTACAGAGAGGCACAGCAACCTCATAGCGACCCTGTGACGCATACTGTATGACTAGATTATGAAGCGTTCGCAGTCGCGCTGGGATCTCGTAGTTGCCGCCAGCCGCCTGGGCCAATGCACCCGGCTGAGATGGCGACAGAACTGCAGAATAAACATACAGCAGCTGATGATACTCAAAGCAATTCTGTTGTCACAGCAACAAAATAACAAAATCTGTCACTTTACCAAATTTAAGCAACAGAAACACCAAAATCTGCTATACTTGGCAGTGTTTTCCAAACTAATAACTCGCATGGTTTCTTAGTCTAGAAGATTTCACCTGTTGGGAACAATTTACATCAATATCTAGTTTTATTATGATTATTATCATTGTTGTTGATATTTTTATTATTATAATGCTGCATTTATTATATGTGCAGGTTCAGTCAATTTGAATCTGAAGCATGAAGCAACTGTGAGTACAGGACTTGTTCAACGTCCCTACACAGAGATGTTCTTAAAGGAGGCTCGAAGCCATTGCAAGCTGAGCACTCGAACTAAATGGCCAATGTTCCATTATATATCATACCAGGCGATGAAGTGTAAGGCTTGAGCAGGAAATCATAATAAAACAGACTATGGAAAAGGTGCATACGACTGGTGAAAAGTAACTCATGCCCACATGAAAAACAAAAATGAAAACTTGGAACTACCACGGTAGTTACATTACTATGTCAATATTTCTAGTACTTAGCTGCAAATGGGTTGAGAAAAGATTAGCAAAACAATGCAAGTGTAAAATGCTCATTAATCAGAATGTTTTAAGTTAAAGAATAAAATATCTTCTGTCAGTTATAATAATGTTGTCACTATATTAAAATCCTTAATTTAAATATGACGCTTGCAGTAGGAACGATAGAGGAATTTTAAACACACAACCAGTGCCTCAATTAACGCCTGAATTCATGGAGTCATGCATGCATTACATCACAAAATTTGGAGTACAAGCAAAATAGATAAGAGTCATGCACTCCACACCCATAAATCTTTGGAGTCCCATAGGGCCATATAGTAAATGCCAAAAAGCACATCTTATTTTTATTTTACATTTAATTTTCTTGATTTATCCGATAAATGCCATTCTATTTCTAGCAAGCAATGCTATGATGCAATTTACGTCACACAACAACAAAGAAATAAAATCTGCTTTAATAGGTCATTGTATATATGTATAGTCAGCGTATGCATATAGGCGAGTGTATGCAACACACACAGTGGGTCAGTGAGACAGTGACACATGGGATTTTTATAGCATCTCTTGGATGCATCGTTAAATTATTTATGCATCCATTCACAACTTAGGTGCGTCCATGTACGAAACACCTTTATTATTCTGCACAAAGTTTAACAATTTTTGAGACCTGAACACACACTATCGGAATTACTGCACACAACTAGGCAGATACTAAGACTGTCAGTGAATATTTATTACCAAAAACATCAAGAACAAAATGACCACCAGACTTCAACCAACAGCACCACTGAAACATCTAAGGTTAAAAAATATGGGGCTAAATAAAGCTCAATAAAAAGAATTAAAACATTTATACAGCTTTTACTTAAGCAGATGGGACAAAGAAATTAAATGCAACTGAAAAAAATAAAATAGTTAACACACACAATAAGCCAGTGGAACATGTAGTCATCACTACTTACAGTATCCTTTGTTGAATAGAATCAAATACAAATAAACATATATATAATTAAATTGTCTGAGCTAAAAATACAATGATTTAAGTTTGTTATAGCATAAAGTTGCGTACTAAAATTTTTAGAGACAACGTAAGGCAGAAACTATGCATTTATGCTTTTACACTAGATGCATATAATCAGTAAATGGACTTCTGAGTTTACACTCAGATCAATTTTGAAGACCATTTGGAATTCTGTTATTGAAGAATAGCAAACATTAAAGAGCAGAAAAACTAAATGCTGGAGAATAACTATATAATTTCAACAGACTTCCAAGTACATCACAGCCAAATATGGCGAACTGACCATCACTTAGTATTCTGTTATATGCAAAATGGAGGCCACTCTGTTAAGGGCATTTATGGCTTTTATCAGGTGCTAAATGTGAACACAATACTTCATATAGCAACAAAGTAGAGTCATCTAGTTACAAAGTGTTCTTGAAAGTAGATATCCAAATAGCATCTTATAGAATTTTGTTTAAGGAAGACTTATGCAGGACCACAACTCTTTCACACAAGGTGTCAAATTGTGCTATGATACAAGAATGACTACCAAATCCATTGGAAATTAGATGCAAAGAACTGCCTTATGTACTTCTTTCAAACAACTCAAAATATTTGATAATTTGTTTATCAACTCTTGCCTTCAAAATTTCAAAAGTCATGGTAAACTTGCTGACATAAATCAGCAGAAATGTTGATCACTCTTATCATCTGTTCAAATTCAAACTAATTCAAAGCAATATTTGAATTGTGAGCCTTGGTCTTTAGATTATGATATGAATCATGTAAAGAAGTTTATAATGTAATCCTCAATTACCATCTGGCTGAATGTCGTCGTCATCAACATCATTAAACGAGTCAAGGTTTGATGATGAAGATTCATCCTTCTTGTCCTCTTTATCTGTCTAGAAACAAACAATGTTACAAATCTGACTGTCGTAGTGACATTTAATCATCAAATGAGACATAATACTTAGTAGCTTTCAAAGCATCTCGACTCCAAAACATACATCCAACTGACAAGTGAATCCAACGTAAATATAATGTTCTTAGAAAGAAGAAGGAAGCATGCAGTCTAGCCTTTGAAGTCGTAGGCTGTTACCAGAACAACATGACTGTATTTGTGTAATGTAATAATAAATAGAGGACATGTTAAGATAATCTGCTTTTTTCTTCAGCTTCACAACAACAGGACAGCATGAAAACAGCAGTTTGTTTACATGGCTGTAAAGAAACTGTAGTTTGTCCATTATTCCAAAGTTCAGACTGTTCTGAAACCATGACAAAAATGCTCAAGCCTCTCTCTCTCTCTCAGGACTGCATACAGCCAGTCCCTAGAAACCAGGATATGTTTGTTATATTAGAGTTGGGAGCAACACTGAAGAATATCCATAAACTATTCTTTAAATCTACCGTATCTGATCATGTTAATTTTATCCTAAGATACTTGCTTTTAAAAGTGAGCAAATCCTTCTTATCTTGTAAGGACATAAAATTATTTGGCAATCACACAACAGGTGTTATCATGACTATGTGCAGAAAAGCTATGATGACCATTGGCTCCCTCTAGCTGCTCGCATACAATTTAAAATCCTCACTCTGATCTTCAAGGCTCAGACGGGTCTTCCTCCGAAATATCTGGTTAACGTAATACTTCGGCCTCATTCAGCTTCCTCCCACCGTTCACTTCGTTCCTCCAATAGACTTGACCTCTTGGTTCCCCGTACTAGAACTGCTGTGGCTCAGTCTTGTTCCTTTGCTTCAATTGGTCCTTCTCTTTCGAATGCACTTTCTCCCTCTGTTCGCTCTACAATTCTATCTAGCAGTCTCTCTTCTTCCTTCGCTTTTCTCAAAACCTGCTTCTTTTTGCGGGGCCTTGAGCACTGGGAGCACTTCTGAACGGTTCACCCTACTAAAGGCTTAAATACAATACAGTACAATGATGACCAATACCTCTGATTAAGTTGTACTGGCAAAGTTGCTTTAGAAATCTGTAAATACAATACAATACAAAACAATATAATACAATACCTGACCAGTCTCTGGGTCATATTTCTTCATCTCATTCATGAACTCAAGGTGTTTCTTTTCTTCTTCAACTGCAGCCAATTTCTGTTCACTCTGTTGCAGTTTCAGCTGAGTGCTGCTCAGTTCATCTCGCAGCCATCCATTCTCCTGGCATAATCTTTTCACCTGAATCCGAAGCTTCTGCTTCTCAGATTCAACATGCTGAAGATGAGCAGCCAGGGCCAGTACAACCTGAAGCAGAAGTGTACAACACTGAACTTACCACTCAAGGTAAATGCAACTGAAATTAAACTTAACTAGTTAACTCATGCATACGTATCATTCAATTATCTGTGCAATCAAGTGATCACACAGTTTAAAGAGGCAAATGTTAGTAGAACATCGTATATCAATGGGGACTTTATATTATATATATGCAGTTAGTTAAGTCTTTTTATTTTTTTATTACCTATGATATCAGGTATTCGGCTTAGTTGTAGCTTCATATTTGTTTTTGTTCCTTTGATTTTCAGTGATTTTTGTATTAATCTTAAGGGCTATTTCTTGTATAGCTAAGTCAATTTGCCATCTCGTTGTTTAGAGTTAACAGGTGACCCTAATTAAGTGGAACTTCTGTTTCTTTTGGGTATAATTCAAATATTCTTATAATATGTGTCATTCCTGAATTGGGACAAATATAAAATGATGATGATGATATTAGGTGCTTGACACTGCATAACAGACACAACAGAAATCCTTATCTTAGATTAGATTCGACCAGTCATAGGTCATAGCAATTCTACCTGCTCGATTTCATAAACTGCACACCTGAAGGTGACATCTTATTATTCAAAGATTTCTCAAAGTGCAGTTACAAATGTAATCAACCACCAATTGCCCAACATTTTCTAATAAGTTGCACCTCGATACTAACAATGAATTATAACATGCAATTTGAGAATCTGAGGAATGCACTACGAATTGACTCCTAAGTGCACTTGACAAAGGCTTTACACACTTAGACAATAATACATTCAGAGATGGCATGGTAAATGATCAAGTATGAAATTATGGCCTTAGCAGGCTAAAGTTTACAGGAAAACTCATCACAACAAATAAGTCTGCACAGGTTCTAGCTAAAATATTGAGATATGGAATTCAGAATTTGTAGAGAATTTAGCATAAATTCAAGGAAAACCAAAACTTTTTACATAATCCAGCATCGAAATAAACAGTCTGTAAATAAATCAAATTGTAAATCATCCCAAATGAAGTTCAGAGCTACAACAAAACTTTAACTAATGATTTATGTATCTTTTTTCCTTCATTCTTAAGTATGAAAGTAAAAGTAAGTATATCCTCTATTACATCTATTGCTAACCGCATTTTGGTTTGCATGCAAATTGCATTTATGTATTAGGCAAGCCTAATTGTCCATAAAAATATTTAGTAGGTCACTTATTCTTGGCTTTAAACGCCTGCATAAATCATTTGCATTATAAATGTACTGCGTGCCAGACCATCAGCATGTGGTATTTCTCTATTGTGGGCTCCTGGAGGTAGCGAGTATGGGGTCTGCATAATTAATAGTCCATGTAGTAAATACAATGGATTATTGGTTATTGCATTAACGGTTAAAGAGGCAGATGTCTGCGGTCGCATATAACTGTTCAACATTCTTAGCTTCATGCACAGAAGAAAATCTAGTCATGATCAGTTTACGTCTTTTTCACTTCTTTATCCCATTTATTTAGTTTCTTGTAAAGAAGAAGTTTCTAGAATGATTTCTCTTGTTTCTCTTTCTTTCTTTTCAAATCCTGTTTTCTTACAAAGAAAAATCGATAAATAATTGTTTGCTTGCACCTCTTCACCTCTTCTTGTCTTAGTCCCAGTTGCTATTTTGTCTCCTATGTGCTTACCATTCTCTGTCTCTCTGTCTCTTTCTGTCTGTCTGTCTGTCTCATATTTTTCTGTTCTTCATTTTCCCTGGCACGGTTGCTTAGTAACTAGGAGTCTAATAACAGATTAACAGATAAGTCTGAGCCTCTCATACAGTTACTGTGTAGGGGTCTTGAGCAAGTTCTCAATGCACAACTGTTTAATTCCACTGATTGAAGTTACAAATTGGTGCTACATAAACAGTAATAATAAATTTTATCTTTAATGTAGATGACCGTTTTCATGCAGTATTCACCTGTGCTTCACCAAGCCCTAGATCGATCTTTTCGATTGACTTTTTCAGAAGCACGGATTTGTTGTCATTGCTCTGGTCGGAAGTATTCAGATGATTCGAAGCATTCAACAACTGGACATGGTCAGCTTTCAGACTGTCCAGTCCCTGCATGATAAGTTTCGTCCGAGAAAGAATTTCATCTTGCGACAACAGACCTTCGATCGGAACAGACTCCATCGACAGGCTGGAAAATTTGGTTAAACAGGAATTTATAAGTAACAGAGAAACAGACTAAAGGATTCATAGATGACCAAAGCTAAACACAGCACTAGGAAAAAGCTAAAACAAGTCAGGGTATAGAGCGTTGGAAGTGAATTCAGCAGTTGATAGAATATCTAAGCAAAATTACAGCAAATGCTGATTTCCTAATAAAAACTACAGCAAGAGAGTAATTACTGAAACTGATAGTGTCATAATCTGAACAAATGAAATATCAAACTGATTTTATAACATTTTTCAATTCTATATTTAAGAAGTATCATCAAAATGTCATGATTACATCATATCATCATCCTTATGTTGTGATACAAACTTGATGTCAATGCTTCATGAATTCATCATGTGACCACATTGCAATCATTATCCTCATCATTAGCATCATCATCACCATCATAATCACTTATTTATAAATTAATTATCATCCATTTAGATTCAGGCCATCCACCTGCTTGAAAGCAGGATGCAGACCCTCCTTAAAGCACAAAAGGTAAAAGCTGTTATTGTTCAGATCGCATGTTACAGAACACTCCCCGCAGCTCGCTCATAACCCTCCCTAGACTGCTCATTCTGCTTGCCCATTCAGCATGTTTCTACAAATAAATGCTGATATAATTTCCCACGAACAGCACAGAGCAGCGCTCACACAGAGACATACTGATCAATACCAGCTGCACCGAACACTTAGCGACCAGTACAATAATCAGTCTAGCAGCATACCTGCTCAGGTGAGATGAGATGAGCAACATACCTGGCTTCTCCCACAGCAGTCATTTCAACAGTATTATCCTCAAAAGTTGTTTGGCGCCTTCAGTTCAGTTGGGTTGTACACTCACACGCAGACCACCCAAGGCACCAGACTGCAGGCACGTGGATCTCAAAATCCCATCAAATGCAACGATAAATTTCCTGCAAGAAATCAACATATAGCCTACTACAGGGTGGATCAAACAGTTCAAGCACACAATATGAACTTTAATGATGCAATTGTGGTCCTTCAGGCATACCTGAATGGCAATATGAGATGGCAATATGACATACATCAAACATAACCTAGAAAAGAATCAAAGAGACATAAATGTTTTAATTAATCTTTAAGCAAAAAGCATAGCAATCTGTTACAAGGTGGACAAAAACTATTAGTTGTCTTCAGCATGCTACTTTGAGAAAAAAATCTCAAGTTACACCTGGATTAGATTAGAACAGCTGAAAAAGAACAGAAAACAATAAAGATCAGAACATTTGGCTAAAATTGTGGCACTGCATACAGCTCAACTATCATAAATTTTAAATGGTTTAATGCTCAGTTACAAAATTTCCTGAAGCCTACCACTGAAATCAACATCACCTCTGTGTACTGACTATGAGGTGTCAGTAAATAAACCCTGTGTTTTTAGTATTTGTTACCTCTACATAGAAGGCCTATTCAGTTTACAAAAGTTGACATGCAGTATAAAATGAAACAGGCACACAATTTTTGCGATCAGCAAAGGTTAACAACACTTCAATACAATTCAGAACCTAAAATGCTGACTCATTCCAATTACTTGGCTTGCAGTCACGAAAGGAAGTGCTCATACAGTTTGATTGCACGATTCTATGGACTGAACAATATACAACGTGACCTCATTTCAATACAAAACATAAACGACGCCTCTTTTCAAAATTACTGAGTCAAAACCATGTCCGTGCTTTTCTCACAAGACTCTATTGCACTGCAGCTATGGCCCTATCAGCTGTGCTTTCACTCAGCAATCTACCAGTATCTTGTTTCTCAAAGGTCTTGGCTAAGATTTCATTGTTGACATCAGACACACCTAAAATACTTGTCCAGATGTGTTGTTGATAGATCACTTTACTTGACATGACCTGCTTATATTTAGCCATTTTTTGTAGTGGCCTAAAAGGACAGTTTCACTGCAGAATGAAGACACAGACTTAGAACTGTTCTAAATGAATCCCCATGTTTGTAAAATAAATGCAAATTATGCTTACGATACATGACTGCCATCACTACCCCATCACCACCATCACCTTATTCACAATATTTTTATTTAAAACACATTGGTAAGCATACAATCCAATCTTGTGATTTCCACAGATGTGTTATACATGTAATATGCACATGGCATATGGGATGAAAATTAATTACAAAATAACGACCATCTTAGAGTCAGCAAAAACAATACTTTGCCATATACACAACCCACATCATACTATGTCAGTATTATCCGCTGTTGTCATGGTTGTTTTTGTTGCTGTTTCTGCTACGCAAAACATGACTGGTCGACCAGTTTTGCCTAAATCAATAGCTACATTTACAACCGCTGATCACATGACTGCTGGTAGATGACAACTGACAGAGGGAGGAGGAAGCCCAACGCAACCAATAACAGCAATGTTTCATCCAGATGTTTCCACACAGAATATAAATCCCGTTGGAGAATTTAACTGAATATCGATTGCCCTTATAACAACATCGAACAACGTCCCGAGAAGCTGACTCATCATATCAGCCACCACCTGGGCCCAGACACTAATTAGCACCTGTTCACATGAAGTGAACCAGCAAACAAAAATCAGAAGAATAAATGCACACCACAAGCATTTAAACACAAAAATTACAGACCTAACCTACTCTAAACATCAAATATTAGAAAAATATCAAGCTTATAACTGCCATAGACACAAGATCACCAGCTGATTGTTGCCCTATCCACAACTCTGAGAATCGTCCGGGTCTTAGGCTCATCTCCATGGTCGTCTCCAGGCTGTGTAATAGTGTGTATAGACTGAATCAATGGACCAGATTATAAATCAAGGCTCCAGAGTGTCCTAGTATGGTCCTTCCTGCCATTGCACCATGCAAAACACCCATATATGAAGCATTCTCGTTTAAATCATCTCTGTAACTGGAGTCTATCCCATACACCTGAAAATTTATGCATTAGAGATGTGTGCTGTGTATGAAAGTTGCAAAGCTCTCCTCAGGCACAACTGTTGGAAAGTATCCCACTTCTTTTCTTTTCTATGGCCACCATGAGCATCCAGGTCTCATCTCCATGAAGGAGCACAGGTAGTAAGTATGTAGGATGCAAACAGGTGCCACCAATGGACCAGATCATGAAGCAGTCGCCAAAGGACATGCAGAGGCAAGTAAGTAAGTAAGTATATGTAAGTAAATATATATGTAAGTAGATGTACTAGTCTGGAGATGATCCCTGATTCTGCTTTGCCCATGAAGTAGCCATTCTTGCTGAAATTCTGAAGACCTTAGTCCTTTTGTTGGGAGATCCTGGCCGAAAAGGACACCAGTCTCGAATGGATATCATATCAACTGGGATAAAACCAACATCCAGACAACAGCAGTAGCTCCTCAAAATTTTAGATTGCGTACAGACTGTGGAAAATTTGGTGCAACTGGTAGGAAGCTTCACCTACCTTAGGTCAAATGTCAAGGCTGATGGCAACAGTAAGCTTGAGGTCCAACAGCAAATAGCAACTGCCTGCGACTGTATGAACAGCCTTAATCAGGGAGTTTGGAGCACAAATACTTCAGCTGGACATAAAATCCACTTGCTTACATTCTACTAAGCATTGGCAACTTCATTTTCTAAGCCTCAGCATATGGAGGCGAGTGGTCAGTCTTCTTCCTATCTATTAGATCTTTCCATCAACCATTTAGATTTAATGTACTCATTTTTATTCATGACTTTTCTAGGCGAATTAAGGGAACAGCAGTCTTAAAATATCTTTCCGTTTTAGCAGAGGTTTCAACCCTTAAACTCTGGATTAGACTCTAGCACACCCCAAATGACTTAAAACTGTGTTAAATAGTACAGAAATTACACTACCAGTGACAACAACAAAAACAGGAGAATCTGAACAGCATTGTCCGACAAAACATAAAGAACCCTTAGGCATTTCAAGGTCAACCAAAGTCATAGGTTCTCCTGATGATTTTCAGCATGATCTTATGCAATCACTACACAAGGCCATAGCTAGTAGAGCTGAGGTGCTGCCTAAACAATTACTGAAAAACAAGCACAAGACTTTCTCTGAAAGTAGAAGAGCGTAGAAGGAAAATGATGAATTCATCATAAAATGGGTCATAACAAACTTGAAGGCATTTGCAGGCATCTGAATGTCTGAATAAACTGAAATCAATTGTGTTTACCAGAAATATCGGTCACCAAACAATACCAGCCAGACCTCCTTGTCTGGTCAATGAAAACACCAGCTGTTGGTTAAGGGTTCTGTATCCATTAATACCACTCTTCTGTACTCAACTGGGCAACTGTGGCTTCCATGTGGCACAATAAAAACATCACTTATCCATTACAGGTCTATACTGCATCATCCAGTAAGTGACCAATGCACTAAATTAGTGTGAATCAAACATTCATTAGAATTGAATGGCTAAATGGCAAATATCAATGGCAGAACATATGGTCGCTGTCAAATTTTGTTCTGAAAGATTGTGTACATTTGTTGGATTTAAGCCATTTGCTTGAAAATGTCTCATCTCTTCATGAGTATCTTGCATCCAATTACACTTCTGTGAAACTAGTCAAGTCAATCGCATGGAATTTTCTCTTTTTGGATGACATTAATAACACCTACAATCATCACCGCATTGGCAGCCGCCATGCTGTTCGTAACAGCTAAAAACGACAGTCCAAAATTTCCACGTGCTTCTCCTGTAAGCCTTCAGAACTGGATAATAAAGATTCCAGCAACACAGCATCTGTTGCCAAGAATATCGCAGATGCAGTCTTATTGGGCCTACACTTCAAATATTATGTGAACTTTGCATAATGAGCTATCAATAAACTCACTATTCTTCTAACAGTTTACCATCTTGAAGCGTGTGTCAGAAGTGCTCATAGTAGCTGCTAATTTAGCTTTTCCTGATCCAACGACAGTAACTTTTACAACAACTGTCCATTTAGTCAAATGTGAGCGTTTGACTTGCATTATTAAAAAGTTACATACAAACTTACGTATTTAAATTGCACGCATGATTTCCTATTTGCCAAAAGCAGTCTCGATCAATTAAGACAGTATCCATAAATATCTACTCAAATTTCATGAATTCAGTAGTGTTGTTTTAACAGTACATAAGTCATAAGACATCAATGGCTGATGTCCAAAACCTATAAAAAATTAAGTCAATTTCACGCGGTTAGTCCAGTGAGATGAAGAGGCAGCTTAAGCGGCTTCTGAGACCTAAACCACAGCCACCCACACAATCTACGATCACTCAGTCAAGGCAATTTTAAGTCTCCACGGTCACCTCAACTAGAAGCAATGTACAACTTCCGAAAGTGGTAAATTTATGTGTCAACTTATAACACATATACATCATGATATATAATACTAACAATAAAATTTCTATACCAGTAAAAGGTTTTGAAAATATCCAAAAGTGCTCTCTGTGGAGAGTGGAGTATAAATATCAAGAATCACACATATATAGGCATTTACAAAGTTATATACATGAATATATATATACATATATATATATATATATTTATTTATATATATATATATATCTTCGTTTAATAGAACAGACTGACAAATCACAGCAAGTTACATAATAGAACGATAGACAAATCTAATATAAGAGGTACAGTTGCTGATGGGTACTTTACCGTTCATTAAAATGCCTAAACTAGCGTAATAGTTTATGTATGCTACTGTATTTTATAAAAATTCTATTTTATATATCTGCAATAGCCTAAATGTAATCTGACATAACTGACACTGACACTCCAAGTAAAAAACTATAAAAAACTACAAACCTTCCAATAATTATGTTTTAAGTGTTTCTCAAGACTATAATTTCTTGCCCAGGAATAGCAACTGAAAGGATGGTCAGAATGTTAGCCTTCTGCCCCAAGTCCAAGCTTTAAGGACTTTACTGCTAATGAGGCCTGAATTTCAGCTGTGTGCCACAATTTCTTAACACTGCTCTCTTAACAAAGCCAAATATTGTGTTACTTTGTTGTTTGGAGTATAAACTCTTTTGTGGTGTACTTAAAAGGCTCTGCATTGAGTGTCTTGAAACATGCATATACTCAAACACTTATTTATGTATGTATGTATGTATGTATGTATGAGCACTTGTTATAGCGCCCCTTCAAGCTTTCTACTCAGAGGTGCTCCCAACTACAGCGCGGACACTGAATCGGAGTTTCACGCCGAAGCGCATGAGCAATTGTGAGTGAAGGACTTGCCCAGGGTCCCTACGCAGCGGCTTGAGGTGGATTCGAACCCGCAACCCTCCGGCTGCAAGGCACCGAACATACCCCTACACCACCGCGTAATACATATTACATAAATACACATATGCACTTACATACCTACATACATACAAACATACATATACAACATTATAAGGCCATGTTAAGAAAGTGCAAGGGATACCATTAGTTTATTCACAGTATGGTTGTATTCAAGGCATAAGTTACAGACATTTCTAATTAAAGTGGATAAACCTCAGCAATCAGAACATATTCCCAATATCGTAATCGTAAACTTGATATTTCTACAGCGCCCACAAAAGCGAAGTCGCGGGAACCAGCTTATTCACAGGCGCTTAACCAAAACAGAATCGATAGGCAGGGGGTCAAAATCCAGAGAGTCAGGCAGGCAGACAGTCAGACGGCTAAGGTGGATGATGCTTAGAGTTGAAATGGCGAGGGAGGGGAGGAGAAGGAATCGGGATAGGATTTGTGAAAAAGCAGTGTTTTCAGTTTTGAGTGGAAGACCTGTGGAGAGATAGCAAGAGGTGAGGTTTTGGTGAGTTCGTAGGATGGATCGGATATTTGTCGTAGCACAGGCGGGAGTTTGTTCCAAAGAGGCGGGACAGCTATGGCTATGAAGCGATTTGCAAATTTAAGCGATGAGGTGACGGAAGGGCGGAGCAGTGTGAGGGTGGACGATGAACGGGTTGAACGAAGAGGTTGGACCGTGAACAACTGACGGAGATACGAGGGCTGAGAGGATTGAAGTGTATTGTAGGTGAGGGATAGGACTTTATATTCTATTCGTTCAGGAATTTTGAGCCAGTGGAGTGATTTCAAGACGGGGTGATGTGGTGGTGTTTGGGGGTTTTGGTGACAGCATGGGCGAGGGCATTCTGAATGGCTTGGAGGCGATTAATTTGAGTGGTATCTATGTTGAGGAAGAGAGCATTGCAGTAATCTAATTTGGCGTGAACTATTGATGTGGCGATTGTTGATGAGGTTTTGAAGTCAAGTATAGGGCGGATTCTACGAAGGTCACGGATGTGCATGAAGCAAGAACGGGAAAGGTGGGTGATGTGATCGGAAAAGCTAAGATTCTGGTCAAAAGTCACACCAAGGTTGCGGACAGGAGAATTTGCAATGGATGTGTGAGTGGATACAGAGTCAAGGTTGAGGGAAATAGAGGGATCTGGGATTTTCTTGAGTTGCTCACGGAGGCCTATAAGAATGAATTCAGTTTTAGAGGGGTTGAGGCACAACATGTTTGAAGTCATCCAGGAGGAGATTTGTTTTACCACACGGAGGAGATGATCTATGGAGTCAGAGAAGCTGCTTGGAGAGAATGAGATGAATAATTGGGTGTCGTCAGCGTATAGGTGATGGTCAACCGAGGATGCTTTGATGAGTGAGCTGAGTGGAGTAGTGTAAAGGCTGAACAATATATAGGGGCCTGAGAACAGAACCTTGCGGAACACCACAGGTGAGAGGGCATGATTGCGATGAGGTTTCTGGTGTTTTAACGGAGAAAGAGCGGGAAGAGAGATAGGTCTGAATCCAGAGGAGAGCAGTGTCGGTAAAACCGAACCAGGTAGACAGTCTTTGGAGTAATATGTTGTGGTCAATGGTGTCGAAGGCTGCAGAAATATCAAGGAGGCACAGACAGGAGACTTGTTGATGAGAAATGGCAGAAACAAGTTTATTGTAGAGGGAAGTGAGAAGGGTTTCGGTTGAGTGCCGCTTGGTAAAACCAGACTGGTGTGGGTTAAGGAGTGAGTTTGAAGTCAGGTAGTCATTTATCGGAGACAGGACTATGCGTTCAGTTAGTTTAGAGATGAATGACAGGTTGGAGACAGGTCGGTAGTTTGAAAGGATTTCTTTATCAAGCGATGGTTTCTTGAGAAGTGGAGTGACTAAAGAATGTTTGAAGAGGAGGGGGAAATTGCCAGTAGACAAGGAGAGGTTGATTATTTTGGTGATGATGGGAACGAGAATAGATGTGCAGTCTTTCAGTAAGGAGGTAGGTATAGGGTCAAGTTCGCACTGCTTGTTTGGAAGAGATTGTAACAGATGCGATATTTCAGTCTCTGACGTTGGTTGGAAGACAGATAATGATGATCGAGGTGGGGAGGGTGGACGGTCGTGAGTGGTGGAAGGAGTATCTGGAGGTGAATCGATGGTGGTTTTTGAGAGTAGTGATTGAAAAGAGAGACGGAGGGTAGTAATTTTGCCAGAGAAGAAGGAACAAAACGACTCAGCTATTGAGGAAGGTGGAAGAGAGTTTGGAAGTGGGCTTGAGGAGTTCCGATGGAGGAGTTGGTTAATAGTTTTCCAGAGAAGGCGAGGATTAGAGGCAGTGGTGTAGTGGTAAGAAAAGCAGTGGGTATACTGTAAATCATAGCATATTTTAGTGAATTTGAAGTGTTCATTGAAAAAAGGGTGAAAAAATTTTTTCGCGCTCACGCGCGATACATTTATTCAAATCAGTAGTGGGACACATCCGAGCATTGTGGGACATTTGTCCCACCACTTAAACAGGTAAAATATGCCCTGCTGTAAATTATAATGAAAATTTTTCGCGAGCCAATGACGCAGAGTGTTTGCGTTCTCGGGAGCACATCGCCCGAGGAAATCCGACTAAGAGGTCTGGGGGAGCGTCGTAAGCTCCACCTGCGGGGTCTGGGGCGGAGCCCCAGCTGACAACGCATTTTAGAGCATTTGCTGCCAAATGGAGCCCATTTTAGTCACTTTATTTTACTAAATTAGGTATTTTATATTATAAATATCACTATTTAACTCATTTATTGCAGTTTGAAAACATGATATAATTAGTTCAACCATACCACCAAAATAATTTATATAAATAAGTCAGTGACTGGCTCAGTGACTGTGATGCAGTGGAAGAGCTGCAGCTACAACAAACAATGACAGCTTAACTTCAGAAAAAACCTAGAGTATGCACCTGTCCCAGAGGTCTACTCTTTCGTAAAACCGGCTAATTGCAAGCACTTCTCTAGAGCAACAACTTTCGTAAACGTAATCGGAAACTCGAGATTTCTAGAGCGCCCACAAAAGCGAAGTCACGGGAACAGGCGCTTAATCAAAACAGAATCGATAGGCAGAGGGTCAAGATCCAGAGAGGCAGGCAGTCAGTCAGACGGCTAGGGTGCATGATGCTTAGAGTTGAAATGTCGAGGGAGGTGAGAGGAAGATAAGGAATCGGGATTGGATTCGTGAAAAGCAGTGTTTTCAGTTTTGAGTGGAAGACCTGTGGAGCAAAAGGTGAGGTTTTGGTGAGTTCGTGGGATGGATCGGATATTTGTCGTAGCACTTTTGGAATTTGTTCCAACGAGGCGGTACAGCTATGGCTATGGAGCGATTTGCAAATTTTAGTGCTGAGGTGACGGAAGGGCGGAGCAGTGTGAGGGTGGAAGAGGAACGGGTTGAACAGTCCGTGAACAACTGGCGGAGGTAGGAGGGATGGAATGAATGAAATGTGTTGTAACGGGAACAGGTCGATAATCCGAAGGTTCGATAGTCCGAAGGCTAGATAGTCCGAAGATCCTATGGCCGTAGCAGTTGGATCGATTAAGCGAATTCTTGCTTAAATAGAAGTTGGACTGATGAAAATATTTTATAGTTTAAGTGAAAGCTGGATTGATGAAAAAATGTCCTAGTGTAGGCCTAAGTAGAAGTTGGATCGATGCTCAAACTATATGCTACAATAAATGAAACCAGTAAAACCGTATTTTAGATTGCTAAATTATTTTAATGTCTTCAATGCCGTACTTGACGTTGATAAGTAAGCATGCAGTCTACCTATATGTGCATGATGACTATAATCAGTCCAGCTTCCACTTCATCAAGAAATCTTTTCATCAGTCCAACTTCCATTTAATAAAAAAAAAAATTACTTTTATCAATCCAAATTCTACTTAACGAAAGAAATATTTTTTCATCAATGGAACTTTTATTTAAGCAAAGAAATTTCTCATGGATCCAGCTTCTACTTACAGAAACAATTATTTTCATCAATCCAACTTCTATTGAATCGAAAACTTAATTTCATCCATCCAGCTTCTATTTACGGGAAAAATTATTTCGATCAATCCAGCTTCTATTTAAACACAGGAAAGGAATATTTTCCTCAATCCCACTTCCATTTAGGGAAACAATTTTTTCATCAATCCAGTTTCCATTTTAAAGTGACACTATAATTTAGCAACGTAAAATACGGTTTACCCATGAAAACTTCGGACTATCGAACCTTCAGACTATCGATACATGTATAACTCTTCATAGCTGTGGCCGCAGCTGTCTGTGCCCCAGTTCAATGAGGTCCAGCAATATAAAAATATAAAAACGGGCTCTTCGTTGTCAATGACCGCTTTATATGGATAACTCAAACAGCTTGTTTACCGACTGTGGTGATTCGTCAATTACCACAGAAAGCTTCGATGAAGAAGTGACCAAATTTAAATCGGGACTTAAACATGGGGCTATCTGCGCCGTATACCCACATTTTTGCAAACATTTTAAGCGTATACCCGCGTTATTCACCAAATTCCAGTGGGTATACGGTGCTTGCTAATAATTGTCAGTGGGTATACGCCGTATACCCGCGTATACCCTCGACTACACCACTGATTAGAGGAGCAGGATTGAATTAGTGAGGAGTAAAACCTCTTTTTAGCCATAGCCAGAAGGTGATGGTATTTATTTGTGGCTGATTTTAGGGTAGATAGAAGTTGAGGGTCACGGGTTCGTTTGTAAGTGCGCTCAAGGCGTCGACGGAAAGCTTTGAAGGCCTGGAGATAGGAATTATACCAAGGGTTCTTGTAGTGGGAGCCGGATTTGGTGATAATAGGAGCGTGCTTGTCAAGGAGCATGGAGAGAGTGGTGTTGTAGGAAGACAGTAGGTCATCGAGAGAGGATGGAGGATTTAGGACGAGGTCTGAAGAGGAAAGATCTTGTGTGAAGGCTTCAATGTTTATAGAGTTGATGCGGCGGAATGAATGAGAGACGGGATCAGGAAGTGGAACAGGAAGTATGTTGAGGCGTGTGAAGATAGGGTAATGATCAGAAGGTGTGTCAAAAGAGAAAGAGATATCCGGCGATAACTTTGAGACAGATGATGTGATGATGAGGTCAAGTGTTATGGTTGTGACAATGGGTGGGGAAATTGACATGTTGAACCAGGTTAGTAGATGACAAGAGCGTGAGAAATTCTGAGGCAAATGAGTCAGAGGGATTATCTACATGTATGTTAAAATCCCCCGTGATCAGGAATTCATGAGGAGTAGTGGCAGCAGTGGAGAGTAAAGTTGTGAATTCTTGCAAGAAGACGGATGTAGGACTTGAGTGAGTCTAGGACAATTCCCCCCCGGTCAATTCCCCCCGGTCAATTCCCCCCGGCGTTTCAATAGGTCAATTCCCCCCCGGACAATTCCCCTAGGTCAATTCCCCTACATATATATAATAATTATTATAAAATAATTACATATATTTTATATTATTATATAATTATATTTGTGCATATAAATTATATAATATATAACTAAATTAATATAATTAATTATATTAATATAAATAATATTTATTAATAATATATAATAATATATCATAATTATAATTATAATTATTAATATATAATATTATAATTAATATAATTATAATTGTTAATTATAATTATTAATTATAACTATAATATAATTAATTATAACTATAATATAATTAATTATAATAATATTTATCAATTAATATAGTAATATAATTATTAAAATAATATATAATATGTAATAATAATTAATATTATATAATATATAATTATTATATAATATATAATTATTAAATTATATATATAATATAATATATATATATACACATATAGGCCTACATAGGTATTTATATAATTATATTAATATTTAATAATATATAAAAAAATATATTAATATTATTAATATCATATGATTTTATAATAATTAATTATATTGTTACTGATTAATTACAATAATAATATAATAATAATTTAATTATATTGTTATTATATATATTATTAATTATAAATTGAATTATAATATATATATTATTTATATTAATATAATTAATTATATTAATTTAATTATATATTATATAATTTATATGCACATAAATAATTTCGTGTGTTATAAACTGTTCATTTTAATGGGGGGAATTGACCGGGGGGAATTGACGCCGGGGGGGAATTGACCGGGGGGAATTGACGGGGGGGCAATTGACCGGAACCCGACTTGAGTATGAGGAGGAGGAGGAAGGGGCGGTAGACATTGAAAATGGTTAGTATTGTGTTAGGGAGTTTTAGAGTGATTGAGGCGCATTCAAAGGAGCGAAAACAGTAGCCAGGTGAGTGAAGGACGGTGGAAGGTTCTCGAGTCAGAAACGCAATGCCCCCACCAGTGGTGTTCGTACCGGTTTGCGATTTTGAGGGACGAGGAGTACTATGGAGATGGTAACCAGGAGGGATACAGTCTTGATATTGAGCAAGAGTTGTAGTGGAATTGAACCAGGTTTCCGTCAAAGCAAATAGCATCCTTACTGAATAGGCATAGAATACCACAACACAACCATGGATACATTTGTAATATTTACATTCGGATATTGGATATGTACCGTACTGGGTTTAATTACCTAACACATTAACAGCAGTTACTCACCTACATGCAGAATTTCTATACAGAAAGTGCTCTGTGTATAACAATTAGGATATATTTATAGCTTTTACTTGTCACAAAATCAAACAAGAATACCAACAATCTTTTACTTAAATCCTGACATCAGTGTCTATCATACATGTAGATTCTTGAATATTAAGCCAGATATGCACTGGTCATTTTACAGCCTGAATAGCTCTGATTAAAGGTCTACATTATAAACCTTGTAACTGGCTGTTTTGTAGTTTACAAAATGATCTGTATAATAGAACAGTTTGTAGTTGTTATTGCTCAGCTCAAGTTATTTGGTTCAGTCAAGTCATTCGCAAGTTTTATCGATATTTCAATCAAGTGATCTCTATTTTCATTCAGATAAAGCAAACAGACAAATCTTAAACTAAGATTGTGATAAGACTGCCCTGAACACAGTGATTAATCATTCACTATCATTGTGAGGCATTGGCCTTTACCTTTTTAAATCAGCAAAGAAAGTTAGCAACAATGTCCCACGCACAGATAAGAAACCATAAAACACACTCGAACGAAACTCCCCATACCTGGTTAAATTCTTAACAGTTCTGACAGTGATTATGACATAAATCCTGTAGAGTAAAACTAAAACCTTCATCAACATGTTTAGACATTTACATAATGGACATTTGGTATGGAACGCAGTGCACCAGATAATTATTTACAATTTTCAAGTTGTCATATTTCTATGTTAAAGTTTCTCCTGAAAACACCAGTCACCAGCAGTCATTCATCCGTGCAATCACCAGAAAATCTCACATTGCTTCCAGCTAGTGTGTAAGAGATCTCGTAAGAGATCTCCAAAGGGCCCAATTAGGAAGAAGCCCTATTTTCACAAATGTTCCCGTGCAAGAAGTCAGGAACCTGGTATAACTCAGGTTTTTGTGCTTCCTATTAGGAGTTATCCACCTGGAAAATCTCCAAATAATTTCAAACTGCATCCAACTATCGCACAAGAGGGGGTCCCAACAGAAACACAAGAAAATACTACTCCCACACAATTTCTCACTATCAATGTTAGGTAACTTGTCCAACTGCAGGTCTTATGCTTCCATTCAGAAGTTATCCATCTAAGAAATCATCAGAACATCTCAAACAGTTTACAACTGCTTCGAACTATTGCAAAAGGGCTCCAAAATGGCCCACGGATGGGAAAGTGCCATTTTGACACATTTTCAAACGAAATATATATATATATATATATCAATATATCAATGTATATATATATATATTATATATATATATATATAAAATAACTTGTCCAACAAGGTTTTTATGTTTCCATCATGAGTTATCAACCTGGGATATCACTAGAAAATCTCAGCCTCAACTATTGTGCACGGAAGTTGTCAAAACTTGTCTTTATTCTCGAGGACTTTTGCTCTGGGAGCGCCTCTGATTGGTGTGCACTGTCAGAGGCACTTTATAAATTTTTAAATACCATACAATACAATGGCAGCCCCGAAAACAAGGAAATGTTATTTGCACACAACTACATGTGTCAGATATAGGGTTGCCAGACGTTCGGCAAAAGGAGGACATGTCCTCGTTTTTGGTCTCTTGTCCTCCGTCAGGCAGGCAAAGCTAAAAACCCGGAAAATGTCCGGCTTTTTGTATATATATATTTCCAGTATTAATCAAGAAGGTGCAATTGCTTATATATGAGTACTTTGCAACATTATGATAAAAAGCCTCAATTGATTTCCTAGGCAGCTCTCAATTTGACTTCGTTTCTTGGTTACTTGGGAGATCCTCTGACTCCGAAGTCCGGAGTGAAACATTCAATGCGTCCACCTTTGTCCTCCTTTCCGACTTTCTGTGTACTCCTTTGGCTATCCATGTATCTGGCAACCCTAGTCAGATAGGCTATCAAAGTTTTTAGGTTTTCATAAGTGATTTATCCACATGGGAAAGCATCAGCAAATCTGAAATTCCTTCCCACTAAAAACTAAGGGTTTTATGCTGCCTACCGGTAGTTATCCCCCTAGGCAATCACCAGCAAATTTCGAAGTGGTTCCACCTATTGCATGAAGGGGCCTAAAGAGGCCCAAACACTGGGATGATATTGTAACACAAATTATCACCATAACTGGCACAGGTAACTGGTCCAAGGCTGTATCGTGATAAAGCCTTTGAACAACGCTTACCTCAGATCAGGTGTGAGAACACTCAAGACGAGTGGGAGGACCTCAATAAACGTTCATTTACCAGGAACTCAGCTAATCAGACAAGTAATATAATGTCGCCTTCACGAAAGCTCACAACAAATACACATACCTGCTTTTAAAAATCCAATTCAAACGACACAGACACTAGATTTCTTAATTAATTTCGATCATTTTTGTTATCGCCTACAACCGGCAATTCCTGTAAACAAACCGTAGCCACTCTTCTCTTCTGTAAAATGCACCATAAACGCTCTATATGTCCAAGTTCTGCAGCTATGTTCAATTACGTCATTCTTATTTATCGCTATCTATCGTCTGACTATAACAAGATTGTGTCTGTCACTTCTGTAATATCAAAGACTTTATCAGTAATAAAAATCATAAACTCCATAATTAGTACCGCATGGTCATGGTTGCGCATTATATTGAAGTGGGACAAATTAATGTCGCTCATTAATGGGCCGACCAGTCATATGGATATGCGCTATAAAAATTTGATCTCCATATCTTCATATTAAAAGTTCTTAGGCATGGCCAGCTGACTGTCTGCTAAAATTATTTCACACGAAAGTATCATAAAAATTTGCTAAAAAATCTACTTCGTATGGAATCTAAGATAACTTAATTTCAGCACTGTAATCACGGTTTTGAATATTAAAGACATGTTGCATATTATCTAGCAAAGTCAGTGTTCGTATGATGGCTGAAACATTTACAAGCAAACGTCTGCCATTTCTGATCACTTGCCTACTGTCTGCAGCTTCAGTACACGGTACATTAACAGTATCTCACAGCTCATAAAACAACTCTTTGACTGCTACGATTTTTTAACTTGACCATTATTAGTTCACATGTCTATGAAAGCAAACATTGACCAGTGTTTAATCTAGACGTCTCTTGGGGGGGGAAAGTTCCCCAGGAACGAGTTCCCCCCCCCACCCCCAGAAAAAATGAAAGACATGTAATTTTGGGTACTTGTCGGTTTTACGACCACCAAAATTCATCTTTTAATTATAACTAGACGAAACCCCTGTAGGCCTACAGGAATGTGTTCGCGACAGTTCATATCTGTCTTCTAATGACGACACTAACCCTAACCCTGACCCTAACCGACCCTCACGACTTCAAGTTTTATAGTCCATATCGGTTACGTTGAGGTTAAGCATCGTTGTTATGCGCCGTGAGGGTCGGTTAGGGTTAGGGTTAGGGTTAGTGTCGTCCATGTTTCTAATGACGAAACGTTCAGGTTTATGACGTAATAGATAAGTTCTGACGTAGCACAGAATTAAAATAACGTACAATATGAAAAATTTAAATGAGGTAATATATGAAGAATTTTGGTGGTCGTAAAACCGACAAGTACCTAATTTTGTACAGAAAGTGTGAAATTTAGGGATAATTCCCCAGGATTTATGGTCTACCCCCCAATTTTTCTTGGAAACCTCTCGTTACTACCCCCTTGAGAAAACTGTTGGGAAAACTCTCGTTACTACCCCCACCCCTCATCGAAAAGTCTTGGAAAACGCTTGTCACTACCCCCCCCCCTCGAAAATTCCTGGAAAACTCTTGTTACTACCCCTCGAGAAAATTCCCGGTCGTGTCAACATTTTCAAATATCTGGGATACCCCCGAGAACCCTTGACCCCCGACAGCAAGGGAGTAGGTTAAACACTGAACATTGACTGCGCCTTAGCTAAGCTTCGGCGCATTTCTGTGTGACTTTGTATTCTAAAGAATGCTCGTAATAGTAATAGTAGGCTAAAACCTGGCTAACACTTAAAATCTTAGACATGTCAAATTGCATTCAAGTAGTTCATCGTTTATTCGTTAACAATATTCTGTCGAAAGAGTTGATCAGTTCATGTGTTAACTCCAAAGTCAATAGTGTATAGGCCTAACTCAGCTAAGGGAATGAGTGCTGCAGCAAAATGAGATGTTTAAAGGTAAATGTATCATCTGCGTCAAAAATTTCAATGGCAATTCAGGAAAGACAATTAGAGCCTGTGTCCAAAAGCCTTAGGGATTTAGCAGACGAGAAGCTTCAGACTCCATATGCAGGTTTATCAATTTTCAACTACTACACAGCTCTTAGTTTTGTCTAATAACTATTTATTGATCTAAGGTTCAGGTAGATGTGTGATTGTCTAACAGAGATCTATCTAACTTGTGTGAGTGAATGTGACTAAATATTGGTTGTGTGATTAGTAATAATTGATTTATAATTTACTTGAATTTACCAGTATTTTAATGGTAATTTATAAGAATGGTATAATTGCTGTCAGCTTAGGGTCGTTGCTCGCTCTCTTTCAACCGCTGCTGCTTCTACTCTTATCCATGCCTTCGTCTGCTCTCGTCTAGACTATTGCTCTTCTCTTTACACTGGTCTTCCTCAAGTCCGCTTGTCCTCCCTTGAGAGGGTCTTTCGGTCTGCGGCGCACCTTGTTGGTTCCATTCCTCGCTATGGTAGCGTATCCTCCTACATGCATCATACTCTACACTGGCTTCCCCTCCGGCAGCGTATCCTATATCGGCTTTGCTCTCTCGTCTGGCAAAGCATCTTGGGTTCAGCTCCTCGCTACCTATGCACCATCTTCACTCTCTTTTCTTCTTGTAAGGGTCGCTCAGCCCTCCGTTCCTCTGCTCGGGGTGACTTCTTGGTTCCACATGCCTGCACTGCTACTATGCAGCGCCGAGCATTCTCTGTTGTTGATCCAACAGCGAGGAATGTCTTGCCATCTTTCCTTCGGTTATCTCCTCGCATTCACTCGGTTTCCTTCTACGCCCATTTGAAGACTTTTCTGTATGATCAGGCCTGGCTTGGGAGCGCCTCTGAGTAGAGCCCTTGAAGAGGCGCTATATAAATTCTATGATTGATTGATTGATTGATTGATTGTTAATTTTCAAACCAAGTTCAGGACTGTTTTCTGAAATCCATTTCCTATTTAAATTTTTTTTATGTTGTATACATTTTTAAGTTGGTGTATACATTTTAGTTTGCTTGAAGCTGCTGCCTGTGACTTTGATTGGTGAAAATAAGACTATTGGACGCTTAGATGTGTATATTGATGGCCATTGGGGAACTGTCTGCAACACAGGCTTTACCAGTTCAGCTGCAGTGTAAGTCTATAAGTCATTGTTTAGTGTAGTATGGGAATTGTAAAAATAACTGGGGGTTAGACGTTGATATATGTGCAGTTTTGGTGTGAAATGTAGACTTTACTATGGGATCATAAGAAAGACTAGGGGGGGTTGAACCTCAACCCCCGGCAATTCTCACCCTGGTTTAGTGGACTGTAGGTAAGTGTGACAAATTTACATAGAAATGTGCATGTATAACAGAAACACTAGACACTAAATCATTAAAACTTTTAAGAGTATAAAGTGCTGTAAATTACTGTTTTAAAAGAACTTTTCAAGTTTGATTAAACAATTGGAAAAGCATTGTTTATTACCAAAGACTATAAGCCTAAAACATCATTGAGTCATCTGCTAAAATGACTAAATTTCCAAACTGTCAAACTGCTTTTTGAATAATTAGTAGTGTTTCTTTCTGCCTCTGTTCAGCATGTATACATGGCTTTATCAGCATCTACTACCCAAATGCCCACCACGCCACCTTCACGTGGTACCCCTGTTGGAAACAAAGTGCGTGGTGGACGACCGAGCCCTCGCCGGTATATGCGAGCCCAGAGACAAGGAGTCGGAAGGACGGACGGTGAAGGACATCGACGCTCGGAGATGGTGTCTCGCTAAAAACACCGAGAGGAAGGCAACGGGAAACCACCTCTCTAATTTCCCAAGAAACACTTACAATGACGACAAAAAGACAGCGAATTAAAGGAAAAAGCACAGCACAGAGAAGAGTGGCGTCATTGGAAGTTGGAACCTGCCGAAGGGCAGAGAACTTAAAGAAGACTACCCATCTAGTTTTGCTGGATAGCTCTTCATATGTTTGCCAAAGCGGATCATTGTAGGATCAATATTTCTTGAAACAATCCCTTGTTGACCTAGCTGTGAGTGTTTAGCCATTTTTTAGAAACTTCAAAAGTGTTTTTCCACGGAGAAGACACTTTGACAGTTACCCCTGCCATTACGATATTAGGCTTAAAAGGTAATCAGAAGGTATCTGAGGAGCAAAATCATTTAATAACTTTTACATTGTACATATCTGTACACATATTAGTCTATAAATACTTACATGTATGTGAAATATTGATAGTGTGACCGTACAAATATACATGATATGTCTCACCAGTATGCCCTATCAGAGAACTGAAGGGCGTGCCTCTACAGTACATTGCTGCAATGTACTGCTGTTTGCAGTGGTGTAACCAGGACTTTTCGTTTGGGGGGCTTTAGGCCTTGAGCATGGCCAGTAGGTAGCCCGAGCCTATAGTGGGGCTGGGGGTTTGACTTATTTTGAGGGGCTTCAGCTTCGTTTGGGGGGGCTTAAGCCCCCCAAGCCCAACGCTAGTTACGTCCCTGGCTGTTTGCTATCTACATGATTCTGGGAATGTGCAGTGCCAGTCTGTGTACCACCTGTTAATGATTTCTGCATGCTAATTTGACATCACTGGGAAGCACAACAATGCGCATGTTTACCAAATTTGTGCTTTAATGGAGCACATGTTACCAGACTTTGGCAGAATGTGGTTATTTATATAGCACATTTAGGAACTTTGCACTCACTCTTATATTGTGCACAGTTGTCATGCAAAGATGGCTTTGACTTATAGATCATTTCTTCAGAAAAAGTTCAAGAGTCAGGTCATTATTTGCATCTGTACTTCTGTGATGATTAACCACAGAAATACCTTCACGAATCACGAGATTGATATCTTAGTTTTGGATGGCACTGGAATGTGTGTGGAAATTAACTTTGCTTCTGATTTCTGAATTACTTCCAATTCTCATGGCTTCTGTCGCATGCAGCATATTGGCTATCTCAAAGAGAGATCAATTCAGGCATTTCTGAAATCTTGAAATCTCCAGTAAGAATCTGTTCCTTTTCTTACCTTTGTACAGAGTTGCCTGTCGCCAGCTTGGTATGGTAGGGGGTAAAGTCTTGCCTAAGAGAACGGATCCATCGATGGAGCCAAAGAGAGAGTTCATTGTCTTCACGAATGTGACATGTGATGGCAGTGAGCCACATCTTCTCAGCTGCAACCTAAGCAGAGACACTTTGAACTGCTCCCACGAGGATAACGTTGGTGTGCAATGTTACACAAGCAGAGGTAAATATATGATTATTTCAAATCCATTTCATGCATACCAAGTACAATGGTTAAGATACACTAGCAGTGGTGTAACGAAAGGTTTCAGCGCCCGGGGCAAGCGTTGATGACTGCGCCCCTTTTTAATTTTCTTGTTGACTTTTAATCGTTCTTGTCATAGTACTGTGTACCATTTAAAGCTAATTTTGTGCCCCCAATTTGCTGCGCCCGGGGGCGGTTGTCCCCCTCTGCTCCCCATCGTTATGCCACCGTATACTAGCATCTTCTCCTACTAAACTATTTAATCAAGCCAACACAAATTTTTCCTTAGCACTTTAACGACGAGCGTGTACTAAAAGTGACTTGGAAACCAATGCACCTCATCGTTAAAGTTCTAAAAATTTTGCTTAAGTTGAGTAAGCTGCATGTATGTCACAGCATTTTAGGGTGATGTCACAATGTGGAGTTTTATAATTACTGCTTTTTGTACATGTACTACATGTTCAAGGTTACTTATGAATATCACTGCTTCTTAGTTATATACCCTGGTTATCTGATGTTTATGGCATTTGTTACATAGGTCTCTGAAGGTGTTATTGTCATGCTATTTAATTTCAGCAACTCTCCTGTAAACGGCTTTTATGTATGCTGTTTTTATCTTTTTTATGTTCGGACATGCCTTGTTTAAATCATAAAGTAGATTTTATGATTCCATGACTGTGTTTCAGATGTTGCAATTGGGGCATCTTTATCTGGTGGACATGAAGTTTCACAAGGACGACTACAAGTTTTTGTAAATGGTAGATGGGGAGCTGTATGCAATAACGGATGGGACAGTACTAATGGAAAGTAGGTGAATCTTTTGTTTATTTTTTTGTTGCTAGTCCAAATTAGGCATTAGGAGGTATTCACATAAGTGCAATCGTCAGCAACCTTCTGACTCGATTAAGGTTGGACAACTTTGCCAATTGCACTTGACCAGCAAGCATAAGCAATACTATTTCCTGGTGTATTGACCTGTGCAATGAGATTTGAACAGCAGAGTTATATGGAGAGGTAAGTACTGCCATCTGGCATATTAAGAAAAACATGGGAACTGGGTAACTATCAGACCTGGTGTTGGTCAGAAATGTTGAGAATGGGAAAGTGCCCTTGGGAATCAAATTAATCAGAATAAGATTTTAACCTTTATAAAAATGGTAGAGCTCTGCGTCAAAACATTATGAGACTATGTAACTGAATCCATGCTTTCTGTTATCTACATACTCGGTTAGGACAGCATGCAACCAGTTGGGCTATGGCGGGTATTTGAATTATCGGAGCATTGTACAAGCTAACAGTTCTATGCCAGTATTGATGAGTGATGTGCACTGTACTGGAGATGAATCTTCACTGCTTCAATGTCAACACAAGAAACTTGGTTCACCTGGTGACCAGTGCTCAAGTGGATATGTGGAAGCATGGTGCATTTCAGACACAAGTGAGTGCGAATTCCTTAATAATTGTGTGCAGATAAATTAATACTAATCGAGGTGTTTGATCAGATGATACTATTTTTTTTAAACATTCAAATCGTAATTTTAAGATTAAATTTTCTACAGTGCTCAAACAAGCCAAGTTATGAGAACCAGCTTATTCACAGGCACTCAGTCAAAACAAAATTGATAGGCAAGTGAGGCTAGATTCGTTCCAGGTCGGGATCCAATGGGTCAGGCAGGTATATGGTCAGATGGCTAGGGTGGATGGTGCTTAGAATTGGAACAGTGACGGGGTAAGGGAAAAAGAGGAATCTGGATAGGGTTTGCAGAAAGGAAAATTTTCAGTTTTGAGTGAAAATACCTATGCAGAGATTGAAAGAGGTGCAGTTTTGGTTAGTTAGTAGGATGGATCAAGTAATTGTAGTACTGGTGGGAGTTTATTCCAAAGGGGCAGAGTAACTAGGGCTAAGTAGGATGTTGTGATCAGCTGTTTTGAAGACTGTTGAAATAGCAAGGAGGCAGAGGCAGGAGATCTTTTGATGAGACATGGCAGAAACAAGAGCTCTGTGTTCCAGTCTAAGGTCAGCTGGATTGGCGATCTTTGTGTTCAGTTAGATAACCATGCCTGCAGTGTTTTGAAGGTATGTTAAGGCACCATTACTTGTATGAAGTGCTTTGATGCATGCATGCATACAGTTTGGGTTGAACAGCATGATATAAATGATTTATATAATTTATTCTGATTTTCTGCTTCAATGGGCTTAAATTAAGTATCAACTTTGCTTGTGGTATTGAAAGCGAGATAAATAATTGTTCTTGCTGAGCTCAATCAATCAATATTCATTTTTTGAAAATAATCAAGCTGACAGAGCAGGAACTCAATAACAGAATTATGGAAATAGTTATCAGCTTGTTGCTGAGTTTGGTTTTGGCCAGCAATTGTTATTCCTTTGTATGCAGTCTAATGTAATCTAATGACTTCTGTAGTGCCTTTGCCATAATGCACAAGGCATCAATTGATGGTCACTTCAAGTTAAATCATAGTCAAGACTTGTAATCTGACGGAAAGGCATTTGTTATTAATCGCAATAAATAAGCACCAGTTTATTTTAAAGCCATTTCAACACTTATTAGCTGTACAATCCAGTTGAACTTTAAAGCCAAGTCATAATATTACTGTTATTATTATGATGGTGAACATTTTGATGGTGGCAAAGGCCTAACGTGGTTTGACCAGCTGCTACAGAGTGTTGTTTTCAGTTTTATAATGAAATTGTGGTAAGTGTGTAGGCCTAACACAGAGTTCTTTTAAAATTCTGTTCCATATTTTGCAGGTCTTATTTGGTTTGAGGCATTGTTACCACACAAGATGTTCAGCAAACAGGTGTTCATGGTGTCTGGTTTGGCCACTTTTGAATTTGACGTGAAAGTATGTTCAGGCCTTAAACTGGTGTTGATGGGGATTGAAATGATGTCAACTCCATACCTTGAAATCAGAATTTCAGAATTTCTGCAGCTGGATTACTTTTCGAGTTCCATCTGGTGTGATTTCTACCTCTTCTCATCCATATCAGCCTCATTTATTGGCCCTACATTGAGATCATAGCTGGCTACAAGTTTCAACCAGAGTGGTCAGGAGGTTCCATATAGACCCAATTACCAAGGCTGTCAAGGATAAAATTATATTAGATATCAAGACAACATAGTTTGTCAGACTAGATAAGATTAAGGCATTCATTTGGATTAGACTAATGTTGTTTACAAATACCTTATAATATGTAGATTATTTAGATTGTTTTGGATACTGATGTTAAATATTTAATTATCGTTACTTTGGGCGTTAGCTAAAGGCTCCATTAAAGTAATTAAATCAGGTTGAAACTAACTAACTCAACATTGATTTATGGTTGACTAAATAAAATTTCAGGAAATGCATGAGGGAGGATGACCAATGTTCAAAGCTGAACAGTTCAAGTACAACTCGATCCCTGCTGTCTTGTGACAGTTGGGTACATGTTGGGATAGCAGTTGATGACACCTCAGCTGCTGTACTTATTGGCCTTGGAAAATACAACAACACATCATGGAAGATGGTCTTAAGCTGGCTCTCTCAGGAGTCTTTGGATTGGATTATGTACCTAAAGGTTGGAGCACTGTACCATGAAACTGTGTACAAAGTATACAGAGGGGCATCTTATTTCGATTCAGATAAGTGTAAGTTATCGCTTTGCTCTATCTATGAGAGATTTGTAAAAGCACCAGATAATTGCGAAAACACTTGTAATACTGGTTTACACTCTTAAAGCTGGTTTGTCTGCTTTTAGTAGACACTGTTGTGTCTGTTGTTGACAGGCATTTTTGTCTGGTAAGAGGAAGTCAATGAACATTTTCTAACCAGTGATGGTGTTTGTGAAAAACATTTGTCTGCTGTGGCAGTATATTTACTATCTCTTTAACAATGTTGCAGACATTTGTCACCTTTTAAGTTACATTATTGACCTGATTAAAGCAAAACTTGTAATACCACTAATCAATAAAGTCTGCGAATTGAAACTTGATTGTAAACTTCAGAAAGTCACTGAAACTTTTAATAGTGTCTAGGAGTGTCATTCAAATTCTACCACTGCCATCACTTTGTCAGTGACTTCATAAATTTGTGATTTCAGTAACGATAAGGATTGTCTAAGTGAAATTAATTAATAAATTATGAGAAAATTAATTGCCATTGTACAGAATAATGCTTATGGTTGCATGCTTGCCTAAGAGGAAAAGTGTATTTTTTACTTTTCTGGCTACAGATATTCAGAATGTTTGCCTTTATACTCTGGAGGAAGCAAACATGAAAAATTCAATAGTACCCTGTGGCAGTGGTTATATAGACTCCAGCAGTTGCAACCAATGTGGCTGTTGTTTCAGCCCTCATCTGACTCCACAGTGCTTCTATCCAAAAGGTCTGCTTTATGTGTTTTTGCTTATTTTATTCTTTTTCTGTTTTCTTATATTCATTCTGTAAATTTATAAAGCCTGTTAAACATGTCTTCTCAGAAGTGCTCCCAGCCCTGCTTCGGCTAAAGTGGAGTTTTCAGATGTTGAAAAATGGCATGTCAAGATTCAGCTGTTTAGGTGGCATTATTGAAGGGTGTGCAAAGGTACCAACCGGTTCATTGTCGTGATCTTTCTCTAGTAGCTGTGGCTTTATTAAATCCTTACTAGCCAACTGGAACCTATGAGGCAGTTTGAGGATATAGAAAATTTCAGCATGATAGAATCAAAATTAATAAAAAATTATTAATGAACTAAGTTATACATAGACACAAGCTATGATTACTACAATTCTGCAAAGTCGTCTGTGGCGTCATGACAATGTGGATTTCTCAGAAGAGGGATTGGCAAGATGATTACCGGTATGTCTTCCCTGACGAAAACTACGTGAAACAACCCTTGTCTTGCGGTCAGATCTCTTCAGATGAGGAATTTGCGGGACAGCGCAGCGACAATGAACCGAATTCCTGATGGTCTACCAAGACTCAGATCGATGGTATCATTGAAGAACCCACGATTCAGATACGCCAGCACCGATCTGGCATCCCTTGATGATTCCTCAGTTCGTCATTTCAAGTACAGACTTCCGGCTTGTTAGGACACCTGAACACAGAACCTCCAGGAAGACAGTGATTACACCACTTTTTCAAAGGGAAACTCAAGAGAAGATCCTTCCCTCTAGGCTAAACCTGAGAAGTAGTAGCGGATATACATTAAGGTATAAATGCTAGCTAACAGTTTCTTTCTCTAGCCTCGGTGTTAGCATCTCGTGTTTATTATTCCATATGGAGCCCATTCATCATTTCATTTGCTGTGACCATTGTGTGTTTTGATGTTGTTAGTTCCTGTTTTTTAGATTGGCAATGTGTGATTAAGTTGCGTTCCTATTCTGGGACAGACACTGGAGGAGGTTACATGCAAATAAATGAAAGAAGGTTCTTTCCATCACCAACTCAAAGCTTCACTTTCAGTGGCATTGCTATTGGTCTTATTGTGCCTGACCTGACTGCGGGATGTAGATTTTACGACATTAAAGAATTTGATGATTCACCGAACATGGGAATTGCGCTTTCTGCATATATTGCTGGAATTCCAGCAGGAATTGAATATGCTATCATAACAGGTGATGTATGACTGAGCACTGTTATTTTAGGCTGGTACTCTAAATTCGGTTGCTCTAACTATAGCTCCTTGTGCTTCCATTTGCTCTTGGCAAGTTCTCTAACTTCTTATTTAGTGGACCATTTATAATTTAGAATAAGTTTAGAATTTAGGACATAGAGTTGACGTTTTACACAGTGAGTTCTGCACAGTTCTGAATTTTAATCACCAGTTTCAAGCATCTTTTCGAGCTCTACCCCCATCTTCTCACTGTGGCAGGGGTCCAAGGTTGTGAGGTTGTCTCAGGTGATTGATGACATTTCTGCATATTTATATTATAGTATGTGCAGATGTAGAATGTAACAGAGACTTTTGCAACTTTGCTACCCTGTAATGCACTGATGAATTGGCTAATGATAAGCCATCCACTATTTCACTTGGTCTTGTCTCGCAGGAAATCTACCTGTGAAAAAGCTGGAAAACAGTCTGATGCTGTTAATTAAAGAGGGTTTTGACATTTCTGACATTGGTGCCAACGGATTATTTGCTGGTTACTCTATTAAGGGTCAGCCTAAGAAGACACAGCTTGTCAAGTCAAGCAGTCAGACCTACGTCAACATTTCAATCACTATCAAAGGTACGATCTCAAACATTTTACACATTACCAATTTCGTTTTGGTAGGAGCATGTATACATGGTGTATTAAAACTAATGTGCTAGTAAAGTGTGCATGCAGAATTGAATACATATATTAGTAAGGTGATATTTTGATTTCACTGTGAAAAAGCACTGAACAGGAAAAGGGATTTATTAAATGTAAATTGTATTTATAAGAAATTTGATTTCTGCAAAAAATGAGTCGAATCATAGGATAAAGCATTCATGCACAGAAATGATTACTGGTAAAACCAAGTTTTAGGTACTGAATATTACTTCAGTAGCTATTAAATATATCATTATTTTGTTTTTATGGGCAAGTTGTGTGACTCTGAGCTGTATACAATACAGCAAAATTTCAGACATATAGATTTACATAAAAATAGAATTAGATTTGCAGTCACACGAAACCACTTATTTACTTATATGAATTGGATTTCTTTGCTAGGTGCTCCATATACCGGGGGTAATAAATCTTGTGTGAAGACATTTGATGAGGCTGTTGGCCAGATAACTCTCATCAGTAGCGGTGACTCCACAGAACGTGAACTTGTAACATTTGTTTTGCTGGTGGAAAACTTGCTCTCTAACATGAGAACTGAAATTGACTTTGATGACAATAGCAAAGCTCTGCTCAGCCCAGAAAAATCTTCCAGTCTACCTGCATGGGCTGCAAATAGCATTGCATTGTTTGGATTAAGACCATTCTTCAGCTCTACATTTAACCACTCATACGCTCTGACAGGTCGATATGAGGTGAAGGTAAAGATCTCAGATGCCAAGATGAAGATCAATTCTCCGTCAGTGACAGCCCGCACCACAGTCAAAATAGATCCACGACTACCTTTTAAAGATAGAGTTGGAAGTGTCCGTATTCGCAAAAACAAAGATGTGATTGTTGTTGGCGAAGAATTTGTTGTTTCTGTATTTGTTGAGCATCTGACTGATGGTATGGCGGTTACAATTGACTTTGGTGATGGTACGCAGATAGAAAATTTGAAGCCACTCAACCAAAATGTGTCAGATCCGACTGGTACTTTGACCTTGTGGACAAAGGCAGATCACAAATACACAACAGTTTCAGCACGCTCTTACTTGGTCAGTGTCGTGGTGGCTGACCCCAGTTGGGCAGCAGAACCAATTCGATTGACAACCGACGTAATAGTGACCTGTGAAGAATTAACGGCTGCATGCATGCACATGTGGTAAAAAGGAAGTAGGCCTAAATATAAATTTGTTTATACAAATAACGTATAAAAGTTTTTTTAAATCAGAGTAAAAGCATAAATAAAAATATTTGACATTTAGTCTAATGAAAATATCTATAATTGCCAAAAGATTGCAAAGATGCAGGAATGAACATTTATGAGGCATTTATTCTGGGCTATTAGACCTATGTGTTAAATGGTTCCTTGGATATTGTTTTCAATCAGATCTTCGAATTTTTTGGGCAAACAAAGTATCTGCTATAATATTATATCTGATGGTTTCTGTCCGTTCGTTCGTTCGTTTGTCTATGTGTGTGTGTTTGTGTGCGTGCGTGTGTGTGTGTGTGTGTGTGTGTGTGTGTGTGTCAGTGTCTCTCTGTTTCTATCTCTGCTTCACCTTGTCATTACCACTGTATAGATTGGCGATTTGAAAGATTGGTGCAGTTTCTTACTTACTTACACTAGCTATCAGTCGGTAGTAGGCTACTCGGTATACATGTGTAATAAAGCTATTAGATGCTCGAAAGTCCATTCATTCATCAATGCAGGAAGATTATTGGAACTTGTCATAAAACATATGAAATACGTTGCACACAGAAAGAGGCATTCACTGTAGATATGAGGCGTCATATTTGTTCCCATATAGCTGATACATAGATTGAAGAAGTAGGCTTCATAGGCCGATTGGAAAAGGTGAGGAAAGGGGCGTGAGCTAGTGAAATGAGGGTCGTATATATCTTAAAGATGCATGGGTAATTGGGTATTAGAAAGAGGCCGTTTTATTGTGAATAATCCATTTGTTCTCTCTGTCTCTGTCTCAGTCTCTGTCACTTTCTCTCCATGTCTGACTAACTGTATGTTCATGCATTTGTCTCTTTCCAACTATCAATCAATCAATAACAGAATTTATATAGCGCCTCCTCAAGGGCTCTACTCAGAAGCGCTCCCGAGCCAGACCTGATCAAAGAGGAAAGTCTATGTAGCATATTATTATTGTCCCCATTCGTGTCGTTAGGCCTGTCTCTAACTTTTCTGTCGATCGTGTTAGCCTATTTATTTGTGTCGTATTCACATGACATTGTGTCTTTGTATGGGACCGTATAAGTCTGCCTCGATCCTCGATCGGGGGGGGGGCCCGTGGCGCATTGGATAACATCTGGCAAAGTGACCGAGAGGTACCGAGTTCGAGCCCCCGTTGGGCGGATATGCTTTGTGTTTGCAGGCTGTCTGTTCTGTTAGTAGTTAAGATTTGTGCGCTCGCTCGCGCTCGCTCGCTCGCTCGCTCGCTCGCTCGCTCGCTCGCTCGCTCGCTCGCTCGCTCGCTCAAACATCTAAGGATCAATCCACACAGCACTGTAGGATGCCCCATAACCGTTAATAAAACGCTTAATGGACCCAGGGTGCCGTTTTAACCCATTCATATTACACCTAGCCCTACACAGTTCACCCTCTGCGTCCCGCAGCTTAATGTATTGCCTCCCTACCGTACCGTTGTGGTTGTCCCCGATTGATATTGCCTCACCCTTGACGTTTTACGACCCCACTTGAGGCTCGACTATTCTCATTAGCTTTTCAATAACGGGAGCTTCACTTTCTCACCGCACTGGTTTGATTCAGTTCGAGGTTTCAAGGGGGCCGAAGGTTCGGCACTGAAAGAGTTCATTAACTGAGATCTGAATTTTATGGCATTGGGTCAAAGGTATAAAAACGTAAGAATTAGGGTGAATTTAGGCCTAATATATGAAAGAAGCAAAACAACACTCACAGAGAGAAAAAGGACTGGAGATAGTTCAATACACAAACACGCACACACACACACACAAACCTACACACACACACACACACACACACACACACACACACACACACACACACACACACACACACACACACACACACACACACACAGGGGCGCCGCTAGACGTACGCACTTACGCAAGTGCGTACAGCGCTGAAAGGCTAAGAAATGAAAAATTGCAAATGAAAAGAGTGAAATAAGCTTATTAATAAGTTACAAAATTATAATAACTTAGGTACTACTTTTAATATTAGGTAAACTAACAGTCTAACACATCTAGCAGTGGCGTAACCAGAGCTTCCCAAAAATTAAGCAGATTCCAACCTCTCTGACGGAAGGGGTCTGGGAAGAGGATGAAAGGAACTTTTTATTCGGGGGTTTGTAATGGTGCATTTTGGAAACCATCTTTTTGGTTAAAAGTTATAGCATTTTACATCAGTTCTTTGGGAAATTATATAATTATAGGCCTATCTTGCGAGGCGAAAAACTTCCTCATTCGTGCCCGAACACCCCTTGCAATCCAATTAGGCTACTATTTACCATGCAAGACCAAAAACCAGACAAAGATAATTAAGTATACGAGACGAAGATACAACCGATTTGCCTCTTATCTAGTCTACGGGTCGGAATGTTGGCCAATGCAAAAGCAAGACAAGAAAAGAATTATTACAGCAGAAATTAAAATAAGAAAAGCTGGCATTAGACAGCATTATGGATCGAAACAACTCTGCTAGACAAAGTCGTTCAACGAGGAATCCGATGGTTTCGAAATAATTATATAGAGAGAATGCCAGTTGACCGGATACCACACACTGCACTACATGCAAGATTCGAAGAAAAAGACACCATGGCAGAGCCAGACAACTCTGGATAAACCATATAAATGAGGATAAAACATCACTTTGACACTAAGGGAAACAATGGACTTTACAAATGACCGACGAAAATGGAGATAATTTATTCGTACCCAACGCCGCCAAATGGCTGGCGTCAGAAACTGATGATGGTGGTGGTGGTGATGATGATGATAGATGGCGATAGGCTTCTGACAATTTCAATATGATGTACAAACAAACCATAAAATAGCAAAAATTACAGTCAAATCTGAGACACGGTCACGTATACAAGGTATTTCCTACATTATTTTGATGATTTCACATGGATTGACTCTCCCATCCTCCCTACCCTCCATTTCGCTCTTCCTCCCTTTCCTCCATTCTCTCCTTTTCCTGCCTACCCTCCAATCGCTCTCTTCCTCCCTTTCTTCCATTTCGCGACTCTCTTCTCTACCCTCCATATCGCTCTGTTCCTTTATACATTCTATTTCGTTCTCCCTACTTTTCCTCCATTCGCTCTCTTTCCTCCCTAACCTACATTTCGCTCTCTTCCTCCCTTTCCTCCATTTCGCTCTCTTCTCCCTCCCTTCCATTTTGGCTCTTCCTCCTACCATCCATTTCGCTCCTTCCTCTCTACCTCCATATCGCTCTCTTCCTCCCTACCCTCCATTTCGATCTCTTCCTCCCTACCCACCATTTCGCTCTCTTTCTCGCTACCCTCTATATTAATTTCGATAAATGTCTGGTTTGCTAGTATTGTTCTCTCAGTCAAAATCAAACACGCACCTCATACTACATCTTAGCTACCATTGACAGCTGGCCCTACCATCCCTGAATTTATAGAGCAATTTTGTTCAGATGACTGCTCAAACTGCTACCATTACAGTGTAGAAATTCAAAAATGTTCGGACGCTCGTTCTTCGTAGCCACACATACTTTCGTCCCCGGGCCCCGGCCTACGCATGGTCGCATGCTGATTGTGCGTACACAATTAAAATCCTAGCGGCGCCGCTGCACACACATACACCTATTGTCAAGGATAACAATTGAAATGATTGATACTATAGCTTGCAATGCCTACTCCATATATATCGTAATGGTAATCTCCAAACTTCTAAAGCGCCACTCGAAAGCCAAGCGCAGGGCACCAGCTTATTCTAAGCACGAGCGCTGAGCTTATTCACGAGTGCTGATGTATCAAATCATTCCGTTTTCATTGACCTTTATTGGCCCTCAACACACAGCTCGTCTCGTAAGACCTATAGGGCCTAGGCCAGTGTGATTCTTCTTACAGATTTTATTTTAGTTATAGTTACGGTTATAGTTAATGGTTTTTCATTTTAGTTATAGTTATAGTTAGTATTTTTTAGTTATAGTTATAGTTAATGGATTTTTATTTTAGTTAATTTTAGTTAATACCCAGTTACAATAATGCGTTTTAGCACGGTGTTTTCACAATTTGCTCAGAGCTTTGAAAGCCTTTTTCAAGCATGGGTCCATTCAGCTTCATAAATACACGACTTTCCAAAGTATCTGACAAATTGCATAATAATAAAATCAATAATTAAAGTTACTTGAACTTGCTGACTAATAGGCTATTACTTATAAGCGCATTTTTATGTTCTAATGTATGTCGAATCGTCCATATTGCACTTTCTATTTTCTTGTATTAACGAAAATAAAGATCAAGTTTCGTTATTGTTATTTTCGTTATAGTTATAGTTAATAATATTTGTAGTTATAGTTATAGTTATCGTTAACGAAATCATTTTATTTTCGTTAACGAACACATAGGCGGAGACTTGGTCTTGGGTTTGGGGGACCGGCGAATTTCCACACTGTAATGGTAGCATTTAAGCAGTCATCTGAAGAAAATTTCTCTATAATTTGAGTGCTGATAGGAACCAACTATCACTCGTAGCTTACATGTAGTTTGAGTTGTGAGTTTGGAGAGGGGTTTGGGGAGGGGGATGTGACCCCTCCCCTATCTAAAGTTTTTTTGAATTTCCACACTGTAATGGTAGCATTTTAAGCTGTCATCTGAACAAAATTGCTCTATATAAGTTGAGTGCTGAATGCTGATAGGATCCAGCTGTCACTCGATCGTAGCTTACATGTAGTTTGAGTCGTGTTTGAGTTTGGGGAGGGCATGTGCCCCCTCCCCTTTCTAAATTTTCTTAAATTTCCACACTGTAATGGTAGCATTTTAAGCTGTCTCATCTGAACAAAATTGCTCTTATTATTTGAGTGCTGATAAGAACCAGCCGTCTCACTCGTAGCTATTATTATTAGGTTATAATATTATTATCTTTCATGAAATATTTCAGAAATATTGGGAGCAGCTCCGGGATATAAGCGGCTCACTTTATCAGTTTTGGGGACCGTCCCCTCTGTCCCCCTAACTAAGTCTCCGCCACTGAACGAATTACATTTTCGTTATCGTTATCGTTAACGAGAATCACACGTACTGGCCTAGGTCTGTTTATATACAGTCAATTTTCGCGTTAGAACGAAATAAACATTCGATTGAGGAAAAAATTAGAAGAAAAAACCTGAAAAGAATAAATATATTAAAGGCAGGTGATGGTGAGTGCAATGAATGGCGGTATTTGTCGAGAAACTGAAAGTAGGCCTAGGCTATACGGAATTCATAGGGAAGCTCGTTTCAGAGTTGATGTGCAGTGTAGGGTGCGGATCGGTTGGAGAACTTGAGGCGAGTATAATGACTGGAGGACGCGAAAAAGTAAGAAAAATAATGAGGACGATCGGGTAAAGCGGGATGACTGCAGGATGGTGAATAATAATTAGGGCCTACATATAGGCCTATAGTATGACATGTTCACTTATTTTATTTTTCATGCGTGGACCGAATCTTAAAATCGGGTGCCTAATAAATGGCATTGAATTTCTGTCTTTATCTTCAACATAAAATAATGACCGCGGAAATATTTGCTTAGCGCTGTAAAATATTTGTAGTTTACTATTACCATTACAATTATTCTGGTTTCCAATCCTTTCCTGAATTAAATGGCCGCTTTCTGTGATTGGACTTCCGGTTCGGGATTATTGTTTAAAAATGACATTTTGTTATGAAATTTAACATTTTCGTCAAACGCTTGTATTATATTAGTCCATTAAATGTCACTTATGTTTTAGTGAAGATATTTGTTCGCTTAGGATTTTGAAAGCCAGTTTGCAGAAGAGAATGAGCGCCGTTAACGGTTGTCCACACGTAACGTCTTTCAAGTCGGAACATGGGACCGACCCTTTCCGAATCATCCACCGACATTTCATTTCATGTAGTTCGCCAGTATCCAAGAAACGCAAGGTAATTTTGGTGAAAGTGACGACGTAGTTATTTGTGCGTTTGTTGTTTGGGTATTATCTAACGTGAATTTATATTGCGCTGACTGGTAGGGAAAAACAATTTATGCATTTTATTGTGATACGATTTCTGTAAGGGCGTTTGAGCTGTTGCTTGAGATGAGCTGAAAATGCTTCTTGAGCTGTGATATTTTCATGCATTGTGTGTTTTTATATCTAGGCACGTTCAATGTTCTGTCACACGTGCAGACAACACACTCCGAGGCTACATTCGTGTCTCTACTGTGTCTTCTTTGGCTGCTATGGCTCCAAACACATCCAAGAACACTCGAAATCAAAACGTCACAATTTAGGTGATTTATTAATGAAATTCGTGAGTTTATGTATTTATGTATTATTATGTAAAGTGCAAATTAAATATAACTAAATACACCACGTATGCGCTATAGATATTTATTTATCAAGACATGCAGTGTGACTTTTAAAGTACCTCTCAAAAGTGTTGCACACATGACTGTCTAATTGATTTAAGCAAATGAATTTTATGGTAGCAGCAGGGCCGTATTAGCAAATGTGGTGGCCCTGTTCAGTAAGACTGTGGGGCCCAGCCCCATAGAATCACAACAAAAGGACACATAAAACATATTATATTCAATGAATCAATATTCTTCTATTATTATTATAATTCGTGTCTTTTTGTACAACATCAGTAGGGTTTATAATGATCCAATCTGATGTTAAAGACTTTAACTTAAAGTATACATCTTTTACGGTTTAACAATATTAGAGTGACTCGTGGGGGGGAGTCGTGGTAAAAGAATATTACAACTGCACGCTGACCACAATACAGAAAATTAAAACAGGCCTAATAGGCTTAGGCTAACAATATAGTCTTGACTGATTGGACACAGTGTTTCCAGTTTACATTTTGTAGCTAAACTAACAGTTAGAGAATTAAGAGCAAAAAACTTTATGAATTGACAATGACAATCAATATCGCTAAAATTGTCATGGAATGTATACACATAGCGAGCCTTTTGGCTATGTCGTAAAAATGTAGCTCACGTTCAGGAGAATCCGCAAGCTTCGCTCTACTCTTGACACAGCATAACTGAAAACACTGATACACTGCCTTATTCTGACGCGACTTGACTACTGCAACTCTTTACTCTATGGTCTCCTTGAATGCACACTGCTTCCTCTAACCAAAATAACGCATCAAGCTGCAAGACTGTGTCTTAGACTCTCTTACCGAGTCCATATGGATCACACCTGCTCTTCGTTCTCTGTACTGGCTTCCTGTCTGTAAGTGTGTCCGCTTCATGCTGGCACTCCTCATGTGCAGAGCATGCGCAGATCATCTGCCTTTCTACTTATCTTCCATGGTAACACCTTGCAACTCTGTTAAAGCCGCCCCTCTCTATCATTCTACTGGAAAGTAGGCCTATGTTGTTTCTGGTACATGTCTGTCTTGTCACAGTTGTCGGTCACTCCATCTGGAATCTCTACCTCCTCATGCTCGCTCTAAGCTGAAAACTTGCCTCTTCCAGCAGTCTACCCACGCTCTTAATGGTTGCCCGACTTCAATGAGCACTTCTGAATTTTTAAGTATGGTACTGTATTGTATGTCACCTTTCGATGCTCAACAATGTCAAACTAATGAGTCTGTCTTCGACATTGACGCTCTCGGTCTCTTTTTAATCAATTTGAGTTTTGTAAAAGAACGTTCTCTGCTGTTTGTCTCCATCAGAACAAGATAGGCCTATATTCACAGTGCTGTTTCAACATTTGGAAAGGTGTCATTGAGTCCTTTTTGTGATTAACCAGTAAAGATGAGCCATTTGTTCGTTCATGAGCAACTGACTTTTAAGTTGTAGGCTCAAAGCAAACTGAATCATTTCAAGCTTTCTGCTGATTTTGAGAGATGAACCCTGCCTTGATAATAGAAACTTTAATAAGGGCCCACACAAGTGCAAAAGTCGCTTTTTGTATGTATTAAAATAAGTTTCTAATAATTTATTCTGAGTGTTTTGCTCATTTTACTGTTATGCCTTAACAAATAACAAGAATTCTAAAGTATTGAAAACATAATTCTTTGGCATTTGGGGGCCCCTAAAGTGTGGGGGGCCCCTGTTCGGCCGAACATGCTGAACATGCCTTAATCCGCCTCTGCAGCAGAAGCTGTATGCTGAACAGAGTCAAATGCTACACTCTGAACTTTAGCCTCTGTGTGTGGGAATTACTCATGTAAAGTTACCTATGGCTCAAGTTAGTCAATGTTAAAGCCTATAAAACAAAAGTTAAACATAGCTGGCTGTTTGTTTGCGGCTGGTCGAGGGACACCAACGACTGTATGTTCAAGTAAGCATCTGTCGGCCAATGGGCGCAGGGACGGTCGGTCGATCGGTATACTCCGTACAGGCCCTACCTCGATCAATTGACCACTTGTATATATAACCGAGCTGTGGGTCGAATAATTTGTGTATACGTGGCTAGAGGTCATACCTGTACTTCTAGAATGTATACAAGTTGTTCCAATTATCCAAATTTATGCGTATATATATATATATATATATATATATACGATGCGTATATATATATATACGATGAAATTCAGTATATATATATATATATATATACGCATCGTCTTCATAATTACCAATTTTTCAAAATTCCAGTTGTTGTGAGCAAAAAATGCCCGTATGGCTTCCTCTTGATCGCCATCTACCGCAATAGTAAGTTCGTATTTGTTCATGGCAATCTAATCGCATATAGAAACTACAGACTTGTTTCTCAACCCTGTAAGTATCTTCATAGCAATGAACTCCATAGTAATATGAGTGGATGGGGGGGTAAATTTGGATAATTGGAACAACTTGTATACATTCTAGAAGTACAGGTATGACCTCTAGCCAGCTTAGCTGGCTTTCGTATACACAAATTATTCGACCCACAGCTCGGTTATATATACAAGTGGTCAATTGATCGAGGTAGGGCCTGTACGGGGTATGCCCTGTCGGGTCTAGTCTGCCCTAGCGATGCATCTCCATCCATCCGTCCGACCGCTAGAGGGCCAGAGGGAGGGTGAAGGGCCTAGGGTGGGGGCTACCACCGATCGACCGACCGTCCCTGCGACCGTCCCTGCGGACGATGTTGCCTAGGCTATGCATACAATTAAATTCAGCAGCCTATGCTTGTAAGATGTGTCAACCAAAATGAAATCAACGCCCATTGGCCGACAGATGCTTACTTGAACCGCCTACAGTCGTTGGTCACTTCATTCTACGAGGGAAACCGCCAAACCTAAAACCTTGGCCTTTAAGCAATTTATAGTTCTGAGATGACTAGGAGAGTCACCACTGACAAGCTCATGCAGATAACGTGGTTTGACCAGCTGCTACAGAGTGTTGTTTTCAGTTTTATAATGAAATTGTGGTAAGTGTGTAGGCCTAACACAGAGTTCTTTTAAAATTCTGTTCCATATTTTGCAGGTCTTATTTGGTTTGAGGCATTGTTACCACACAAGATGTTCAGCAAACAGGTGTTCATGGTGTCTGGTTTGGCCACTTTTGAATTTGACGTGAAAGTATGTTCAGGCCTTAAACTGGTGTTGATGGGGATTGAAATGATGTCAACTCCATACCTTGAAATCAGAATTTCAGAATTTCTGCAGCTGGATTACTTTTCGAGTTCCATCTGGTGTGATTTCTACCTCTTCTCATCCATATCAGCCTCATTTATTGGCCCTACATTGAGATCATAGCTGGCTACAAGTTTCAACCAGAGTGGTCAGGAGGTTCCATATAGACCCAATTACCAAGGCTGTCAAGGATAAAATTATATTAGATATCAAGACAACATAGTTTGTCAGACTAGATAAGATTAAGGCATTCATTTGGATTAGACTAATGTTGTTTACAAATACCTTATAATATGTAGATTATTTAGATTGTTTTGGATACTGATGTTAAATATTTAATTATCGTTACTTTGGGCGTTAGCTAAAGGCTCCATTAAAGTAATTAAATCAGGTTGAAACTAACTAACTCAACATTGATTTATGGTTGACTAAATAAAATTTCAGGAAATGCATGAGGGAGGATGACCAATGTTCAAAGCTGAACAGTTCAAGTACAACTCGATCCCTGCTGTCTTGTGACAGTTGGGTACATGTTGGGATAGCAGTTGATGACACCTCAGCTGCTGTACTTATTGGCCTTGGAAAATACAACAACACATCATGGAAGATGGTCTTAAGCTGGCTCTCTCAGGAGTCTTTGGATTGGATTATGTACCTAAAGGTTGGAGCACTGTACCATGAAACTGTGTACAAAGTATACAGAGGGGCATCTTATTTCGATTCAGATAAGTGTAAGTTATCGCTTTGCTCTATCTATGAGAGATTTGTAAAAGCACCAGATAATTGCGAAAACACTTGTAATACTGGTTTACACTCTTAAAGCTGGTTTGTCTGCTTTTAGTAGACACTGTTGTGTCTGTTGTTGACAGGCATTTTTGTCTGGTAAGAGGAAGTCAATGAACATTTTCTAACCAGTGATGGTGTTTGTGAAAAACATTTGTCTGCTGTGGCAGTATATTTACTATCTCTTTAACAATGTTGCAGACATTTGTCACCTTTTAAGTTACATTATTGACCTGATTAAAGCAAAACTTGTAATACCACTAATCAATAAAGTCTGCGAATTGAAACTTGATTGTAAACTTCAGAAAGTCACTGAAACTTTTAATAGTGTCTAGGAGTGTCATTCAAATTCTACCACTGCCATCACTTTGTCAGTGACTTCATAAATTTGTGATTTCAGTAACGATAAGGATTGTCTAAGTGAAATTAATTAATAAATTATGAGAAAATTAATTGCCATTGTACAGAATAATGCTTATGGTTGCATGCTTGCCTAAGAGGAAAAGTGTATTTTTTACTTTTCTGGCTACAGATATTCAGAATGTTTGCCTTTATACTCTGGAGGAAGCAAACATGAAAAATTCAATAGTACCCTGTGGCAGTGGTTATATAGACTCCAGCAGTTGCAACCAATGTGGCTGTTGTTTCAGCCCTCATCTGACTCCACAGTGCTTCTATCCAAAAGGTCTGCTTTATGTGTTTTTGCTTATTTTATTCTTTTTCTGTTTTCTTATATTCATTCTGTAAATTTATAAAGCCTGTTAAACATGTCTTCTCAGAAGTGCTCCCAGCCCTGCTTCGGCTAAAGTGGAGTTTTCAGATGTTGAAAAATGGCATGTCAAGATTCAGCTGTTTAGGTGGCATTATTGAAGGGTGTGCAAAGGTACCAACCGGTTCATTGTCGTGATCTTTCTCTAGTAGCTGTGGCTTTATTAAATCCTTACTAGCCAACTGGAACCTATGAGGCAGTTTGAGGATATAGAAAATTTCAGCATGATAGAATCAAAATTAATAAAAAATTATTAATGAACTAAGTTATACATAGACACAAGCTATGATTACTACAATTCTGCAAAGTCGTCTGTGGCGTCATGACAATGTGGATTTCTCAGAAGAGGGATTGGCAAGATGATTACCGGTATGTCTTCCCTGACGAAAACTACGTGAAACAACCCTTGTCTTGCGGTCAGATCTCTTCAGATGAGGAATTTGCGGGACAGCGCAGCGACAATGAACCGAATTCCTGATGGTCTACCAAGACTCAGATCGATGGTATCATTGAAGAACCCACGATTCAGATACGCCAGCACCGATCTGGCATCCCTTGATGATTCCTCAGTTCGTCATTTCAAGTACAGACTTCCGGCTTGTTAGGACACCTGAACACAGAACCTCCAGGAAGACAGTGATTACACCACTTTTTCAAAGGGAAACTCAAGAGAAGATCCTTCCCTCTAGGCTAAACCTGAGAAGTAGTAGCGGATATACATTAAGGTATAAATGCTAGCTAACAGTTTCTTTCTCTAGCCTCGGTGTTAGCATCTCGTGTTTATTATTCCATATGGAGCCCATTCATCATTTCATTTGCTGTGACCATTGTGTGTTTTGATGTTGTTAGTTCCTGTTTTTTAGATTGGCAATGTGTGATTAAGTTGCGTTCCTATTCTGGGACAGACACTGGAGGAGGTTACATGCAAATAAATGAAAGAAGGTTCTTTCCATCACCAACTCAAAGCTTCACTTTCAGTGGCATTGCTATTGGTCTTATTGTGCCTGACCTGACTGCGGGATGTAGATTTTACGACATTAAAGAATTTGATGATTCACCGAACATGGGAATTGCGCTTTCTGCATATATTGCTGGAATTCCAGCAGGAATTGAATATGCTATCATAACAGGTGATGTATGACTGAGCACTGTTATTTTAGGCTGGTACTCTAAATTCGGTTGCTCTAACTATAGCTCCTTGTGCTTCCATTTGCTCTTGGCAAGTTCTCTAACTTCTTATTTAGTGGACCATTTATAATTTAGAATAAGTTTAGAATTTAGGACATAGAGTTGACGTTTTACACAGTGAGTTCTGCACAGTTCTGAATTTTAATCACCAGTTTCAAGCATCTTTTCGAGCTCTACCCCCATCTTCTCACTGTGGCAGGGGTCCAAGGTTGTGAGGTTGTCTCAGGTGATTGATGACATTTCTGCATATTTATATTATAGTATGTGCAGATGTAGAATGTAACAGAGACTTTTGCAACTTTGCTACCCTGTAATGCACTGATGAATTGGCTAATGATAAGCCATCCACTATTTCACTTGGTCTTGTCTCGCAGGAAATCTACCTGTGAAAAAGCTGGAAAACAGTCTGATGCTGTTAATTAAAGAGGGTTTTGACATTTCTGACATTGGTGCCAACGGATTATTTGCTGGTTACTCTATTAAGGGTCAGCCTAAGAAGACACAGCTTGTCAAGTCAAGCAGTCAGACCTACGTCAACATTTCAATCACTATCAAAGGTACGATCTCAAACATTTTACACATTACCAATTTCGTTTTGGTAGGAGCATGTATACATGGTGTATTAAAACTAATGTGCTAGTAAAGTGTGCATGCAGAATTGAATACATATATTAGTAAGGTGATATTTTGATTTCACTGTGAAAAAGCACTGAACAGGAAAAGGGATTTATTAAATGTAAATTGTATTTATAAGAAATTTGATTTCTGCAAAAAATGAGTCGAATCATAGGATAAAGCATTCATGCACAGAAATGATTACTGGTAAAACCAAGTTTTAGGTACTGAATATTACTTCAGTAGCTATTAAATATATCATTATTTTGTTTTTATGGGCAAGTTGTGTGACTCTGAGCTGTATACAATACAGCAAAATTTCAGACATATAGATTTACATAAAAATAGAATTAGATTTGCAGTCACACGAAACCACTTATTTACTTATATGAATTGGATTTCTTTGCTAGGTGCTCCATATACCGGGGGTAATAAATCTTGTGTGAAGACATTTGATGAGGCTGTTGGCCAGATAACTCTCATCAGTAGCGGTGACTCCACAGAACGTGAACTTGTAACATTTGTTTTGCTGGTGGAAAACTTGCTCTCTAACATGAGAACTGAAATTGACTTTGATGACAATAGCAAAGCTCTGCTCAGCCCAGAAAAATCTTCCAGTCTACCTGCATGGGCTGCAAATAGCATTGCATTGTTTGGATTAAGACCATTCTTCAGCTCTACATTTAACCACTCATACGCTCTGACAGGTCGATATGAGGTGAAGGTAAAGATCTCAGATGCCAAGATGAAGATCAATTCTCCGTCAGTGACAGCCCGCACCACAGTCAAAATAGATCCACGACTACCTTTTAAAGATAGAGTTGGAAGTGTCCGTATTCGCAAAAACAAAGATGTGATTGTTGTTGGCGAAGAATTTGTTGTTTCTGTATTTGTTGAGCATCTGACTGATGGTATGGCGGTTACAATTGACTTTGGTGATGGTACGCAGATAGAAAATTTGAAGCCACTCAACCAAAATGTGTCAGATCCGACTGGTACTTTGACCTTGTGGACAAAGGCAGATCACAAATACACAACAGTTTCAGCACGCTCTTACTTGGTCAGTGTCGTGGTGGCTGACCCCAGTTGGGCAGCAGAACCAATTCGATTGACAACCGACGTAATAGTGACCTGTGAAGAATTAACGGCTGACATTGTTGGTGGATCACAGGATTCATCCAGTATACCAGAGCATGTCCGATATTTGCCAATGACCTTTACGGGCAATTATGCTGGATGGTGTGAGCAAAACAGAAGCTCCATACAGAAGGAGTGGACAGCGTATAAACTGACCAGTGTGGTGGATAAGCCTTCAGACAGTAATCGAGTTTCCATACCTTGGGATGCTTTAAGTTTATCTGGTCTTGAACTAAATATTCCAGCATTCTCTTTTGATTATGGATTGTATTATCTTGAATTTAAAGTAAGCATTATTACTGTTACATATTATATAATTTTACTATATATATATATATATATATATATATATATATATTTATTTATTTATTTATATATCATAAAGGGAGTATGAAATTCATCTGGAACCGTTGGTGGGTGGTTAATAATGATTCATTCTCATACCATAATTTTTACAGGTAATGTAATCAAAGTGAAAAGGTTTATAATTAATTCTACAGCCTTCTGAATTCTATATTCAGAGAGGTTAATACAGATTAACTTAAAGTTTAATTCTGAATGTGCTTGAAAGTTGTTTGTTAGCTGCTGTTCTAATTAATTAGTTCCAGCTGACTACAAGAAAATTAGATTGGTACTATCAACTGGTGTAAATGTGTATCTTTCTGATCTGACAGGTTTTCTTTCCAGTTAAGCTGACAACAGGTAACATGTTCAGAGCAGCACACACCTGGTTTAAAATTGTTGAAAAGATACAGCAAATGGCCTCTGGAGATTTGAGGGGTGACTCTATTGTAGGTGAGATATGTGCTTGCAAACATTTCTTGATCTAAACAGAACAGTGCAGATTAAGGGACAAACTGCTAACATGTGTTGGTCTTCCTCCTCTGCAACTTGGGTTTGATTTCTTCTTGTACCAAGAGAAGTCAATATAGATTGTAATGTTGTTTGAAATCTTAGACATCATCTTGGATCTGGGTGTCTGCTTGGTTTTGGTGTGTAGCACTCCATCCAAATGACTCGTCAATCAATTGTGCATAAAAGTGCATTACCTTTACCTTTGAGACACAAGCGGCTCTGTAATTTCAATAATTCACGACCCTAGAACTATACAGGTCTATGTCCACTTTTTTATGTCTGTAATCAGGATAACTTGGGCTATGTCCTGAATTGTCAAGCTTAACTTGAGGCACTTTCTTGTTAAGCACTATCTATGAGGATTACCGTATATCACTCTATGTCCATGCTCTTTCACAGAGGCGCACGAGATGCAGCCTACGCTCTTACCAATGTAGCAGAGGCGCATGAGATGCAGCATACACTCTTACAAAATGTAGCTAACTGGGCTAACTGTGAAACATAAGAATGGTTCGTGATTGACAGTGATGTGAGGCAGAGCTGCCCCTTTGGCCTCAGGTTTTTGTGAAACCATTGAATACAATTATATGGCCCATTACACCACAGTGTGTAATCCTGGGGACAAGGCCTTCAGCAGCCTAGACTTGTTTAGAATGTTGCATTGTTGGCAGAAATGCTAGAAGCTCTGTCGCTGGTGCTGGAGTTCATGGCTGAGGAACTAGGACCTTTTCAAGAAGTGAAACTGAAATTGGATAATTTATGCAATGTGCCAAATTTATCTTGGGTATTTCAAGGTTATTCTGTTCCAAGTGGTGCCTTGTACCCAGAGATTTGGCACCCAACAGAGCTTGTCAGGTCATCTAACACAGTGCTTCCCAAAGTGGTGGTCCATGGACCGGTGCCGGTCCGCTAGCCCTCAGTTGCCGGTCCGCAAAGTGAGTCAAGAAACTGGTCAAATTATCTCGGAATCAAGAAATGGCTATTATATTTTTAAAAGTCATAACAAAAAACACATAATTAGGCTTGAATTAAAAGGGCAATAGAGTCATAGAATTGGCTAAACATGCATTTAAATCAATTTTAATATATATTTGAGGAAATATTCTAGATGGTCAAAGAAGAGAAATAATTAATAAATTTGGCACCGGTCCTTCTGCAGTGGGAAAATTCCTGCCGGTCTGTGACACTGAAAGTTAATTCCTGCCACACTAAAAAGTTTGGGAAGCACTGACCTAACATAATAGTAATCAAAGTGGCCGAGTGGGTTGGTGCCCGCTCGCTGCGCCGGCGCCCCGGGTTCGCTTCCCGGTCGGGTCGGATTATCAGAGATTAATTTCTCGGATCTTTACTGCGGGTGGCTCGGTCGCATTATAAACTTGGAGTACAATACAACACACAATACAACACATCACAATACAACTGGGGCGCGGTGGTTTAGGGGTATGTTCGGTGCCTTGCAGCTGGAGGGTTGCGGGTTCGGATCCACCTCAAAGTCGCCGCCAGGGACCCTGGGCAAGTCCTTCACTCGCAATTGCTCATGCGCTTCGGGCGTGAAACTCCGATTCAGCGTTCGCGCAGTAGTCGGGAGCGCCTCTGAATGGGAAATCTGGTTGGGGCGCTATAACAAGTGTTCAAATACAATACAATACAATACATGTATCCGTCAACCTGGAAATTTGGCATTCCTGCATAAAGCCCAGGATCTAGCTGAAACAACGAGTCTGTAATTCTAGGATAGCATGGTGCGGTTTGGTGCCACATTGTGAATATCGCCATGCTCACTGGAGATTGCTCCTAGTGAGAGATTACATTATATACTCTTGTTATTAATGCACTTGCTATTTTAATTAATGCAATGTGTGTCCTTTGACTTTGCACTGCACAGATCTCATATTTAGCAAAAATTTTAACTTTTGTATATCCAGTTAAGTTTTTCAAGAAAATATCCAATGTTAGGGAAATATTGTCCTTGAAATTCGCAAAGAGTCAAAATCACATGAGATAGTCATGATCTGTGTAAACAAGCCTGGTGGTACCACCTGACATTTGGCACTGTATAAATGTTCCTTATCACAAAAATAGCAAAATATAGCAGGAATCATAAACAGTAGAATAAGTTGTGATTCCAACAAACCCTATTTGTATACTGACAAGATGATGTTGCTTTTATTTACCTAGGTAGCAAGAGTGTAGTTCAGATCCAACCAAATGTGAATAGCTCTGGCGAAGGAGACCTGATTTACAAGTGGTACTGCACCAAAGGGACTGATATATTAGATAAAGATCTAAGTAAGTATCAAGGTTTCTGGGAGTGGTGTGTGCAGCGTTCATTGTATTGCCAACTGTCCTGCACACGAGTGCCTGTATAAAGCACATATTTACATACTAGTATTTCTGATCAATGCTTTGCAGCATTTTTATTATTTTTAAGAAAACACAAATTATAACCTTTGATCATTCTCATTGTGGCCATTCTTGTACTTGTAATTCATTTTGATATGATATTGAGGAATCATCTATGATGGTGGATTACAAGTGCTAAAGCTAGGTTTATACAGGAGAGATTTGTTCAGTTTGCAGTTCTTGGAATGCACAAACTTACGCTTTTTATGCTTACATTAATAGCAGCTGTAACATATGAACTGATAATATCTGAAAAGTGCTATGGGACATACTTGATCATAAAATGTAGGTTACACATTTCCAACATTCCCAAGAGAAAAGGTAAAAAAACAGCTTATTCACAGGCACTCGGACAAAACAAACATCATTTAGGAGGTTGTAGTAGATTATAATGGTGAATGAATTGTGATAAAAGGGATTAAGAGTTCAGGATCTTCAAGATCAAGGCCATTAACTCTAGATTCAATACTCATTTAAATTTACTAAGAATAGTTAAGTTAGTTGAACATTTTTCATTTGAGTATCAGAAGTTAATGCACTGAGAAATTGCTGCTGCAGAATCCATCAAACAATTAGATCTTTGTGTACGCTTCCATTGCTTTTGGTAAAATATCAACGTTTGGATACAAAATATGATAAAACTAATGTGCCTACAAATACTGATAGGAGAAATGGCTTAGGATGTACCAGTAGTTTGTTCTGTAGTGTATATGGACATTCATTGGAAAACTCATTTATCTAATTGTTCTGCTGACCTTTTCAGAGACCGGAGGCTGTTTTGGTAAAGGCTCTGAAATTCCACTGAGTAATGTTTCATCCTTTTCCCTAAATGTGACGACACTGATGCGAGATTACAAGAATGAAAACTACAAGTTTTACTTGTACGTTTTTCGTCATGATGAAGTTGTTAGCATTGGTTCCCAGGAGTTAAAAGTTGTTGGAGATGAGACACCAAAGTTTTTCATTAACTGCATTTCAAACTGTGGATTTCGCATCACCATAAACAAGGATATCGAGGCCGGTGCTACGTGTTCTAACTGTGCAAATCAGATAGTTTCTTATCGATGGGACGTCATCCCAAAGACAGCACTGCAGTTCGTAGAGTTGATCGGATCAGACCAAGAGGTGGTTCGGATCAGGTTCCTACCCAACGCCATTTCTAAGATGAGCAATCACTCGGCCAACAGCACTGATCCTATGGAGGCAATGCTTGCCAAATACAGCAAAGTTCAGAATGAGTACTACCTGAATGTTATAGGTAGGCATTAATAGATTAGTTTTCTTTAACAATAGAAATGGAAACACAGTATCAGGAAATAGAAATTTACTTTAAAAACTTTATAGTAATATCTGTATGCAACTTGCTTTATTTTCAGACTTAGGCCTAGGTATCAGATCACCATTATACAAAACATTAATACAACAGACCTAAAAATTGACAATACAAAAGCTCAGTGCAGATGTAGAAGCCCAGAAACAGGTCACACTATGTCAGTGGTGTTCAACCTTTTGGTAGTGACGGAACCTCACACAAAGCCCTTATTTGCTCACGTAACACAGCGCATTTCACCTATCCAATTTTTCAAGAAATAAATGAAATTGTAACTTATAGAGCGATAAAATCCTGGAACCTTTCATACATCTACTCAATTCAAAAAAGTTTAACACGAAATTCTGGTAAGAAGAATTGTTCACACTATTCCCTTTCATGATTTGCACTGTATATTTTACTGTTGGCATTTGCTATTCTGAGTGATGTATTAATACCAGGTAACACTGTCTGTTGCATAAACCAGGAAAACTGGAAAGTGGTCTTGAAGGCAGTGCATCACTAACCGTCAGGCTGCAGGATTATCTGGAAGCAGACATCCTGATGGGTACCAGAATGCTTTTCTTCTCAGTCAAAACACTAATGATATCTCTAATGCTTGTTATTGTTATTACGTAAAATAACTACTATGGTAATGTATGCCAGTAACATTTAAGTAGCAGTATTTGTGAGTCTTGCATTGTTATGTCTGTATATTGGTGTTTTTATTTTATTTTCTTGTTTGCCCCTAATAATTTTGTACAGTTAATTGTAACCACAAAAGAAGTGAAAATACCAATAGCCCAATAGTTAGCAGGCATTATTACTAATCCAGGGATTGCCAGATCCGTTGGTGTGTTAAAGTAACATGTCAAGTACTAACATTTGGACTTAATGGGAGACATTATCATGGGAGAGATAAGACAGTGGTCACATGTTGAGTTCAAGAAACTGTGGCTTCCCTCCTATTAGCTGAAAGAACCACTTAAAATCTTGCAATCACTAGGAACAATCACAATACTATAACTATTCTTCAGAAGGTTGGTCTGATCCATCAAGGTACACAGTATTATGGAGAAGAGGTGCTCTTACTTAGACTCCAAAAGAAACGACATCAATAGGAATTAGTAATTGATTTTATCCCACATTATTATTGTTCAGAGCTGCTTATTTATTTAATAGCATAAACTTGACTGATGATCCAGAGATTTCTAGATCCACTGTAACTGTGAATAAATATACAACACGTATGTTATGTATGGAAAAATTAAAGGTAATTAATTGGTCATTTACACTTATGCCACAGACAAGAAAATTATTTTGCTGTAGTACTTTACACCTAAGCTATCGTAATTTTTGTCTTAATATTTAATTAGTAATGGTGAAATACTGTTAATAGGTATTGTAACTTAATAATATTAATATATTATATACTATATGTTATACATTACTTAAAAATGAATAACTTGTGGTTATTTTGGCTAATTTACTAACTTAAACCCTGAAATGTTATTTTAAGTGAAAACAAGTTCAAACATTTTTTATCAGATGTGTTAGATTCTATGTACAACACACTTCACGTTATTACGCTTATAAAACTGACATTGTACATTGATTGTTGCCTTTACCTGGGTCCGAACCGAAGACCATTTCAGCATTTCATGTACAGAAACACATTTTTTTAAATTTAGAATTCAGGTTTTGATTGGCTAGCAAATTACTCTGATGAAGATTACAAGCAAACGAGGCAATGATATTGGTACTTAATAATTACAGTATTTTACAGAGGCCTCACGATGTCCTCTACTTTCCAGCCTAATTAGCCAATTCTATGACCTAGTAGAAGCCGCATCAACAAATAGTCCAGGGAACCAGTAGTGTCGATCAGCTCCTTGATCATCGACCCAAGCAAGACCTTCAGTAACCATGAAATCCTACAAAGCAAGCCAGCCAGCCAGCAATGTCACCAAATTAATAACAGCGTTGACAATTTGATAAAAAAAATTTTACTTTTGAAGTTTTCTTGAAGTGCTCATATGCAATAGAAGTTAAATTATCCACAAACTGACTGCAATTGCCATAGAGAAATCAATGAAATAAGCACGGATTAGGTGTCATTTTATAAGCGAGAATAAAACAATAAATAATATTATATTGATTCAGCTAGAAAACACACGATGATGAAGCCATTTCTTCTGCTAATATTCATAAGTATAGAATGTCATTCAGGTATTAACTGGTAAATAATTTACAAAGCACACAACATACAGTCCTACTGCATTCTGGGACACCTTTATAAACTTCAGTGGAAGTAGGAGGGTTATTGTATTGTATTATATTGTACTTAAGCATTTGTAAAGCGCCTGTAGTACGGTGAACCGTTCAGAAGCGCTCCCAGTGCACAAGGCCCCCGCAAGAAGAAGCAGGTTTTGAGAAAAGGAAAGGAAGAAGAGGGACTGCTAGATAGAGTTGTAAAGTGAACAGAAGGAGAAAGCGCATTCCAAAGAGATGGACCAATTGAAGCGAAGGATCAAGACTGAGCCATAGCAGTTCTAATACGGGGAAACCCACGAGGGCAAGTCTACTGGAGGAACGAAGTGGACGGTGGGAGGAAGCTGAATGAGGCCAAAGTATTACGTCAACCAGATATTTCGGGGAAACCCATCTAAGCCTTGAAGTTAGTTGGGTCCAGATATCTACCTTGCTCCTCTTGTTCCTGGGGATAATATGTACCTCATGTCTTGGGTAAAAACACATATTTACCAGAGCTCTTTGTATTCTTTCATCTTCCCATCCAAGTTTTTCATGAAGAAGACTTTGAGAAACAAAGGCTTGAGCCTGCATAAACAGGAAGTAGCAAAGCCACCTCAGTTCCATATGGACAAGCATTATTCTGTCAATAGTAGTCTAATGCAATTACTTAACAGCTGTGCTTATTTAATGTGCAGAACTGATGACTTGCTTTCCAGAGAAAATGTTCAATGAAGTAGTACCATGTCAACAAAATTTAGAAGTTATCCAAGAAGGACCTCTGCAAAAATGACATACTTTGGACTCCTCCCTCTCCTTATCCACATTTAGTATTACCTTCTCCTTTTGGAATGTCCACACCCAAGTGGTGGGAAATGGTACAGGACAAAAATTCAGTATTTTGTGTTGTTGATGGTTTACTTCACTGTAAATGAAAGGCTTTGGATCAGGTTGTTTTTCAGTAGGTATTAACTAAAGAAACTCCCCAAGAACAGTAGACTATGACTGAGATGTTCACGGTAATCGTCACATTGACATGTCCATCCAAGTTGATTGATTGATCACAAAGTCTATTATGTCAGCAAACACACTGAAGAGTGCAGTCGCAATGGCTGAAACTTCAACTCCAGGTTTGTAATAACAGTAACCACAGCAGTAGGCCAGAATGTCTCAAACCACATGAACAAAAGAATCTCACGACTGCTCGATGGGACCATCGTGATGCTGAATGCTTACTCCAGAAAAATAACAATGAACGTGATGCTGGCACAAAAAATAGAGCACTTTTCTCTCAAGTAGCTTCTCAACGAACACACTCCCTAGTGACTCTTGTATTACTGGAAGTTTGTGGTTCATGGCAGCCGATTGGTTATAGCACTTGCCTTGTAGTGCTGAGAGTATACATCTGACAACAATGGATTAAATGCACATCATGCGCAAAGTGACCATAAAAATGTTTGGCTCTCATTAAAGCCAAAACCTGTGCGGAAAACTAACAAAAGTGTTGCGAGTACCAAGAAAATTATAGTTTTATGATTAATCCATTTGTCACGGAGTCAAGTGCAATTACTCAAAAGAATCAGAAATAACATCGATCAGATTTGAAGTACTTATTAAATCTGCTGGCTTTAACAAGAATTACCAGAAATAACTCTAAAACAAAAAACTAGTAAATACTGCCCATATGTCACTGATAATTTCAGGCATTTACCTCAGCTTGTTGTAGAACTGTTGTATGATCCATTGTTAGCTCCCCAGGAACACTTTGGATTAAAAAGCTCCTCCCAACAGGAATTGCAGCAAAACCGTTCCCAAGAGTCTTCAGTTTTCGAATGGCCATAAGAATATCATCGCTGCATTGACAATCATTCAGTTTCAACAATTAATGTAATTGTATTGGAACACTGTATAGCAGCAGCACAGTGTAACAGCCTATTGCTGCATAAAGGCAACAGAATGATATCTTTTAAGCAGGGGCAGATTAGAAAATGCAACCTCTCTTTGTGCAAGTACGTAGTGATACATTGCATGTAGATCTGCATATGTTTTACAGCACCTCTGCCATTTCTGCCAGGCAAAGTGTAACTTAGGGAGACACTTTATGGCTCAGAGACAGAAGGCAGAGACTGAAAAGAATAAGAGATAGAGAGCAAGGAGACAGCAAGAGAGAGGACAGAGAAAGCTGAATAAGAAATTAACAATGAAAGTCAAAACAAAGGCAAACCAGACAAGATTTACCTAGAACTGACGGTACTGACCTACTGATTTCCTGTTTATTCCGACCTCTTGATATCTGAAGCTTCTTCTTCAGCTCGTCAAGACTCATTAAACCTGTTTTGGAAATCAGATTGCACTTGCAATAAGTAAAAATCTGAAGGAATGATAGAAAATACAATCTTAATAACACAAGTTGTGTTAATACCCCGGTAAGTTTAATTTACCGATTTTCAAGATTATCACAATTAGCAAATTTCAATTAATTTTTACATATTAAGTCTTGTTACTGAAGAAGACATTTCTTACTTGAGGAGCAAATTCAGGGCTTAACCTTGGAATGGTTATGAATATTTGAACCTAAGTACCTTGTAGCCTGCATACCTGATAGAAAGATACTGAATTCTTGTCTGTATGCCAGTGCAACTGTTTTTATCCATCTAGTTTAACTTACGGAAATCTTGAATATATGTAACTATGTTTGAGCCACAGGCTAAAAAGTCAAATCTTGCGACGACTCATTCGATCACTTACAATCATTCAATCGTCCTGAAATTTGGCAGATAGACTCGCCCTCGCAGACATTTCATTCTATAAAATTTTCAGCTCCCCCAAAAAGGCTAGCTTATAGAATTGGGGACTAAACTTTTCGAATCGGGAATCCCCTTTTCCGATACGCAGCGTTGCCATTGGCCGCAACAAAAGCGGGCGCGCTGCCTGATTAAACGCACGCTATGTCGTAAAATGAACGCGGACTATATATTTGTAGAGGTAACTGCTTCATAAGACGCATTATAGGATACTAGATGGTCTGCAAAGGCTTATCAGTCACTTTAGGCTCGTCTAGGCTTGCCTAGCTTGCTTAGAGTAACACAGGGAGGAAATCCGATCGACGTATTCACTGATCGTAGATTCGGAACCGACCTGGGCTGATGAACCAAAGTCCTCCGTGTCCACCTTCAAGTGGTGCAGACTGTTAGTACCCTCCTTATTGGGTAGGGGAACGAACGGGCACGGCAGGCAAAACCAGGGGAAGGCAATGGCAAACCACCCCTGTTAACATGCCAAGAAAACCTTTATGAATCAAGCAAATTCAAACAAAGCATTAGTCGCAGATGGTGAGACTCCCAGGCCGGAGTGCGACTCAACAACTACTGGGAAAGAGCAAGATGGAGGGTTGAAAGCATTCCAGTCTAATGAAGCAACAGGACAAAAGCCGAAAGGAGGTTCTGTGGCGGATCGTACTGGAAAGCAAAGACTCGTCCTGAGCTGCAAAAAGAAGATGAAAATAGGAACATGGAATGTTCGTAGTATGCAGAGCGGAAAGATGGATATCATTCAGAGAGAGATGGAACGACTTGAAATATCAGTCATGGGGTTAAGCGAAACAAGATGGAAAGGACAAGGTCATTTCAACTGGAATGGTTATAGGATAATAATGTCGGGTCAAAAAGAAAAAGGAAGAAGTGGGGTAGCAATTATGTGTGATAGAATAAGTGCAAATGCAATAATGGGTTATGATACAGTGAGTGACAGAATCTTGAGCGTAAGATTTCGAGGAAAGAAAGTTAACACAACAATCATACAGATATATGCACCAACATCAATGGCGACTGAAGAAGAGCATGAAAGCTTTTATAATGAATTACAAAGTATAATTGATAAAACCCATAAAGGAGATGTAGTAATGGTCATTGGTGACTTCAATGCAAAGGTGGGAAAATATAATGGAGGAGGGGGAGACACGATAGGAGGTCATGGGTTGGGAGAGCAAAACGATGCAGGAGAGAGATTAGTGGATTTTTGTGAAGGAAACAGCCTGAGAATAATGAATACATGGTTTGAACAGCCAAAAAGAAGGTTGTACACGTGGACTTCACCGGATGGTAAACACAGGAACCAGATTGATTACATACTGATAAATAAAAGATGGAAAAGCACGATAAGGGATGTGAGAACAAAACCAGGTGCGGACTGTGGAACTGATCATGAATTACTAGTGGCAACAGTGCAAATGAAATTTAAAAAACTAAAAACAGGAGAAAGATTGATCACATACGACTGCAAGGAAATATCACAGGAATACAGAGTAGAAATAAGGAATAGATTTGAAATATTGGAGAGGGATGATGCGGAAACAGAGGAGGTTGAGAACAATTTATGGGAAAAGACAAAGGAAGCGATCTTAGAAACTGCGGAGAAATATATTCCGAAGAAAAGAAAATCCAAAACAACTCCTTGGCTATCGAAAGAAGCTATCAACATAGCCATGGACAGAAGGGAAGCAAAAAGAGAAGGAGATAAAGATAAAGTAAGAAAACTGAATAGAGCATTCCAAAAACAAGCACGCATGGACAAAGAAAAACATCTAAATGAATTATGCAAAGAAATGGAGGATGAGGGAAGAAAAGGAAGAACTAAAACAATGTTTTCAAAAGTAAGGGAAATAACGAGAAAAAACACACCAAGAATGGGATCATTGAAAGCAAGTGATGGACACATAATTGCGGACGAAGAAGGAATGAAGAAAAGATGGAAAGAATACACAGAAGAGTTGTACAACGAAGATAAAAGAGTAAAGGTAGAAAAAATGGATGAAACTGAGTATGAAATTGAACCGGAAGTCATGGAAGCAGAGGTAGAATGGGCTATCAAACAATTGAAAGATAATAAGGCACCGGGCCAAGACAGGATACCAATAGAAATGGTAAAAGGTGGGGATGGCGTGATGACAAAGACAATAACAAAAATTTGTAATAACATATGGAGAACTGGAAAATGGCCAGAAGATTGGAAAAGTTCAGTTTTTATACCTTTATTTAAAAAAGGAGATGCGAAAGAGTGTGAAAATTACAGGACAATAGCAATGATATCGCACATAAGCAAAATATTACTTAAAATATTACATAAAAGAATGGAGAGTACAATAGAGAGAGAGCTTCCTGATAGTCAAGCAGGATTTAGGAAATCTCGTGGAACACGTGATCATATTGCCAATATGAGGTGGATAATGGAGAGACAAAGGGAGTATGGACAGAAAGTATACATATGCTTCATCGATTATAGTAAAGCGTTTGACTGCATTAATCATGAATTGATGTGGAAAACCTTGGGAGAAATGGGAATACCGAAACACTTGGTACAACTTCTTAGGGGTCTGTACGAAGATCAGATAGCGGTGATAAGGACAGAATATGGAGATACTGACAGTTTTAGGATAAGGAAGGGAGTGCGGCAAGGATGCATTCTGTCTCCTGTCTTATTTAACATGTACGCTGAAAGGATAATGAGGCAGGCGGGAATGGATGAGGCTGAGGAAGGAATAAAGATAGCGGGAAGAATAATGAACAATCTGAGATACGCTGATGATACAACATTATTGGCGGGTAAAAAAAACGAGTTGGTAACACTGATAAGAAGGCTTAAGAGTGAAAGTGAGAAAGCAGGACTCTACTTCAATATAAAAAAGACAAAGATCATGACAACAGAGGAGGAGGACAGTTTTGAAGTAGACGGAGAAGAAATAGAAACGGTAACTAACTTCACGTTTTTGGGATCAGTAATAGAAAAAGAAGGAAAGTGTGATATGGAAATAAATCGTAGAGTGGCTATAGGAAAAGCTGCAATGAATGGTCTGGAAAAAATATGGAAGGACAAACATGTGAGTATAGACACGAAAAAAAGATTGGTGAAGGCTTTGATCATACCAACAGTAACATACGGCAGCGAGACATGGACAATGACCAAGAAAATGAGAAAAAAGATTAACGCATGCGAAATGTGGATATGGAGGAAGATGCAGAGAATATCATGGAAAGAGAAAAAGACCAATGATTGGGTGCGATGGAGTATTGGAATTGAGAAGGAAGAGACACTACAACAAACCGTGCTAAGAGCAAAGTTGAGGTTCTTTGGTCATGTCATGCGATCAGATGGACTGGAAAAGGAAATGATGTTAGCATATGGAGAGGGAAGGAGAAAACAAGGACGACCAAGGAAAAAGTGGATGGACGAGATACATGAAACAACTGGAATGAATTTGGCAGAACTGAGAGATGCGACGGCGGACAGAAGGAAATGGAGAGGCTTGATCATGAAGGTCGCTAAAGTTCCAAGAACTGACAGCACAAGGTGACAAGGTGAGATGGATATAGTAAAAAACTTTGTTTTTACGGGCTGTATTTTATTTAGCTTTGAAGTGTTATCATCATGCACATCCTGTGGTGAATGCATAGTGGAATATCTAAATCTTTGCTATTCTAATAATTTAATCTCATCACATCATTTAATATACATTTAACATACACCTATCAGAACTCAACCTGGCTTCTGCAACTGATGATTCGTGATTATGGTTCTTTGACTGCAGTTACACTTGAAGCGGCCATCAATTGATGTGTTCTCCATTATGATAACAGCACTACACAAGTCTAGATTCGATATGATTTCACATATAGCAACCATCTCTTCCTACCTATGGCATTATGATGATGTGCTAAACAACAAACACTAGTATCTCATTACTTCCCTCCCCGCAGTCTGCGATCTTTCGCTATGGATCTTTTGGCTGAGCACCATCATAGGCTCAGCTGCATTCCATATGGTGGGTCCAAAAACCGAAAAGTCATGATGTTACAGTTTTTAAGTGCATGCAAAGGGAACAAGTTCACCTTGAGATGCAGAATGAAGTTTATCATAGCCAGCTAAAACCTGAGGTCGGGTCACAGCTCCTACAAGTAGCCAGGAACTTTCCCTAACTGGCACTGCCAGACTGAAATCCTAAAATTCAAAATGCTTAGTAGTTACGTAATTCTTTGTTTGATACGAAACTGTACCTCCATTACGATGGCTTGTTGACATGCAGACTTCAACAATCTGAACTCCAAGCTCATAGTAGAAATCTCCCACACCAAGCATCTTTGACCAAAAGCCTTTGCTGGCTAGAAACAAGTAGGTACATAATTGTAGTATATTATTGTGCTGACACTACAGAAAAATTCAGTAGATTAAATTACCAGATAGGGGAAACATTACTGTGCACTTTAATCATTTTCAAGATGCATTACAAATGTTGCAACACTCCACAACAGAACAATCTTTTCATGTATTTTTATTGGTCAACAGTGAGTTATGTAATACTGTACTGCTATCTCACAGGGTGCATGAGGTTTTGAAGTGAAGATGTAGCCAGAACTATAGGAAGCAGTGCCAGTTAGTTTTTGCTGATAAATTATTTTTGAAGTGGTGCTTTATAGATGTTAGATTACAATTAAAAATTAATTGGGCACCATCTCTTAATAGTAACAGTGTAAAATACAGTGGTGACTTCATAAACCTTAAAAGTATTGTGTATCACACTGTAAATGACTTATTTGATTAACTCCCACCTAATCTTGAAAGAATCTTTAGATTCTCAGGTGAAACAACATTCCATACACAGTAAGGGAATTGTTAGCGAGAAATTGGATTTACACATGATCTTTTTCAGCACAGGCATTATTCCTTAGCATCCCAATACCTGTATGCCATAGGAGCCTCATTAAACATGCAGTATCTTGTTAAATTGGAAGTTTAGAAAACAGTGACCAGCTGTTGCAAAACGAGTCTTCTATTGCAAACATTATAAAAGAGAATCTATATAGCCACATTTGCATATGTATCTATTTGGATACTTGGAAAATGAGGAAGGCCAAAAAGTCCATGCAAGTGGGCTGTAATTTTTTAATAAATATCATTTGCACTAACATGCCAATGGATCAACACCAATTGCAGCACACATCTGCTGAAACTGCGATCGAAACTGTGGATTTTTGCGTATTTCTTCACGATGTTTTGTTGCAAATTCCTCTAAGTTAGTACGAAAAGCTTCCATTTGTTTTGACATCTGTAAAACAGAATATATTAATGTCTTACCAAACTGCACATGACAATAAAAGGGTAAACAGCAGATTCAACAGTAATGAGAAAGGAACATCCTTCAGTCATGATTGGAAAATACACCTTTCCTAATTTTTTTCATACTTATCAAGGTCTAGCGTGGTTAATTCTTATCTCTAAAGGTAAATCTTGTAAGCTATTACTAAGAAACAAGGCATGGAGAGAAGATTAGTCCCTTAAAACTAACACATCTTGATCTCATCCATCTTTATCCAGATTTCATTGCCATTGCTGTGTAAAGTGTCCAACTGATCCAAACTTCCATGGTCCAGCATAAGTTTCACTCTGGTTGGTCCATCTTTGTTAAATAAGTTCCCTAGCAACCTGCAATGTGAGCTTCTTGGCCTTTCTTTTCATAAAAGCTTTAAAACTAACCCATCTATTTGATAATGGTTTGTGTCATGCGGTCAAAAATACCTCTGATGAAGTTATAATGCAGTGACAAGTGCTAGCAACTTTGTTTTCTTAGCCTTGACATATGAAGTCCTCTCCCTCCATCTGGTTATCTTTCTAATCTTGAAGCGGATTTCAGCAAAAGCCACTAATAAAACAGAAACTTTGAAACATCTGTCTTTTGGAAATATCTCTGAACCCCAAACTTTGAGCAAACATGCATGCTAAACATCTGACTCCACGTATATACGATGCTTTCCTATTTTACGTGTCCTATGCAGTTACTTAGTTGAAATAATTATATGACCATGTATTCTTAGAGTAGTTAAAGGTACAAGATGGCAAAAAGAATTCCCAAAAATGCACGACTACCAATATGCTTTGGGATTTTGAAGGCTTCACAAACGAAGTCAAACAACAGATGCGCTGCTGCTCAGTGAAAATTGTTCACTTATAGAAGATGGCTTTATAACTTCAGTTAAGACAATGATGTTATCCAATCAAATCTAAAGGCTTCTATGGTTAGCTCCATTGTGATAATGGTCAAGGCATCAAGCACTGTCAAGTACAAAATGTCAAGGTTAGTCCAGACAAAAACCAGAAATTTTATAAGATATTAAAGCATTCTGTAACTTAGAGCAGTGCTTCCCAAAGTGGTGGTCCGCGGACCGGTGCCGGTCCGCGAGCCCTCAGTTGCCGGTCCGCAAAATGAGGCAAGAAACTGGTCAAATTGTTTCAGAATCAACAAATGGTTCCACCATATTTTTCACATAAATTAATAATTTCATAATAATTATAAGTCATAACAAAAACAATTATTAGACTAGCAATGTAAAGGGCAAGAGTCATAGAATTGGCTAAACGTGCATTTAATTCAATTTTAATACATATTTGAGGAATTTACGTGAAAAAGAGAAATAGTTAGTAAATTTAAGCACCGGTACTCGTGCTGTGGGAAAATGCCTTCCGGTCCGTGACATTAAAAGTTAATTCCTGCCGGTCCGTGACACTGAAAAGTTTGGGAAGCACTGACTTAGAGTAAAAAAATATTTTGTCAACGGGATAACATTTGAGAAGTATTACTAATATAATGAAACAGAAATCTCTGCGCCTGACTATATCTGTGCGTGATGTTACGCTGTTTGCCTGTTAAGCTGTTTTCGCCATGGACAATATGGCTTACGTCATTCTACGTCATAGCAATAAACATTAACAGACGTCGTCATAGCAACGCGAGATAATGCACAGCACGACATGTGGATCCTTCTTCATGTCTATATGGGAATGGGGAGGGGAAGGGGCGGGTCAGCCCCACACGATCGCCGCGCGGGGAGGGACGGATGGACGTTGAAGGGAGGGAAGGAGGTAGGGACGGACGGCACGGAAGTACGGGTAGGGAGGGAGGGAGGGAGAAGACTTACGTCATTCATAGCACAAGAAGACGCAACTCTTGCCATTTTCAAATTGTTTTTAGCCGTCTTAGGACGGGAAAACATCTAGTATATAATAGTTGAATTAGAAATACCTGGGCCAACTGCTCTGAAGCAATTTCACTCCCTTTGTCTTTGTAGCGTGCCTGTGTCAAAAAATCATCCATAAAATACTATACAATTTAAAATTACATTAAATTTATCAAAGTCTACATGGTGATCAGCTGAATAATTATTTTAAGTGTGCCAGGGACTTGTACATTGCAAATAAGTTGATTAGTCTGTATCTCAAGTTTACATATTTTCTAATGCATCATACAAACAAAAGAATAGTCACAGCTACAACCACACAGGGTTAACTAGTGTTATGCTTGGGTCAGTTGCAGTGGCGGTGCCAGAGGGATGGGGCTTAGCCCCCTAACTGCGGCTCAACACCCCCAAACAAACACCCCCAAACAAAAAGTGGGAAATCACTGCCCATGCCAGGGAGGAATGGAGAAAGGGAAGGGCTTTGGGGTTTAGCCCCCAAACCTGAAATCTTGGTGCCGCCACTGGTCAGTTGTCTGAGATAAATACGACTGAAATAATAAAATCAAGTATGGGTCTAGTACAATATGTTACCACATTCAGTGAGTGCCAGTAATAAAATTAGAGATGTTAAACGATAATCGGAAATCCGATTATCGGTTTCAAAAACGATAATCGGTTTTCATTATTGACAAAACGATTATCGAATTCTGCCTCTTATATATAAAACGGAGGCTTCCACAGCCAACGAGGTAATAGTAAAACCCCCACAGCGACGTATTATTGCCTCTTATATATAAACGGATACTTCCACAGCCAACGAGGTAATAGTAGAACCCCCACAGGGACCTATTATTGCCTGTACGTGTATGTACGTTACCGTACACAGCGATTATCGGTTTTCAGTAACTTGCATTATATGATAATATATTAAATTTTCTACGAAGGCCAATAAAAAACAATAGTCGGTTTAAAATCGGATTTCTAAAACCGATAATCGGTTTGCCAAAAAAACCGATATTAACAACCCTAAATAAAATGTAGCACCAGTCAACAATGTGGCCCATTATGATGCTAGTAGGTATGAGCAAACACTTGCTACATGATGTTAAGAGTTCAAAAGAATTTTTAATTCATTCTGGTGAAGGATGTTTGAGGACCTGGTGGTGACACCATCAGCAATCTCATGCATTTATGGTCAACAAAATACATGTGCACTGTGCCACACATCTGAATATTCTATTGATAGGTAAATTGACACAAAAATACTGAACAGTAAATCCATCAACAATTGACAAAGGTGGAATAAATTTAGGATTCACATTTCTGACCATGTTAGATCATAATTCATATTATACTAAAGAAACTTGTAATTAGACTGGTGCAGTGTAAACAGAAGTGGGCCTAGTACCAAACTTAGTATATTGCTGCAATTCAACACAATGGCACAAGGTGAGTTGCTTGATGCAAACTCAACAAGGAAAGGGTGCATGTAATATGTGAACCAAATCAGAGAGGAACCAGAAAGACAACCAATGTTTGAGGTGGTTAAGGAGTATATCATCATCAGTGTTAGAGAAAGTAGCAGACAGCTCCAGGAGAATGACAGCAGTTAGTTTTCCTGTTTGTCATCCAGGATTTAGATTAATTGAATTTGACATGGGGCACGTTGGCCGATTGGTAGAGCGCTTGGCCTGTAATGTGGACAGTACGGGTTCAACCCTCCACTCAAGCAGTTAATTACAGTGTATGGACCTTCAGCAAGTCCTTCACTCACAATTGCTCAGTGCCATTTCTGCCACACGGTTGTGTGCACTTTTGAAATTTAGAAGGACAGCAATATCAAAATGGATAAATCTTCTGCGGCGGAAGTTACCGCCACAATATAAACGAAAATTTTACTTCTGCAGCTGTAACCTTTTGCGCATGCGCCGCACATGCAACTTGAAAACATCTTAAAATGGCGGACGTGTGGCCAATTTAAACCTTTCGCCGAGGATTTATCCTTGCTCAAATGCGTTACTTCCTATATATTGGTGTCGTGAGGGTCGGTTAGGCGTCATGAGTGTCGGTTAGGGTCAGGGTTAGAGTCGTTTTTAGATAAAATGTAAAAAAAATTTCCGCCGCAGAATACGTTTTCGCGGGTTGCGTGGCGGAATTTCCGTCGCAGAAGCACCACGCTATCAAAATACAGTTGTATTGTATAATATAGTTGCATATCAGGCATGCGAGCTGGCTGTGCTGCATGACCACAGAGGGGAGGCAAGGATGTCAACTCCGAATGTTGATATATATATATAATATATATATATATATATATATACTTTATCAAGGGCAGTAACTGATGGTCCAAGAGAAAGTGGAAGGTCCAGAACGAATCATGAACAATAATGCAATGAGATTAAATATAACTCTCAAGAAGAGTTGCTTTCGATAACGGAAGACCTGGAGCTGGTTATCAGATCAAGGGTGTAGACCACGTCAAAACTTCAGAAAGAGATATACTGCTCAAAGCCCGGAGATCAGAACGTGGAATTTTATTAAAACATTGACAATTACAATAAGCACTCGTATTAATTCTGGGCTCATAATCACTAAACAGAATAAGTACAATTAAGTATAAGTTCGTAATACAATAGATTCGTAACCATAGATCAAACTGCCAGTTAACTTATGTACATCTATTAAATGCCATAATTATTCATAAGGAGAAAGCGAGCGATAAAGCAGGGTTAAGCTCACGAATATAAATAAAACCACATGACACTTTACCTGAGCTAAATTTTTATTTTTTATCGCTGCTATCCCTGCAGTACGTCGGTGCATTTTTGCAGTCTTTATTAATTTAATAATGTACAAAAATCAAAAAATTGTTTCCTATGTGGAGTGGAAATCAAAACAAACAATCCGGAAGAGCCTTCGTATTACTTCTTGCGATGAATAGTCGAAAGATGAAGGCCCGTAAAAATTTCACCAGATTGCTAAAGTAAGTAAGTATAATTTTATTTATCCAACTGCACAACCGCACTTTGGTTTACATGAAATTAACCATTATAAAGCATTCTTGTTAAAAACTTTTTCTCAGTAAGTTGTCAGTCTGTGGGACAATTCGGTCATGCAGTCTGGGACGCAGGGAATAGGGAGTGTCTTTACAGGAGTGCTTCATTGCTGGTCAGAGGTGCAAAAAACCAAACTTTTTTCAAAATGAAAAGTTGTTTTTTTTGTTTTATTTGGTTTTTTGTTTTGAAATTTCCTATTTCGGATCATAAAACTCATAAAAATGACACAATAGGCTACCGTTAAAATTAATCAGATGCATATAAATGAAATTAACTAGAACAGTAGAACCATAGAATGTCATAAAACGAAGTTAACAAAGACCTTACAATAATTTCCAAGAGACTTGAAGAGACATTTTTGACATTTATAATTTTGAAATTTGTAAAAAACCAAAATTTGCGGATTTTTGTTTTTTTTAAAACAAAAAACCAAGCCTTTAACAGCCCTGTTGCTGGTATATATTGTAATATTTTCAGTAACCTAAATGCAAATTATATGCAATGCTTAGTTATTTTAAGATACCTGATGAACTGCAAAGAACTAGTAAGCCAAGTGTGTATTCTTAGCTTACAACTGTCTTGCTTACATATTATTTCAAACACAACAAAATATTGCTTATCAGGGTGAGAATTGTTGGGGGTTCAACCCCCAGTCCTTCTTACGATCCAATAGTAAAGTCTACATTTCACACCCAAACTGCACATGAATCAACGTCTAACCCCCCGGTATTTTTTTACAATTCCCATACTGTTGCTTATTTAAATTGGTTTCCAGCAGAGCTATCTAATCTATATATATATAGCTCTGGTTTCCTGTACCAATGACCGGAAATGGGGATGTTTGGTTGATTGATATATTGTAATTTGAGTTGCCAATTGGACAGCTAACTAACCCCTCACATTAGCCAAATCTCAATGACAACTTAACTTCACAAATGACTTTAACTAATTATTTTAGTTTTCATTACGAAAATAACAGCGGTGGACAGTGTTTAGGCCCTAATAATATGTTGTGAATAGAATGACAGCGAGAGTGCGAAGCAGATTAGAGTTTCAGTCACCAAAACTCCATCATATGACCCAAATCACTTCATCACCCACAACACCCTGCAAATCTCTCAACCCTGAACCCTCATACATCCGCCAGCTATTCACCATCCAAATGCCCAGGTCTACTTGCTCATCATCATTCTCTATCTCAGCCTCCAGTCTCGTTCTCTGAATTTCTGCAACAGCTCCTTCGTCTATGCTGCACCAATCTTTGGAACTGACTCCCAAAGACCTCTGCCAGTTTGTTCATCCTCCTATTTCGCCTCTTAATGTCACCTCTCCTCCGCTTGCACATTCCTCTGCTACCTTTCACTCACAACTGAAAACCGGATTCTTCAAGCTATCATATCCCGATTCTACTCCTGCGCCACCACACGACCACCATCATCACCGATAACACGATAGCACCATGGTGTCTCGCCTTAACCCTGGAACGAACAGAGCAGTGTGGCCATTGCGGATTTGATTTGATATAGAGCCAGAGAAAAGCTTGTCTCCCTGACATGGCTTTACGGTGCTGAGAAATTTTCAAAGATTTACATTACAGTACATTACGTGTACTTGTAACACAGAGAACAGGTTCAAGCCTTCTCAGAAACAGTTAAAAGTACTGTGTATGAAACCCTAGCAAGTCCTTCACTAATAATTGCTCACCATGCACCATTGATTGATGCTAGCTTGGTCCTTAGATAGTGGTGCTTCATAAACGCATAAAAAAATACTTGTACCTCAGCAGCAGGTAAATAATTATTGGGTAAACACTCAGCTGCAGATTATCATCAGTTATTGGAATAATTCATTTCGTTTAACCACAAAGATGTATGCACTTAAAGATTTCCTGCTACTACTTATACTTAATTTTTTAGATTCTGCAACCTATTTTCTCAAGGCTATCTGGAGCACTCTACACATTTTGTCTAAGTACATGCAAAGTATTCCAGTAGAACACCATTAGGCATTTGTACACAATTTCAGTTTTGAAATTAAACATATTTGTAGATTACTACTGATTACTGAATCATATAATGGGACAATCAACACATGCTGGTCACACAAAACTATGGAGGGTCAGTTGTGGCTCTGGACGTTTATTAACTTTACTGGAAGTGTGGAACAACTGTAAGTATACACGTAATATATGGAGTTGCAATTACACTGAACTGCAACTTAGACTTGTAAACTTGTCTATTCCAATCAAATTTGAAACATGTATTTACCAGTCTGTCTTATACAGAATAGATCCTTTTGTGGAGGTGACATCATTTATGATGTCCTTGTAAGGGGGGTCGCCCAAATACGTACAAAAGGAGGCAAGGTTAAACCCAATGTAAATGCCAGCTGTTGGCAATTATTTCAGTATTCTGTGCATTACACACTTCAGTGAGGAGCTGCACCAATTTCCAGTCACTCTCATCGTGCAAGTGTCAACGCTGTAACAACAAGCTGTTTTGGTTTCTCAGTTGCTTTTAGTACTCTCTTAGTTAAAATATTAAACACATATTTCATTTGGACAGCCTGGGCTACATTGGTTTTAGCACTTTACTTGATGGCAGCACAATCAATGTACTCTACCCAGTAGTAGTCAGCCCTCCTAGATAAACACTGCAGCCTTTAGCCTTCTTTTGGAGTGGAGATATCCACAGCAGATGGAGAAGGGTAAGGACAAAACCAGATATCAATTAAAGGCTAAGTGAGGAATCCAAATAGAATCCGTTTTTGATTGCGATAGGTCAATTGCAAGTGGATGACTCCTATACAGATTATTGCATCAACATTTTTATATACATGCCAAGTTGAAAGAAACAACACAGAATTATAATGTAATTGGCATCCCAATTTTATTGAAGCCGCAGTTAAAACTGTATTCTCAAACGTTCTGGATAGTTTATTTGAAATATCCTTTACTCCTTTGCGACGTATATACCATCAAGGAATTTTCGGATATCTTTGTCGTGCACTGTGGTGGACTGTTGGATCAGAGCAGCTGCAAAAAAGATATGCAAATTAGTAGTTTTGTATGCATTCAAAACATTATCATTGATGCAAATGATCTTATATACACAACCAAACTGTTATCAAGAACACTGCTGTATATTAATTTTAAATTTCAAAATTATAATTGATTGTTATACATATTTCATGTGCTGCAAACTCTGCTTCTGTTAATTCTATTTTCAAAAACATATTGTCCCAAATAAAACAAGAATGCCCATCAAGCTCTTGACAAGTTTTATAGGTCAAATAACTGAACTGTGAAAAATATGCCAAATTTACAACAACCACACAATTCATTAACTTTATTTAGGAATCCACACATTGTATTAACTTTTTTCGGTAACCGACTAACCGTATGTGTGAATTCTGTAGTGATGGTTTATCACTACAGAATCCACACGTACGAGCATATTTGTGGAATTGTTTTATGAAAATCAATATACCTGAACGAGAAACCAGTTCAATGTCATTTCCCTCCAAAACGAACTCGTCCTTCATGTCCTTGGATGCAATGCATGTCACTCCTTGCAACATTCGCACCTGTCTGTTGAATTTCTCTCCCAAGAAGTTACGAATGTCAACGAGAGTGTTGTTTTCGGAGATTGCAACGTTGATGGGAAAGTGAGCATACACAGACCTCATCTTGTAGCGGAATCCCTGTGAGAAATTAATACTGATATGTCACCTTTTCCAGAAAGCTTACTAGGTCATTTCATGCCAAATGAACCAAAATCCAGAAATTTTCCCACAAACCATCTAAGAATTTGTATGATGCAAGTCAGTTTGTAAACAAACACGTCCTAGAAAGTTGTGCAAACTATGGTCTATGACTGTGGTATGTGAATGTTATTTACACTATTAATGTTTCTCTGTTAAAATTTTCCAGTCTGTCAACATCTGTTGTCAATAACAATAAAAGTGCCTAAATTTAAGTAATTCATGGGCTCTTGCTACGGCACCAATATAATACTGGTCATATCTTCAACACCCATGCAACAATAACACTTAAACGATGAGCTGCATTGGTTTCCCAGTTGCTTCTAGTACATTCTCATTGTAAAAGGGTTAACAGCAGATATTTTGTTTTTCTACCAAATGTTGGCTTACAAACTGACTTAATATGATCAAATTGAGATTATGCGGTGGGGACCAATCATTGATTCAACATGTGACGACTGCTTTTAATGAATCTTGACAACGAAATGCTAATTACACATCAAGTTTGTCTTTAACACTCTACTGCAGATTTTGCTTTATGCAAGTCTGTGTCAAATTCATCAAGTAAACGCAGTTCTATTCTTCAAATTAAGCAAAACATAGTGGCTCTATTCTCTATATTATTATTAATTTGTAACTTTTATCCCACCATTGTCTAATGCACAAGGTAACAATTGATGGCACGCCAAAACCAAGCAGTAAATCAGGGCAACATCCAGAAGATAAGTCCAATAAGACAGATGCAGCCAATAGTGGACAAGCAGCTACTTCACCACCTTGTGCACTCAACTCGTGTACCATTCTATCAGATGAAGTCTGCAGTCAGATAACAAAATTTGCTACACATTTGATCCATGCCGATGACCACTTATGCTTTTGTGCACTTGTAAATCTTTAATTTGGTCCAAACAAAAAACTATCAAGCACACATTTAAGAGGCATTACCTCAGTGACACCTCTGATCATGTTCTGCACATGAGAGCAGACGGTCTTGACAGCTGCCAGCTCCTTGCGGATACCGAACCACTTCTCAACCACCAGTTGAGTTTTCTTGACCATTTTGATGTCAATAGCCATGTGACGGAAGTCACGTCTCAGGATTCCTCGTGGTCCCTTGACAGTCACCTTTCTTGATTTGACCGTGACAGTCACTGTAAGACAAAACCAGTTAATATAAGTATTTGCAATAATAACCAAAACCAAAAATAAGCACATATACAAGGTATCATCCTTATATGTCTCATGGCCAGCTGCACAACAAGTTAAAAAAATAAATGATACTGAACAACAGAATTTACCCTTTCAATCATGTAATTAGTATTGTATTTAATCATTTGTAAAGCGCTTCTACTAGGGGTGAACCATTCAAAAGCACTACCATTGCGCGAGGCCCCGCAAGAAGAAGCAAGTTTTCAGAAAAGCGAAGGAAGAGAGATTGCTAAACAGAATTGTAGAGCGAACAGAACGTGAAAGAGCATTTCAAAGAGAGGGACCAATTGAAGCAAAGTATCGAGACTGAGCCATAGCAGTTCTAGTACAGGGTACCAAGAGGTCACGAAAAATCACTAGCATCTTTCACCAATGAGATACAAAGTGTGACAGTAAACCCACAGTAACATCAGTATAATTGCTCTAACTGGTTCAAATGACCACTGAACTATATATTAAAGACCTCAGTTTGTTTTTCATTTTTGATAGGCACGATAAGCAACTGTATTCTTTCTTTTAAGAAATGTTGTTGAATTGGATGAGTGACCGTCATTCCACATTAGCCAAATTTTAGTTGCAATAACATTAAAAACAGCAATTACCTCCATCAGGAATCTTGACAGTTTGTGTCAAATTAATGGTCTTCATTTTCGATCTGAAAATAAGAAAGCTGTTTTAGGATATATTTATATAACTCAACAAGTTGTCATAACAGAAACGCTAAGTTTAGGCTACCCGTCTTTAAAATACTGCTTGCTTCACCGCGTTGTCTTTACTATGATTCAAGCACACATTTTTCTAACAATTTTGGCCACCATTGTGATAATAAATTTGGAAATTAATTTAATTAAACAGAAAACAAAACATGAAAATAAGAAAATCTGTAGCATCCACTTGTTGAGGGTGAATTTCTAGCTCTGCCAGACAAAGTTGTCAAAAAACCATCCATTTCTGTTTCTGTCTAATAGCTAAACTGCTTTTTATGCTTAATAAAATTAATAATCCATTTAGTTGATCCCGGCGGCCTAAAGCGCATGGACATTCACGCGAAGAGCTACCGAGTGCACGCAACGCAACTATGGATAAAGGCCGCTTAAACAATAGATAAATCCAAAAATCAACCTATATTCTTTAATAGCAATATAGTCTCACACATATGCCAAAGTTTGGACAACTGTAAGTTTAAGATGGCTCTGTAAATGAAAGATGAAATAAACCTGAAGGATCGATTGCTACACGATAGCAAATTACAGGAAAAAAGAACGCGTACGGCGCATGACCGGATGTTAACGCAAACATAGAGTTTATATCCGTAAATAATCTCTTTGAAAGCATGTATCGCTTGTGCGTAAGTAAGTCTTCTTTTATTAAATAAATTAAATGCACGCGCATGCAATACAGAACATCTTAAATTTTATAATCCCCTCTACAATGTTCAGTGTTCAAATTGAAGCCGTGTCAAATTAAGACTAATAACATCAATAAGCATTAATTTTAAAACAAGTGCTTAAATGGATTGAAAGTAGTTTCTTGCTTTTAATCGATTTTTACTACTTATCCGTTTAAAAGACATAACCATTATGCTTTCTACTGCGGATTTAAAACTGTATTTATGTAAATATTTACATTGAATATCTTTGGCTGCTCGTTTTTTACTTTTCCTCAGCATTTGTGTGTTTTCATGTAATCTGGCAATTTTTGTTCTTGAAGGTCAATAAAAATGATTTGATTTGATTTGATTTGACATCTTCAATTTCTGGCGCCTACTAAATGGCACTTACGATATGAAAACTTTTACTGACTGTATTCACGCGTGTACATTGTGTTCACTGTTCATCGAATCGATTCTAATAAATTTTATTTTATTTGATTTTAGCAGACAAAAAGTAAGTAAGCAAGTAAGTAAGTAATTGTGTTCTGCATTAAACGCAAGCAAACGCTCGGCGCTGTGCATACATAGTCAAAGAAACGATCGAATTAGGAGAAGAAAATAAAGTCAACTAGAAAACAGAAGTCTGATTGCACAACATCCTACTAGGATCCCTTGGTCAGCCAGGAAACCCTTCCAGGTAAGAGAATCAAATCAAAGAGAATCAATTAAGAAACCTACCCAGAGGCTCTCCCAGCCCAAATCTAGGGAGAACACGGTTATGTGAGCGTGGGCGCAGGTCATGACCAGTACAATAGACGAAGGGAGTAGATCGTGGAGTGTGTAACCTGGATTTTACAAGATGTTTCTAAAGAGGTCCTTGTCAGCTTTAGGCTAAACAAGTTCCTCAAAGGTGGGGACAGATTTGGGTAGGAAGCCAAGGCGCATCAACTTGCGGACCAGCGCACTAAACGAGTCAAGTTCCTGCTTACTGGCGAAGCCCCACTATACCACAGATAAAGCGTAGCTAAGCTTTATCTATTCTGTGACCATACTTGGGAACAGTAGGCCTATATCTTGCGGTTGACAGTGGTGGCCCGACCACATCATGTAGCCTGATGACCCCAGAAACCCCATGTGAGATCAAAATACGATGAACGTGGAGAGACTGCTTCGCCCGTATGCAAAGTCTTTGAGCATAGGGGGAAAACCCAAACTTTTCGGTAATCTCGAAAGTGGTGCCATACAACCTTCAAAAGTGGTACCACGCTTTTAGGCGGTGCCGCCACGTATTTCCATTTGCCTAATGACACGAATTTACGTGAACTTCAAGGAATGTTATTATTACTCTACTTGGACACTAAGTAGTAATGTGTTTGAAATGTCACTGCGAATGCGAGAAAACAGAAGAATGCTTTTCATGATATTATCATTGTTTTTGTGAAATAAAAGATCGATTTTAAGTTAACATTCTTACCTGGCGCAAGATTAAACACAAGCAGTTTGCCCATTATTTGTAAGGTTCTTATATTTTAATTGCTTTGTGAATGTAATGATTGCACTATGGATGTAAGATGCCAATATTTAAGGATCTTTGTTATGGCTGTGACTAGAGAATTTAAACCATGTGTAGTTTCTGCAAATCACTTAACCATAACCATAGTTTTTTTTATTGCCTCAAGTAACAAAACATCATAATTATTTATACATAAATAAATATTGCAGGCAACAAAAAGCAAAGGGGGAACCCTTAAGGGACTAATGTCCCGCTGGAAGGTATCCCATGTACAAGTGAAAAATAGTTGGCAGCAGGTTATGTAAATAGATTCATAAGATAATTAAATAACTAGTTAACTAATTCGTTAGGTAATGTCATGTGTGGCCACATTAAGCATGTAATAATCTTAAGTGACACCTATGAGAAGAAAATTACATTACCCGGTAGTCAAGTTGACTAGAAACAAGAGCAATTGCTGGTGAAACCAAGACAATAGTTTGAGATCTGATTCCATGAATATCTCATGTGTAAAGTAAAATGATTTACATATTACCCAAATATGGTGGGAAAATGGCAGTCAAATGATATGCCTAAACTGCATGCACATCAACAAACTATCCATTCCAATGGAACACATGTAAGCCAATAAAATTTGTGCAGTTGTGGACTTGTGCCTAAGAGAAGGAATTCAGTTGTACAAATCTTGATATTTTAATAGAGCCATTTTTGAGCCTGAGAAAAATACATTCATGATGTACAAAGGTGTCTATGGACAACAGTGTGTGAGACTTTACTTTTGATTTTTGCAATTCATTGTTGAACAATGTTCTGTACCATTATTGTATTACAGCTTTACATAATACTTTGGACTGCTTGGAGAGATGGCAGAAGCATTAGGAAGAGATACTACACAAGTCAGTGCAGCTCAGTCGCCATTTGAAGGAAACCTTCCAGCTGGAGGTCAGTTACTGTAGTGTTGTGATAGCGTTCAATATGTGTCAGATCATAAACACACCTGTATGACTTTAAGTGCTACTTGCTCACAATGGAACTATAACCCCTCTGGTTTTGGGGGTTAACTTGGGAGTCATTGTATATTATTAATTATTAAAATTTGGAGTAATTGTATATTATTATTAATTATTGAAATTTGAAGTCATTGTATATTTTTATTAGTTACAATTACTTGGAATTATTGTATATTATTATTAATTAAAAAAATTGGGGTTATTGTATATTATTATTAAATTTGGAGTCTTTGTTTTACTATTAGCTATTAATTATCAACTTCTGAGGTGCTGCAGGTGTCCAATGCACAAAGCATCAACCAACAAACAGCACTCCAAAACCATGAGTCAAATGAGGCATATTGCATGGGGAGTATGCTGAACTGCCAAGCTGTAGGGCAAGGGGTTGAGATTCTCACCAAAACAGGAAGATATATGAAAGATGTCTGTTTACTAGCATCTCCAGAACTTTCTGGGTTATAGTTACAAAGTTTGAATAGATTGAACTAGTTCTAGTGGAACTAGTTGAATTATCCTGAAACTAGTTCAATCCATTCTTATGGCTCAGCGCCACTGTTGATACCTTACAGTTTCTTCAAATTTACTTGGACTTTGACCATCATAATTCTGTGGGTTGAAAGTGTGGTACAGACTATAAGACATGGTATTTCTTGACTGAAAATTCATCTGTTCCTGGGTTTATTTCCTCCATACGCTGCTTCCATGTTTTCTCCCTGGAATTTTGGCGTGCACATGGATTTTCTTAGTGGCAATCATTGATTGATGTCCTGAGCATTATACAGTGTCACTTTTATGAGGTGTTACATAAATTTCGTGCATAATTAGGTCACATTGTGTTTTAGGTCATGGAAGTGATGAAGAAAACATGAACAATGTCCGGCATCTGCTTGTTGAACGAATGGATCCGGATTTCGGACTTATAGATAAGTTACTTCAGTTGGGTGCCTTGAACTATCCTGAAACAGGACGCATTAAAAGCGAAAGGTCAATCTTTGATCGAAATGATAAACTTTTGGAGATCATTTTCAACAAAACGATGCATCATGCCTTGTTAACAGCACTGACAGACACCGGGCAGAAACACCTTTTCAACTTTGTGAGAGGAAATGGAGGTATGCAGTTTGTGGTCACTGAGGGTGACAGAAATGTGCAAGAATGCATATCTTCTGAAACCATATAATTATATGCATACATTCCAAGAGAATTTTATATAGCACTCTGCATGTACCTCTCTAGAGCGCTAGATGTGAGAAATTTGTTTTATGTATCAAGAGGCATCCTGTGAGTTTAAAAGCAGGATTCTTGGAACTGGTTACAGCGATTCAGAATATGCATGGTTTTCCAGATTTCATGTGCCACTGCAGTATTTTTGGGCAGTGGTAGTGGTAGTGTTCATGGTCATGGTGGCAAAATGACAATGGCAATGACAATAACAGCGGCAGCTGCTGTAGTAGGTGTTTCTCAATGTTATAATTCTTTGTAAAACTCTGCTCTTTTTATGATGACAGGATACAGACCAGAATATGGCACAGTTTGGCCACTTCGAGAGAGAGAAACACAAATATTGGATGAGAATCGATTCAACCTGGTTGATATTATAGATCCATGTGATCTGATCACAAGAATGTATAGTAAGGGCATCATCAATAACAGGCAGCAAAAGTATATTAATGGCCTACACAATGACGCAGAAAAAGCTGAGGCCCTGTTGGATGTTTTGAGGCGAGGCAGTGAAGAATGTTACTGGATGACAGTATTGTGTCTTCAGGAGTCGAATCAAAGCAAGGTTGCAGAAATTCTGGTAGATGGAGGAGGTAATTTTCTATTGATTTCGTAAAATTACAGTTTAGCAAACAGTGTACTACTGACCCTGAGGTCAGGGAGGACAATCGAACAATGGACAACTACTTCTGATTGTTTAAATTATTGTAATATCATGATCACACTTATATCAGGATATGACTCAGGTGGAGGTGGGTTTTCACCCAATGAACTTTGGGCTGGAGAGGAGCCAAAGAGTTGTGGTAATGGCAACTCTTCAGAAAGGGGTACACCATTGATGATGATGATGATGATGATGATGATGATGATGATGATGATGATGACGACGACGACGACGACGACGACGACGACGACGACGACGACGACGACGATGATGTGACTCAGAGCCTTATGATTAATTTTCATGCAAGTCATTTTGCAACACTATCAACAGCATGAGATGTGAATCCAGCCAGAGCTCATGCAGGCCATTAATCCAGTGGCACTGAATTCTTCATTTTCCAACCATGTCTAGAGACACTAAATCCTTTGAACTCGGAAACTCTGCAACGATGTCAGTCCTTTATGCATCAATACACGAGTTCACAGTTTTCGTCTTGGTCTGGCATCATTTGCCATTGCCAACAGACACATCCAACCGCCCAGGTGTACTCGATCATCATCATATCTTTCTCTATCTCGGCCTGCAGTTTTGTCCTCTCTGAAATCCTGCAACGACTCCTTAATCTATGCTGCACCAGCTCTTTGGAACGAACTCCCAAAAGATCTCTGCTAGTTTGTTCATCCTCCTACCTCGCTTGTTAATTTCACCCCCCATCTGCTTGCTCTCTCCTCTGCTGCTATCATATCCTGATTCTACTCTTGCACCACCACATGACCACCATCATCACTGATTTCCACCATAGCACCATGATGTCTCCTCGGCTTGACTTTCCCAGATTCTGACCTGGCACCAAAACGGATACAACAACCTGGGTATAGTGGACTTGAGTTAATATCTCCTTGATGTGGGTTTGTGTAGGGTTTCCAGATACATGGATAGCCCAAGGAGGACACAGAAAGCCGGAAAGGAGGACATACTGAATGTTTCACTCTAGAATCTGGAGTCAGAGGTCTCCTAAGTAACCAAAAATTAGCACTTAACCATAGAGTCTTATAAATAGTTCATAGATACATTGTTTGTAATATTACTCAGATCATGGACTAGAAACGTCCGGAAGAAATAGAGCTGCAATAAAAAACTAAGTTAGTAGATTGAACTCTTAGCCTGGTAGTGCCCAAGGGGAGCTTGTGCCCAAGGGGAGCTTAAGGACAACATGCATGTGTAAAGTTGTTAAAAACTGCCATGAAATAATAGCCAATAGCCCAACACAAGAAACATACAAAAAGCCAGACATTTTCCAGGATTTTAGCTCTGCCGGCCGGGCAGAGGACTTGAGGCCAAAAAGGAGGACATGTCCTCCATTTGCCAGACGTTGGCAACCCTACTTTTGTGTGATGCTGAGAAATTTACGATATTTACATTACATTAGATTACATTATATCATTAATTCACCAATTTCTCCATTTGCTTAAAAGCCATGTGTAGAGCATTTCTGAGGCTCTTAGAGGCGGTACGCAAATCCAGTCGGGCTGTATGTCAATTGGGTGGTTGATCAACACATACAATAGCTAGACATGTAAAAGTATATGACATTTTTCTGCATGACAATAATTGTTGATTTAATTATTTCTATTTCAGTTTTGACACAGGTGCATGTTTCTAATGAGGGTGAGGCAGAGCAGGTGAATGAGGAGGAAGACCACATTCTTGAAGCCTTGGCAAGCTTACTTCAAAACACAACGCTTCCTCAGTACCAAAGAATAAGGGAGCGTTTAGACCTGCGAATTATGCGAGCCACGAAAGGACATAGCATCGTCTTTTACATCTACTGCAAGACTCTGAAGGAACTTTTGTATCTGTATGAGTTGCTGACGAAAGGAGGGTTCAAGAAATGTATTTCAACAGTCTTCGATCTGTTGATTTCGAAAAGAGAAACAACAGTGTTGGCAGTGAATTGGTCAGAAGAGGAGTTCACAAAATTCAAGATGTACTTTGAGGGTACGTTTACTCTGTCGTTTTAAGTTTCACAGGCTGCGATTAGAATGGAAAACTCATTGCTCCCATCACTGTTGGTTGTTTCTGACAACACTTCATCTGAGAGGTCATCCAACTTTCTAATTTGTAATTTATGGTAGTTATTATGAGTTTTCAAATATACTTGCATTAAAATACATGTAAGGCCTGCTTTTCCAGAAATCAGCAATACAGTTCTGAGTTTTTGTTTCAGATGGATCAATTTTATACATGAGTAGTAATAGTCGTTATAATAATAATATTATGATGATGAAGTAATTATAATAGTATTATTTAAACATCAATGAAGACTAGCCATTCTAGAAAACGATGCTTCTTTTAATTTGTTATTCCTGAGGGTTCACTTATACCTCAGATTTAAATACAAATTTGATAATAATAATATTAATAATAATAATAATTATTATTATTATTATTAGCACCATTGCCTTTTTCTGCACTTTCACTGCCAGATCTTGACAAGTTCTAGCCATTGAAGAACATATTTTTATTCTTTGGGTAAATTTGTAAATTCTGAGGGATCATTTCTACCTCAAATAAAAATAATAATACTTCTAGCCTAATTTATCATTCATGAAAGTTCGTAATTCTTTTTTATGATCATCTATAATCAAGTTGCAAGTTTACTTCACTTTATGGTAAATTTGACCCTTTCTTTCAATGTGTTCTATCAATTTTGTTAAAGGTAAACTCAAGCATAAGCAGAAAGCTGTTAAACAACAGGACCAGTCATCAGGTGAGACTTTGAAAGACAAGAAAATTGTTGCCTGTGTGCTTTGTTCTTGCAAACTCTGTTTCAATATTATTCCACATAGAATGTTGCATTCTGTTATTAAGATTACTTTCATTCATTCACTCATTCAAAGCATTTATGTAGCACCAATGCAGTTATCTACTCGGAGGTACTCCCATTCCAACCCTAGCGAAAAGTAACAGTTTTCGATGTACAGGTTCAGTGGCCGAGAAATTCAATCACAGCACTAAAGGAGCATAACCCTACACCCACTTAGATATGTGCATACTTCTTCTGTGCGACTTTTGAGTGCAGTGACCGGATTCCTAGGCAACTGAACCTATACACAGAGGGAGGATATTCTAGGTAGATGCACATTCGAATTAACAAGAAACATAATGCTGTCATTTGAAAATGTAAATATTTGTCATAAAGAAAAGTGGAGCAGCTTCTTGAACAGGACCTGTTTACCCCTTAGAGTTTTCTCTTTGTCACTGTTCAGTAGTGTCTATACATACTTATCAACCAGACAGGCTTTCAATTCCAAATTGAAGTCTCACCTCTTCAAGAATTTCTAACCCTAATCCATCTGATCTTTAAAGCTTTCTCATCGTCAGCGAAACTCGTCGTAGCAGCCGCTCTTCCTGCTCTCTCTAGTCTCTTAAGCAACCGAACTCAGACCTCCACTGGATGACTGGTTATCAACATCTGGACACAAAACAGTGCTCGCGAATAAGCTGGTGCCCTGTGCTTAGCTTTAGAGTTCTGCTTTAGAAATTTTAAGTTTACGACTATGATCTTTAGCCTATGGAATCAATGGCATTGACAAGCACTTCTGGGCAGACCGTGGCAAATATCATACTGGCCAATCACGTGCAATTTTTAAGTCTTATGACAACCCTCAGTGTGGAATATACCGACTTGTTGAAGTTTACTTTTGTGAATATTACAAAAACAGTTTCTTGCTAATTTTACATTGAGGCAGCATGTTTGTCAATTTCACAAAGATGCTGCTCTTCCAAAAGTCCGATGAGGACGAAAGCCGAAGAAGATGTATAATATGTTTATTACGTGTAATATTTGCAATGAGAAACTGATTAATAAGAAAGCTCTGACCTATCATCGAAAGAGCAAACATGAACGAGCCACTTCTATAAAAAGGCGAATGCAAAGTGAAAGAAGAGCTTTACAGTTTTAAAATTTTAATGGTAAGCTCTTATCATTACTACAACGAATAACCATTGCCATATTCATATTATTATTTGGTAAAACATTTAGGTTGTACTATTTAATTATTTGGTATTATTATTTATTTACTATTATTAATGATATTAATGATTAGAATTATTATTTATTATTATTTCAATATTTCTTATTTAAAATTTTGTATTATTATTTATTGTTTGACTAGTCATTACTATTAATGATTGGTATTGTTATTATTAATTATTATTTTAGTATTTCTTACTTAAAAATTTAATAATTTAACTATTTGTTTGTACTATCTAATGTGAACTGGATCTCTTTTAAATCTTGATCATGAGACAGATTTCCACCATTGGAAATGACAGGAAGAAGAGGCAATGATGACACAGTTTGTGAGAGTCAACAGGTGACTGAAAGAGACGCAGACAAACCGTGACAGCTCGAGTGTACTACTGCAATCACAGCGGTCGGTATTGCGAAAGATGGTAGATCACGTCACCTGAAGATACAAGGCACTTGCAAGATTGACCAAATGTGTTCAGCTGCAATTTTTGTCAAGAAATCTTCCACTGGTTAGTGTGCTATTGTTACTATAAGTGCTATTTGGAAGTGTCTGCTGTCAGAAACAGCACACTTTGATAGTGGCAAGTGCTTTAAACACTAATTCAATGGTTATTGTACTACTGGCCAGTAGCAGGCTTCATTTTAATGTTCTGCTCATTGTGTAATCGTAATAATATTTTATTGCCTTGCATGTAAGTGGAATTTGTTCATTTTCATAAATGGCAGTTCTTAAAATGACTGGCAATTTGTTCAATGTGCTTTATGCATGATCCTATTCCTGTGCATTTTACTTTTCCACTATAAAATCTTTCTTATATTTGAAATTTTTATTTGAAATCAAACTTAATGTTTATCACTATGACTTAATGGAAATGGCATTTAATTGTGTCATACTCAGGTGGTATGATGGTGCACAAAAGGTCACGGCTGCGACATTAGGCCTACTCATATTCGACTGCACAGAGAACAGGGTGAAGCTGCTGGAATACCTTTCGACGAAGTATTGGATTCCGTTCATTGCCCGTGCAAGTGTCTCCAGTATGACCAATTTACAATTTCTTTGCAAACAAGATCTGATAAACATTGCATGCGAATTTGGTATCAACAAAGACCAAGTTCATCTGGTTATTCGAATTTATAAACCAGTTCACCAGTGCACAATTGACAAAGCGACACACCAGATCCAGCCATTCATGTACCAGAATATTCTCAACTCCAGTGTGATGATGACAACAATCCTATTCAAGGTGTTGAAAACCTGGAAGAAATTTCAACAAGGTTTCTGATATCTGTGAATCAGACGCTATTATTAGTGACATATCCAGCCATCATCCATCTCGTAACATCCAACAGTTTACAAAGTAATGCTGAGCTAGCATGGGCTACTATCAGAACTTCTATGGAGGACATCGTTGCTGTTGTGGAAGTTGGTATCAGAACATAACAGCAGGTTGAGGTCACTTGTTGCAGCTTTATGTAACCAACTGGAGACTCCTCGTTGTCTACCTGCACCACCATCACGTTAGCCTGTCAACAAATTGGCCACTACACAGTGATTCTTGAGGTCAACCAGATAACACAAGTCTAAGAAACCTGATCAATTGACTGCATCAAAACCAGGCATGCAAGAAAACGTTTTTGCTCAGAACTTTAGGTGGTAATGAACCAGTGCTTTCTCATCAACCATTAATGGACCATGACTACACCAGCAGCTTAGCATCTCGTGTTATAATATTTGAACACTCATATGCATAACCGTTTTTCTAAATTGGTTTGCTGACATATTTTGAGTCACATATTCCTTTTATTGACATTTTGTTTCACCATTAAGTGACAGTGCAGTTGAACATTCATATTCGAAATCATGCTAGTTATGAAGTTCACATAAATTCATGTTCCTAACCTTTTTACTCCCAGAGGTTAAACAAATCCTATAACCGGAGGAAATATGACTTTTTGACAGTAATCGATTAATAAACTGTTCAGATGCCATGTTTTTGTTGATGCTCATGAAAGTTATGTAGAAACAAAGATTATGGCAATAGTTTAAGTTATTTGTCCAGAATGCAGGTGCCAAGAGTCGTAAAAAAAAAGTACATTACAAATATGCTAATGTCCATATTGTATACACTGAATACTTCTACATTTCTATATTGCATACTTTATGTATTTTGTTTCTATTTCACATTTAATTTTTACCAAATAGGTTTCTCTGGTAAAAAAATACACAATTTGAATAAATAAATATCAGTAGATCAATATCCCATAACTATTTCTATATTGTATATTTTATGTATTTTATTTTATATTTTATTTTTACTAATATACATGTACATGTATGATTTTCTAGTAAACAAAATGCATAACTTCAATACAATGTAAATGAATATCAGTAGGGGCCTAGATCATATCCGATAACTAGTTCTATATTGTACACATCATGTATTTGATTTCACATTTCCTACTTAAGTAAAGGTTTCTGTAGCCTAGTAAACAAAATGGATGAACAGAAGCAACGTTATCCCGTATACATGTAATAGGTTATAAAAAGAGACGGCGTAAAATTTTCGGATAATATTATATATTGTAACTATTTCGCATTTTGGTGTTTGCTGTGCTGCGGTCTTTAGCCAAAATTCACATAAATTTTTGCTATATATCACATGTGGTCGGTCGGTATGATATTTGCCGCTACGGTCTGCCCAGAAGAGCATGTGTGCAGAAACGAGCGTTAATGTGGAATCCATCTATTGATTACTCTGTGGTGACGCTTGACAACATCCTGATGTAGAGATTTCGAATTCTTCGGAATTTTCGATGAGTTTTTATCGGTTTGTGTCCGCGTGACTTTCTAAATACTTAGGAGAATGGCCACAAGCGATTTGGTTTAAGTGAGACTGTAAGCTTTGCGGACTGTATAATTGTCCGCAGATTGTTTTGTTTCGTCGTTTAATTCTAGACCAAAGTGTCTTCCCTGTTGGGCTTGGGATCCCATCGCTGGACTACAGTTGGAGCGTGACCTCTTCTTCCACGGTATGTATAAACTATTTAACCGATGTTCTATTGGGCCTAATGTTTTAATCTGAGTCGCTCTGGCTTTATTTCCAGCGATGAAGCGTTTGCTAATGAGTTATTTCTGACAGGCATTGATACTTTAGGCTATTAGCTTCGTGGAAAAGCTTCCAAGCCCTAGCATGAAGAGTAATTTCATTATCATTCGAGGCCGTATTAGGCGTAAGCCTACAGATAAGCCACTTTATGCAATTATTAAATTTTATCTACTGTAGTATCAGAAATTTGCAGTGTTCTGAGTACTGGGCCAAAGTTTTTAACGTGAAGTATAAGAAGCCTAACTTCAAGTACTGGTACTGGAAGTAGTAGGGCAAACTTATAGTATCGGGGACTGAAGTTTATGGCGTCGGTTCTGCGTTGTGATTGGTTTTCCTGAAATATACACGGGTTATATATTCCTAGGGGTAGTGTTTGATATGATGTATTATGTCGTCGCGATTATGGTTAGTTTAGGCGTCATGAGGGTCGGTTATGGTCAGGTTAGGCGTCGGGAGGGTGGTTGAGGGTCAAGTTAGGCATAATGAGGGTCAGTTGGAGTAAGTTTAGGCGTCATGATGGTCAGTTAGGGTCAGGGTTAGGGTTAGTGTCGTCATTGGAAAACATTGCAAACAACTAGGTTAGGCATCTTGAGGGTTGGTTAGGGTCAGGTTAGGTATCGTGAGGGTCAGTTAGAGTCAGGGTTAGGTTAATGTCGTCATTAGAAAACATGGCAAGCAACCTTCTGCCGCTTTAATAATTTCTGCATTGACATGCATTGAGCAATTGCATCGCGGGTGTTATTGGAGTCCCGTGTATAGGCTCACGTCGGGCGCTTCTGTATCTACGACAGTTTGCTCACTTCCAATAGCTTTCAAAATGCTCTGTTATGAGATTGGCGGATTTGCGACTGTGGTTTACGGTCAGGTGTTGATAGTTCCGAGGCATATTCGGAATATCCCGACTTGCTGCCCACTCACCCGAAACTATATTCCATGTCCCATTTAAATACCCAATCATGGCGCACCAGGCTCGTTTGTTCCGGCCAATGGCAGCATGCCCAAAGATACTGTACATTACTCGAGAGTTACAGTCCCCAATACTCAGAGTTTGCCAGTAGTAGTACTTATCAAGACTTACGTAAAAAGTAAAAACATATTTGTCCCAATAATTAATTTATTCCATAGGCATTTACTTATGTAATTCAGTCTGCTGTTTAATTTGCATATAATATGATGGTAAGGCCACTAATCTGTATTGATTGCACATGGCAGATATAGAATTTGAACCCTTGTTACAGAGGTAAAAAGCGTCTCTTGCAAAATTGTCTTCCATTGCATATATGTGCTGTTTTTTATTTGACCCTACTTAATAGAGTTCTTAAACTATCTTCAGGTTTTTGTGAGGATTTTAAAATGCACTATATTAAAGTGTCGTGATACATGTATACGTACGTACGTACGTACATACACACATACTTACATACATACACACATACATACATTCATACGTTGATCAGTTTCTTAATTTGTATTCCTTCTTCTGTCATATTTGTATTACTTCTTGGCCAGCTGTTTCCACAGCCTATGAAATGGTTAAAAGTTGATTTATGGAAAATCATACATGTACTAATGCTGGTGCGTGCTACTTGTATTGGTTGGCTCTACTCTACCCCGACATACATAATTTTGCCCAGTTTCGAGTCAGCCAGATTCTTTTGCCCATAGAAATATAAAGGTGACATGCATTGAGAATTAGTTATGCAATTGTCTTCCATTGCATATATGTGCTGTTTTTTATTTTGCCCTACTTAATAGAGTTCTTAAACTATCTTCAAATGCAATTGATTAAACCAGTTATGCATGCAGCACTTTTGAGAAGCACCTAAAAGGCGTCATGGTAGGTGGCCCTGGTATGTATACCCACATAAATGAAGCATATGTAATTGAAAGCAGGACCAGCAGATGTGTTGACAGTAGTATCAGTATGGATGTGGTTTATGAATGGACTTTGAATTATGTTGATCATCTGCATGGGTTAGAAAAGGAGATTTTCGAAGATATGTAATTAATTGTAACTTGTATTCGTATTCCTGATGTACAGAAATTGGAATGTCTTTTATTATGTTCTGTCTTCTGGGTTAGTTGCCTTTAAGGTCAATATTCTGTGAAATTTGGTATATTGTGAGGGGCTCCATCAAAACCAGGCACATGTCGCATTTTTATTAAAATGAGATTCTTTCATTTTATTTTACACCATAAAATTATGTTTCTAACAACTTTAGTAAAAATTATTAAGGTATCTTCAATAGAATCTGAGATATACTAATTTTAAGCGTTTTATCACTAGAATACCGAAATCGAGAAAACCGCAATCATTGTATATTATACACTGAACATTTACATTGTTTATGCTGATTGGCCTATAAGGGTCTTGGAATTTCTGCTATGATTGCTCGGTTTCTTAAATAAAATTATGACATTAATATAAATCTAAAATTAGACATTCAGATCTTTCTATACATGTTAAACGAGCTACATCCATTCGCTAGACGGCAATTGTTGAAAATGATATATTTGTATTAAAAATATTGCTTTTATTACTTTCTTTCGGGATCTTCTACAATAACATGATTTTAGCAGATTAAAACGCAAAAATTTTTCAGCCAAATATTTCTTTCTTATAGAGTAATAATTATTTTACATGAATTTTATTAAAACTCAAATCGCACAATTTTGATCCTGCAGGTAATTTTTGGCCATTTTCTCGAAATTGTATTTTGCGACTTGCGTCTGGTTTTGATAGAGCACATCTCATGTTAATTACTTTATGTGTAATCTATATAGCAAGTTTCCTTTCACAATCAGTTGCCCTTTTGAACTCTCGGCGATGCTATTGTTGTCTCGTAAATTTTTTGCATGGGACTTCATTTTTTTATGCAAAACTCTAACTGCCCTAGAAAATGTAATAACCAGTTGTAACTAAATTTTAGGTTATCTTTTTCCTCAATACTAGTCTAATGACTTAGAACCATCATGATTCCACAAGTTCTATCCTGATGTGGTGTGCATAATTTTATTGTGTTTTTGAGTGTGCAGCATGTCTTTTGCTATATACAAACATGCCAGGGTTCCATGCTGGGGCTATGCTGCATGCCACTTCTCCCAAATCTCATCATCATTATTATTATTTATCATGGTAAAGTCCTGGAAAAGCATATGGTTTTCTCATATTGGACAGCTACCAAGAGTCTTTGGAACAGGTTGCTTGTCTCCAGTGGATCATGGATTGCTTCCATTGACCTTTCTTCCAACTCTGACACAAAATCCAATCCTTTCATGCTCCATGTACCGCTGGTACCCAGTGCGACTGCCACAAAATCATGTGTTTGAGTTATTGTGGCATACTTTTTTGGCTGTGGCTGTCCTGTTTGTGGCCTTGCCTGCTCCAACTGATGTGAGTGTGAAGTTGTGAATGTATCTGAAACTGTCACATCCCACGTGAGGCACCTTCTGCATGACCACAGGATAAGTTTCACCGATCTGGTCATATGCCATCTTCTGTGGTGAGGTCCAATGGTTCGTTTTGAGAATGGATCTTCGCTCTGATAGATGCTCTTCATATGCATTGCAGACTATGAAGTCCTTTGCCACAATGACATAGATGTGGCTCGCATAGTGTGGTTCTGAGTTGCATTCAAACCACAAATTAGACATGTGTGCCACATTAAAGAGCCATTGCTAGTCGTTTTATTTACTGTATTTATAATTGGTGTCCATATGCTTTAGGGAACAACCGGGTAGACATTTTCTACCGGGTAGCAAATCCGAGTATTTGGATGCACTATTTGCCGGATCCGGGTACGAACCGAGTACCGTTTTTTACATGTAATAAAAAAAGATCACCATAAACATTATTTTTTTACCTGTAATAATGAACCAATTAGATATATATACAAATACGACAGCGACTGTAAGTCTCTATTAGTGTATTTTGTGACTTTTTGACAACCAATCTCAGCGCTAAATAGCGATTTTCGGTTAAATACTTAAATTGTTGCAGAAATTTAGTTCAGTTGTATAATTTATTTGTAAATTGTAACTATAATCTTGAGATTGATCGAATTCCAAAAATTGTAGGTATTTGCGTGGGTATTATTTGCCGAGGCGAATAGTTCCGAAAAACCCGATATCCGGCCGGGGCAAATGGCCGAAGCGATTTCCGGTTGTTCCCTAATATGCTTATACCCGAGATACTCCATGGTCAGTGCCTCTGAGTAGGCTCCTTGAAGAGGCGCTATATAAATTGTCAGAATTTTGCTCTTAGACAGCATCGTGCCTTCTCTGTTGCGGGCCCCATGCTTTGGAATGGGCTCCCATTAACATTATGCCTTATGCCTAGAGTTCATTTAGACGTGATTTACTCTAGCCCAGTGCTGTCCAACCTTTTTGACACCGTGGGCCACCGAAGAAGTTATTCTTGAAGCCGCGGGCCGCACCAGTCAACTCAAAAGCAACGACTAATATTTTATTGAAAATTATTAACTGTATTAAAATTAATTATGGAGTTATCATAATGAATGCGTCATGGGAAATGGATTTTGTGTTCATATTGTCAAATGATAAGACAAGTTACGAATGAATAGCTATGCGAGTAGGCCAGTGACTTTGTCTTTTACTTCATTTTTACAGAAATTGCAAATATTTAGCAAGCTCGGGCGGGCCACGTAGAATCAGCCCGCGGGCCGCAGGTTGGACAGCACTGCTCTAGCCTTAAAGCCATCCTTCTCAGCCAGGGTTGGGTCGGGAGCGCTCCTGAGTAGTAACCTTGAAGGGGCGCTATATAAATCTTCGGAATGAATGAATGAATGGATGAATAATTGGGTGGGTTTTGCTTTCAGGACTTGTTGTCAACAAAATTATAACTTTAATTATGTGGTTTTGGCCATGAAAAAGTTCTGTTGGATGGAGATTAGGATAAATTTATCAGAATTAAACTGCCAAATGACTGTTACTGTTTTAATTGTTTTCCACTGACATGCAGCATTTACAGACTGCGTGTTGTGTCTTTTAACATTCTGGCATTCTGTGGTTATGTTGCGCATCTTCCTCCAAAATAAGACGGGACTTTTGAGGGGTGCTTAAATGAAATGTTCAGGTACATGCTTAACACTTTAATGATGAGCTGCATTGGTTTCCTATTCACTTTTAGTACACACTCGTCGTTGAAGTGTTAAATACTGGGTAATCGGAGTGAGTCTAAGCTGAATGATATAGTAGTAGAAAGCTGATTGTAATTCTGTGCTTATTGAATGATAAGCAAACTGGCAAACGTATTTAGGGGTTAGTTTATGTACCGTATTATCTCGGGTGTAAGCGCATGTGTGCATAGTGCACACCCCAATTTTCAAAATTTATCCTAATTTAATGTTTTAGTGCCTATTTATAATCTGCAGGTGAAGTTCTGCATGGCCACATAATGCAAATGTGAAGTTGGAAGTGTTAAAATAGGCACTGTAAAACCTTTAGAATGCTAGATATGTGATACTGACCTGCTGCAAAAGTTCTCAGTTGTTGAAGAATCTGTATATATTGACCCAATGAGTAATTAAATTTACCAGACATTTCCATCTGTTTATAAGGTGCATCACTGGTAGTTTTGGGAAGTTGACAGTAATTTGTCTAGCCAGAGCTCTGTCTTGAGATTAACTGTGATGACATCATCACTTTTGTGTAGGAGTTTTACTGTTTTACAGCATTTAGATGCATACGTCTAGAGTTTATTTGCCAACTGATCAGGCAGCCATCAGCTAGCAAAACCTCACCAACCAGACAACTAGACAATAAAGTACTTGCACTTGGAGTTTGTCTTGTTGGTGGTATTTGTTTCAACATAAGACCAAATTCAATTCATGAACTGTTTGTTTTTGCTGTGCACACATCTCGGGTGCCTGTGGTATTTCCCTAAATCTATTTTAAGTCTGTAAGCAACATTATGCAGCCAAACTGTGTTGGAAATTTGCTAGCACCTGAGTCATAACCAGAATGGTTCCTGGCTGGGTTTTTTGGTTTGTAAGATGTGTACTACCTGTTGGTGGTCTTGTGTGATCCATTGGATCCAGAAATTGTTCTTTTTTTAATCACATGGAAACATAATTGTATTGTTTAAAATTTAAAAGTCTGATATCTTTTACAGTAATTTATAGAATACCCTGTTTGTCTATATTTATGTAGTGATGGGAATATCTAGTAGTTCTTCTGGAAAAAAGGAGAGAAATATTATTGAAATTAAAATTGAGATTCTTCTGTTGGATTTACTGCTAGAGCAGGATGTGTACGTCAGCCTTTGACCCGTTACAGAACAGTAGTAATAATATTGCTAAGACTAAATTATTTCGTCCTCACAGGTGAGAGGTTTTAAATGGTGCTATATAATTATAATTGTTCAGATAGATACCTGTAATTATCGATGATAATATGAAAAGTAATAAAATTGTTTAGGTATCTGTGTACTGATAATAAGAATAATATAGTTATTCAAAGTCTCGGTGATGACAATAACAGTTGATTATTTAGATCTATAATAACATATAAGTTGTTATTTGGTTTAATTAATTTAGAATTACTTACTGATTTACTTACTCAGTGGATTCATTTTAATGTATTGGTTGGTTTGACTTGGTGACTGATTAGCATGGTATGTTTGCCAATTATTCGATTGCTAAGTTATTCACTGCTTTCCCCGAAGTGGTTGTTGTGACTTGTGCATGGACTACAATTATTGAGTGATTTATGAAGTACTCTATATCAATATAGAAGAAAGGTAAAATAGTTTCGACTTTATACGTGTCATTTATTAGAGCAGTATAACAGTGTGATATGTGACTGTTATGTAGCTTGTGATTGATGTATTGACCTCTGTCACTTAAATCTGGTGTTATTATGTGTTCTGTAAGTTCTTATGGGAACCAAAAATCTTGGCATTGAAAGCTTTGTTTAATGGATTTCTTTATAAACTAGCCTGCATGACGTCTTTTATGAATTTTACTCAGTATACTTATCTGCTGTATTACACATTTTGTGAATTATAAAGATGGTGGATTATTGTTGAATGGTGTAATGCTGTAATGAATTAAAGTTTTTTGTTTGACCATATGTTGGCAGAGTATTTTATAGTCTGCTGGCTGGAATGCCAATTCACCAGTCAAGGTTTCCACTGAAAAAGTCTAAATACATTGAGATTCAGTTCGGTGATAAGAAGGATTAATTATATATAGATCATTTGATAGTTAAATGTCCAGATACACGATGTACACGCATGGCTGCTGATTTTTTGAGCTCTTGCCTTTTAGTGGGCACAGTGTGGGTTTGATCCTGATAGTTGCTGTGTATGGAGCTTAGTTAAGTCTTATAATAATATACATGTGTACAGTTGCTTGATCATTAGCTGGTGGTGTGGTGCTACACATATCACACATGTGTCACACGTGTATGTGACAGTTATATTAAATCAATATATCAATAATGCAATCTATTATTTGAAAGCCACCATTTTGAGCATTTTAAATAAGCAGTACTCTCCATCTGACTTCAGCAGACAATCGAGACATAAGTCATTGAACGTTGCCACATCAGTTTTGTGTTCTGTTTCTATTTTGCCTAATTCTGTCTGGAGTGCCTTGGTTGTTGAGTATAACAGAACTCTTTAATGGTCGATTGTATGTGTGGGGATAATAAATAATAATGTTGGCCTGTCCTAATTCTTGGGTCTCATTAGTATCAACTGGGATGACTGGGTGAAAGAGAAAACTCGATGAAAGAACCAGTTCATGTCAGTCTCGTGCAACTTTGAATGGATTAATGCTCCCGGTGAATTTTTGTCGTGCTGATTTGACTAACTCTGTGTCTTTGAGTGCATAATTGTGAAGCATGGAGGGTTTTAGCCCATGCAACCTGTAAGGATTGGCTTTCTGGTTGGGTTGCTCTTGTCATGTTTGAGTTTTGCCTGCGAGATCCCTCAACTCCAAGACTGCTTGCATCATTGTGCAGCATTAATGCACTTTTATCCTACTACCTTACCTGCCTTTTACATACCCTTTTGTATGTATGTATGTATGTATGTATGTAATACCTTTTAAGTACCTCTGAAAGGAATGCACTCATGGCAATCTGAGTGATCAAAATGGAGAAAACATGATGGGCTTGAGTTGATGTGCAGAAGCACAGCACCAGCATATCCTTGTGGACAGTAGAGCGCAACAATCACCAGTCTGGTTGACTCAAGACTGGAGTGCAAATCTCCACATGTCTCTGGTACGGTTCCCTCAAGTGAAACCATCCCAACCCATCCCAAGATCTTGAATATGATTTGTTTAGTGACAGGATGCCAGTGCAAGGTTTCTTACATGTATTCTAAACATGTAGCCTATGAATTTAGGCGTATTGGCAAAATCTCCGGCATGACAGCTGTGGATGTGGATGCTAGCGGAAAATTAACAGGCCTGCAAGGATGCAGTTTCAGTGATATAGGTACATGAGGTCACTGCAGCACTAAGTGGCACTATATTGGCAATACCTTACCCAGCTGATAGAAGTGGGGCTTGTTTTTCTGGATCTGGTTTTATCTCTGTATATGCCATCTTGCTTTCTTTACAATATTCCCGAGATAATGTAACATTCTGAAGTTGTATCTTTTCCACATTGCATGGCTTATCTTAGAGTACTATCGTTTCTTGAGAGACATGAATTGACTGAGTCAATCATCCAATGTAGCTGTTACTGTAAAAATTGTAAAAAAAATTTATAAGATGAAATTAAAGATTTATATGAGATGTAGTATTGACTGGATTTAATTTTGGTCTTCCATGAAAATTTAATATAGATTGTTTATGGTATGCTTTAATGGTTAGCTAAGTCTTCAAGACAGCTCCAGTCTTATATTAATTATTAAGCGTGGAATAATATTACAGCACCAGGGTTGAAAATTGTTTAGAGAAATGTGTTATAAAACACTGGGAGATTTATTCAAATCCAATGAAAAAATTATCAATAAAGAAAGAATCTGCAGCTCACCAAATTGGTTAGTGCTGTAACTTTACAATATTAAGTGGTATATTTCTGTCTATTGGGTTGCATTGTTTTGTAGTCACTGACTCATCCTCTGGGCAACATGGAGCATTTGGCAAATGTATACGTGGAAATAGCAGAACAGCCGATGGGAAAAGGTCTTCGATTTCGGTACATTAGTGAAGGCAGAACAGCAGGTAGCATCCAAGGAGAGTTCAGCACTCCAGAACGTCGCACTTTTCCATCCATTAAAGCAAGTGCAATTATAGATTTTGTTAAAGCTTCATGTATTTGAAAATGCCTGAAGCTGCTTTTATGTAGATTTCATGCGTCAGATCTCTACATAGAGTTAACTGATTCTCAGCTAATCTAGTCTTATATCACTTGGTTTTTATTAACTGCATATATGTCTGAGTAAAGTATAATCTACTGTAATATTAAATTGATAATTGATCAGTGTGAATGAATCTGTGTAAACAAGTTATGTACACAATGTGTCTGGCTCTATAGAGCCTGTCAATGGTGTTGAAACACTACTTTCTGACACATCTGAAGATAAGCAAATCGTGATAAGCTGAAAATGTCATTTAGTTGCAACTGGCAGAACAATTGGGATTTTCAGTTGAAGAATGGTCCAATACATTAGAAGGAAGTATATGCCCAGGTCTTGGATCACGAGATTAACGGGACCCGACAGGCTGCAGAATGCAATGTTTTTCACCCAGAGTTTCTTGATTTATTCTGGGGCTTCTCTGGCTATCAAGGGTCTTTCTTAGAGGAAGTCTCTGAATGGAATTCTATCCTTGACCAGGAACCAGTGCAGTGTGTATCTCATTAAGTTTAGGTATGCAAGAGATTATAAGCAAGGAATGAATTGAGTGGCACAGTTAGGAGGGAATGTAGCTGACATACCATGGGCAGGCCTTGCAAGGAGGATATTACATTAGTCTTTATGGGTGAAGGTAAGAAGGACTTTTTGGAACCTGTTGGGAGGTATGCTTTGTCCATTGACCTTTGCTGATTCATGCCAGGAAAGGTAGGCACTATTTGAGTGGTGCAGATATAAATGTTTAATTACAAATTAGTCATCAGTGTGGAGAAGGGAATAATTCGACAAACTTGGGAAACAGTGTCGCCGCTGCCTTTGATACAGAGCAGAGCTAATTTTCTGAACTGATAATAATGTTCGAGAATCGCCAACTGCACATTAATGCAAGGTAGGCAATACATGCATTTTACTGCTACACCTAGCTGACAGACTCATTAACCGTGCATGCATAATGCGCGGTACCGCTTGTTAACGGGGTTTCACTGTATTATATATGATGAAAAGTCTCTGGAATGAGCTATTCGGCTTTTCCTACTGAGTTTGTGTGATTTATTTGTTCTTGTAATGATATTAAAAGATGAGTATTAATTGTTTGCCCTTACCAGGTCTACAACTATACAGGTCAGGCGTATGCTGTTGTGTCATGCGTAACAACAGACAAACCGCCTCGGCCACATCCTCACCATTTGGTTGGAACAAACTGCGTGAAAGGAGTCTGCAAAGTAGCCATCAATGTGGCCAATGATCCTATTCCGTAAGTGTCGAATGGAGCATTTGCTAGATATATTGTATTGTATTTGAACACTTGTTATAGCGCCCCTACCAGATTCCTATTCAGAGGCGCTTCAGATATATATATATATATATTCAGATATACCCTTCTGTAAAAAATTTGTGAAAAGTTTTTATTGTTTACCGGTATTTAGCACGTGCATCTTTAAAATAAATTCCCTGTGAGGTATTTAAATTGCCTCTTGGTTTTGTTGAGCTAAATATGCTGGTGTTTTGAGAAGGTTTGCATTTGTGCTGTACTATACATGTACGATGCGATTTTATGTAATTTCTTGGAGCTAAACATTTCTGTGCATTAGTTTTTCCTTTTTGTGCTGTGGTATGTAAACATGTAACTGTGTTATATTGGAATTCCTCTGAGGAGTGTCTTTATGTTGTAAAGTTCATGTGAAACGTTTAGCATAGCCTTTACTTCCATCTTAACCAGTCTGCTTCAAGGAAAGTCGAGCTTGAATTTCTAGTGGTATTAGCTACATACAGCATTGTTACTCCGTTGACATTTTCTTCATGCCAATCTATGGTTATGATTAATTAATTACCCACCTTCAGTGGAGATTGTAGCCTGGGTTATTCTTTCCACCAGCCACCTTGCTCATGCATCTTGCATTTAGTTTATTATTCAGTGCTGTTATGTAAATTTTTGCGATTGCTATTACAATTACAAATTGCCATGGATAGGACTCATAGAGTTGTATCTACTATCTCATGTATGTGTAGGAGCTTACCAATATAGACTTTTATTATTTGAGCATCATTCAACTGCATTAGAGCTTGTTATTCTTTATCAATGCCAAGTGCCAACTTCATTTGGACAAGGGACATATGCAAATATTGATATACGTATACATGCAGAGCAGCTTGTAGAGCTGTGCCAGGTCTAGTTTTGAGATGCAGATGATGTGTGAGAATTGTAACACAGCATTAATGCACTTTTATCCTATGACCTTACAAATGCAATTCAAATGAACATACTCAAATCCAAAGAAAATGTACACCAGCCATGCAGTAATTCAACTTTCTTCAGAGATGACTTTGATCTGGCAGAAGCATTATGACCTAAAACCCTCTAGTGGTTTGCCACTCCCAATCTCCCTGATCAAAGTCTTGCCAATTTTGCTATTCTGTACTGAATGAACTTTTTATTAATAAATTTGTTTCCTTAGATTTTCAAACATTGGAATTCAGTGTTGCACACGCAAGGACATAAACAAAAATCTGGACGAGAGAAGAGTAATGAACATTGATCCATTTAACAGTAAGCCTTGAATTAGCATAGCACTAATAAATAAAAAATGTGCTCTTTTGGAGATTTCTGTTTTTAATTTGTACATTCCACATAATAATTAATTTTTAATTCCTGAGGGATCATTTCCATTTTGCATTATTGATGATGACGATGATGCCAACGACAATGATGGAGATGATTAATTTTAATAGTAACCTATTACTGAGAATAGTAACCTTTTATTATTATTATTATTTTGAAATATAATTTGAGATTTGTTTTTTTGCAGCTGGATATCAAGCCAACGTCGATACAATTGATCTGACGACTATCTGCCTCTGTTTCCAAGTTCATATCAATGTTAATGGCCAATTCTTCTGTCTACAACCAGTCGTTTCAAATCCTATTGTTGACAAGAGTAGGTTCATTGCCAGTGACTTTGTGTATTGTTTTGTGTATTGTTATTGAATTCATGTCATTACCCAGCAAAACTGAGTGCTAAGTTTATTTCATGATTAAATTTCTTCTTTGGCTTGGATTTGGCCCTGGTGCAGTTGGCCATTTGGTAATGATGTTAGCCATGTGGTCCAGTTTGGCTGTACTATGTGTAGGGTTTTGTAAATGACTGCTAAATAATAAATCTGACTGATGAGAGTTTCTTGCTGCTCCAAATACAAGGAACGATGACAGCCAAGTGAAGCGTTTACAGCAGTGCTTCCCAAACTTTTCGTTGTCACGGACCGGCAGGAATTAACTTTCAGTGTCACGGACCAGCTGGAATTTTTCCACTGCAGGAGGACCGGTGCCAAATTTATTAACTATTTCTCTGTTTAGTTTTCGATCACTTAAATTCCTCAAAATTGAGTTGAATGCATGTTTAGCCAATTATATGACTCTAGTGCCCTTTAAATGCTGTCTTAATAAGTCTTTTTGTTATGACTTTTAAAAATATAATGGTCCTTTCTTGATTCCGAGACAATTTGACCAGTTGCTTGACTCACTCTGCGGACCGGCAACTGAGGACTCGCGGACCGGTACCGATCCGCGCAACTGAGGACTCGCGGACCGGTACCGATCCGCGGACCACCACTTTGGGAAGCACTGGTTTACAGCACACAGTTATGGTCACTATGCTCGTTAGTGAGCACCTGGAGGCTTGGAGTACCTGCTTGTGAGACATGAATCACACAAACCAAAACCCAGGCCAATAAGGCCAAAACAAAATAATGGTGTGTTTCCGGTAACGCGACCGACTCACTTTTTTGCCGCGACTCGGAAAATTTTGTAAAAAAATTTTTTTTTAAAATTTTAAATTTTTTTACAGAAAATTTCAAAAAAATTTTTACTTCACATACATTAAGCCTTTGCATGCCGGAGATGCAGAATCGCGACATTATAGGTGAATTCACTAAAGCAGAGACGTTCGGAAACTAGCGGTCTTTCAATGGAAATAATGGTCCCGTAAATTACAGCAATAAAAGGGCTCAAGTGTGGAGTTTGGGAGAGGGAGGTAATAGACCCGAAAGTGGTGGATTTTCTCACGGTAATTTGACAGGGTTATTTCACAAATCTGACCGCCATATTCATTGTATCAGAAATACCTTTTATCATACGTGCCATTATAAAAGTAAAGCCTCCTTAGCAATCAGCCTACTTAACAACCTCCGTAGCATTCTACTTTCATAGCAACCAGCCTTCTTAACAACCAAGCTTTGAAGCAAGCAGCCTCTGTGTCAGCCTCATTAGCAACCAGTTTCAAAGTCAGACTTGGCCCCAGGGCCGTAAATCCTGGGGAGGGAAGGAAGGGAATTCCCTCCCCACTTTTCTGCTTTTGGATGGAACGTGAAGGAATTCCCTCCCCATAAATTTGTCTAAACTGTATTATTTTTCTAAGCTATGTCACAAATATTATGGCGCCAATCCAAATCACCACAAGCTGTTCCGTTGTATCTAAATTTTTAGGACAACTGCTTGAATTTTAAGTGAACGTGCAGTTTTCCCTCCCCACATTTTGAAACAGATTTACGGCCCTGCTTGGCCCCTTTAGCAACCGCCTTCCTTAGCAACCCCTGCCCCTTCCATTTCACCTTGCAAGAAAAACGATGTCAACAAAAATGAAATAAATAAGATTGTTTTCTACAGCAGTTTGTAGGTACATTCTGCAAATAGGCATTTTTAATACTCGCATAGCAAATACATACTTTGGTACAGCATGTACCGCTGTGCATAAATGGGCAGTGGCTTAATTTTCGGAAATCACTGCATAAAATTATTTTAACAAAATAAAATTATTTTCCTACCTACCTACCCAGTTTTTTTTAACTCTGTTACCGGAAACACACCATTATTTTTTTTTGGCCTAATCATGATGAGTATATTAAGCAGATTCATTTAGGCTGACAAGGAGCATTTTTGAGGGTTCTAAAAAGGTTCTGTATAAATATCGAGATACATACTTGCATACCTAAAGTTTGTCACCTTGTCACCTTGTGCTGTCAGTTCTTGGAACTTTAGCGACCTTCATGATCAAGCCTCTCCATTTCCTTCTGTCCGCCGTCGCATCTCTCAGTTCTGCCAAATTCATTCCAGTTGTTTCATGTATCTCGTCCATCCACTTTTTCCTTGGTCGTCCTTGTTTTCTCCTTCCCTCTCCATATGCTAACATCATTTCCTTTTCCAGTCCATCTGATCGCATAACATGACCAAAGAACCTCAACTTTGCTCTTAGCACGGTTTGTTGTAGTGTCTCTTCCTTCTCAATTCCAATACTCCATCGCACCCAATCATTGGTCTTTTTCTCTTTCCATGATATTCTCTGCATCTTCCTCCATATCCACATTTCGCATGCGTTAATCTTTTTTCTCATTTTCTTGGTCATTGTCCATGTCTCGCTGCCGTATGTTACTGTTGGTATGATCAAAGCCTTCACCAATCTTTTTTCGTGTCTATACTCACATGTTTGTCCTTCCATATTTTTTCCAGACCATTCATTGCAGCTTTTCCTATAGCCACTCTACGATTTATTTCCATATCACACTTTCCTTCTTTTTCTATTACTGATCCCAAAAACGTGAAGTTAGTTACCGTTTCTATTTCTTCTCCGTCTACTTCAAAACTGTCCTCCTCCTCTGTTGTCATGATCTTTGTCTTTTTATATTGAAGTAGAGTCCTGCTTTCTCACTTTCACTCTTAAGCCTTCTTATCAGTGTTACCAACTCGTTTTTTTACCCGCCAATAATGTTGTATCATCAGCGTATCTCAGATTGTTCATTATTCTTCCCGCTATCTTTATTCCTTCCTCAGCCTCATCCATTCCCGCCTGCCTCATTATCCTTTCAGCGTACATGTTAAATAAGACAGGAGACAGAATGCATCCTTGCCGCACTCCCTTCCTTATCCTAAAACTGTCAGTATCTCCATATTCAGTCCTTATCACCGCTATCTGATCTTCGTACAGACCCCTAAGAAGTTGTACCAAGTGTTTCGGTATTCCCATTTCTCCCAAGGTTTTCCACATCAATTCATGATTAATGCAGTCAAACGCTTTACTATAATCGATGAAGCATATGTATACTTTCTGTCCATACTCCCTTTGTCTCTCCATTATCCACCTCATATTGGCAATATGATCACGTGTTCCACGAGATTTCCTAAATCCTGCTTGACTATCAGGAAGCTCTCTCTCTATTGTACTCTCCATTCTTTTATGTAATATTTTAAGTAATATTTTGCTTATGTGCGATATCATTGCTATTGTCCTGTAATTTTCACACTCTTTCGCATCTCCTTTTTTAAATAAAGGTATAAAAACTGAACTTTTCCAATCTTCTGGCCATTTTCCAGTTCTCCATATGTTATTACAAATTTTTGTTATTGTCTTTGTCATCACGCCATCCCCACCTTTTACCATTTCTATTGGTATCCCGTCTTGACCGGTGCCTTATTATCTTTCAATTGTTTGATAGCCCATTCTACCTCTGCTTCCATGACTTCCGGTTCAATTTCATACTCAGTTTCATCCATTTTTCTACCTTTACTCTTTTATCTTCGTTGTACAACTCTTCTGTGTATTCTTTCCATCTTTTCTTCATTCCTTCTTCGTCCGCAATTATGTGTCCATCACTTGCTTTCAATGATCCCATTCTTGGTGTGTTTTTTCCTAAAGTTTGGAGCATATAAAAAACGAGCAGACAATTGATTGAATGGTGTGTTGTTGTTTCCAGAGGTGTGTTCAGAGCTGTCGATCTATCGTCTGAGTAGGATCTCAGGATCAGTCAGAGGAGGAGATGAAGTCTTTCTTCTGTGCACCAAAGTGAAGAAAGGTAGCCAGCATTTCTAGCTATGTACTTGAAATGTTGCTGATAGCAGATTATAAATCAGTTATTTCCTGATAGTTAGAAAAGTATTTATTTGTGCATGATAGTCTTCTACTAATCAGAGTTTATTAGTATAATTAAATGTTCGTGAACCTAATGACCACCAGTGAACATACATGCCTTTATCAAAGGTTATAAGTAATTTTGACAGTGAGGCCCTCATTCTCTTATTAGCTATTTTTAAGTGTTGTAACACTTTTACGATAATGTATAATTATATAGTTTATGTTTTTGAAGCACAATAACTCATACTGATGAGTTATTGTGCTTAAACTATAGAAAAACTCTAAAATAAAACTTTGGACATATCAAATGCCATGTTTGTTTAAAAATTCTTTGATTTTTTTATGATTTTTGCTATATGTGATAGAAAGATCTGGCTTTCACTGTTAGATTCCTAAGACTAAATGCTCATGTTATTTAGGGATTTTGTAACTCTATTGGACAGTCTTGTATGGTTTATTTTTCTTCAACTTCTGTTTTGCTAAGAAATCATTCTATGCACATGTACCAACTTTTTTACCACAATGTGTGTACCTTTGAATGCTGGCCCTTACACTAACCACTCTTTGAACGGGTGTTTCTCTAAGAATATGCAATATGCTGCAGTACTAACCATCTGGCTTATTCTTGGTTGCTAACTCTCTTGCTACAAAAACTTTGGACAATCTTGTATTAGTTACAACTTTGGCTTGCCTGTTGGATTTTACTGTGTATAGACGTTTGCCTAAGCCTTTGAAGTTTGGGATTAGAAGTAATTTGTTGAGACATATTGCCATCTTTTCCTACTGTTCTCCCTTGTCCCACATGCTTTTTGAAATGAATTTAGTTTAAGCATAACTATGAATAATTTAGCAAATGTTAAGTTTTGATGTTGTGAATTGCATAATTGTACACTGTTACCGGTTGCGGTGTGTCAACCGGATTGTTGAATAAACGAAAATATATATGTAATTTGCACATTGTATATTTGCACAGAGGATATTAAAGTCATGTTCTCCCATACCCTGGAGAATGGTGAACCATGGGAAAAGGAAGGAAGCTTCTCAAGCACAGATGTCCACAAACAGGCAAGTTCCTATTACAAGGGTCGTGCGTATGTATGTATGTATGTATGTATGTATGTAAATGGCTATTTATATAGAGCACCAATAGGCAAAGGCGCTTAAACATGAGTATCTAACTGATGTAAACATGGTCATATGGAAGCACTGGACCAACAAATCCTCGCAAACTGCAGAACTTAACAGCAGTGAACTTGGAATGCCCAAGGCAGATATGCAGAGCTCTCTGTTGTACTGGGCCAAACCAACTTTTGAGGCCTGCTTGATGTGAATGATCATAAATGTAATCCTGTCTCCAACTGAGGCCAGTACAGCATTTGCATGTTTCCAAAATATGATAATTTTTGGCAGGTTAGTAGTGTCTCAGGCAGTCTGTCTCAAGCAGTCTAATGTATCATATTTTCTGGACATGTGTCAATCCTTGTATAGGGGCAGTGACACAAAAACAGCAAAATCTTTGTAAAATCAATACATAGGTGGCACTGGCAGGCAGATACAGCATACCCATACACAGTTGGTCGAACGTGTATAAGTGCATGTGCTGTCAGCTGTAATTATGCAGCCATTATTAGGAAATACTTACTAAAAAATAACCTTTTGTTAGAATTAAAAATTATGCACTTTGAAATATAATTTTTCAAAATTTGGTGTTGTTGTTTTATGGTAATTTTAGTTATTTTGAAATCAGAGATTAAAACCATTACTGTTTGTTTTGATTTTACAATGATAAGTACTTGGTTCTATCTTCAAAAAACTTGGAAAATAGCCCTAAGTATCCTAAATGATGGAGACAATTCATTAGCTATAATAGACTATGTCGAAACTACTTGTCCGTCAAAAATAGCTAATAAATTCAATGACTACTTCATTAACGTTGGTCCAACACTGGCTTCTGCAATTACAGAAAAGAAAATTTCTTTTAATAAATTCTGAAGCAACCTTAATTTCATCCTCGTTTGTATTGGCTATGACCTTCTGCAGCAAATTGTTGAAATCTCTGAACAACTTTGATTATCATACAGTATTGAAATAGATAATATTGAACCACATATAACACTATCCAGACTGTAGCCCCTCTGCTGTCTGAAAGTATAAATAGTTCTTTTAGCAGTGGAGTTGTTCCAATTGATGTAGAAATTGCCAAAATCATTCCTCTGTTCAAATCTGGCACTAAAAATGAAAGTAATAACTACAGACCTATTTCAATTCTCCACATACTTATCCAAATATTTTGAAAATTAATATATAATAGGCTAATGGATTATTGTACTAAATTGAATTTGTTATCAGTAAGCCAGTATGGATTCCTAAAAAGGACATTCCACTTTCATGGCCCTTCTCGACATGCAAGGAAAATTCTCGGAATCTGTAGACCAAAATGAATTCTCGCTAAGAATCTTTATTGATCTGTCAAAAGCTTCTGACACTGTGAATCATCAGATTTTGCTCAAAAAGTTAGAACATTATGGCATCAGAGATATAGTGCTTCAGTGGTTATCTGATCACTTAAATTTCAGGTCTTGGTATGTTTATTTTGATGAATTCAGTTCTGACAAAAATGCCATTCATTGTGGTGTACCTCATGGTTCTATACTTGGACCTCTATTGTTCTAACTATATATAAACGATTTATCACGGACCTCTGACCAGTTTCACTTTGTTTTGTTTGCTGATGACATCAGTGCATTCATGTCTGACAAATCAATTACCTCTCATTGAGCGTGCCAATCGTGAACTGATAATAATAACTTCATGGTTTATAGCAAGCAAGCTTCTTTGAACTTAAATAAAACCAATTATATCTTGCTTCGCTTGCATCATAAATTTGTTTCAATGTCGAATTTATAAATTGAGATTGATGGCAAGGAAATTGTGCAGGCAGCATCATCCAAGTTCCTTGGTGTATATGGTGACCAGCATTTAACCTGGGGCAAGCATATTGCACACATATCTAGGAGAATTGCAAAGTGGTATATAATGTAAACTGGAGTGGCCCAGTACATAACTTTGTGGGAACATAGGTGCAGGGCCGTAGCGAGGCATGTGCCAGCGGTGCCGTGGCACAGGGCGCAACTCAAGAGGGGCGCACATTTTGAGACGAAATGATTTAATTTAATATTAAAGTAATTGCCTTATCCTGAAATATGAAATATTCATCATAAATGAAAAAATGTAATAAAATTAAATAACAACAATTATAGTGCAGATAGATAGGACCTATATGTGCAGGCTTATTTATTATTGTCTTGACTGGCTTGAACATATTAGGCCTAGTAAATCGCTGTTCAGAACTTTTACATTATAATTGCGACATCTATAACCCTATGTTCTCATAATTTGCATAATTTAAGTTATCACAAGTTGTCAGCTTTTAATTATTATTTTCTTTTAAATTGCAATATGTAAATAGCCTAAACTAATATCATTTAAGAACTTTAGTTCTATAAATTCGTTTTACTTTTCTTTGACAATGAGTTCTTCCAAAAATCTAGGCTATATGGTGCAGCGATAAAAAATTTAGAATGCAGTTGCTTCATGTGAAAGAAGTTTCAGCAAACTGAAAATTGTGAAACACTATTTAGAGACAAGACCGCTTGTCGAGCTTGTCAATTGTATCAATTGAATATGATAGAGCCTCTTAATTACACTACATTAGTGACTAAAATTTAATGTTTTTGTGAATGTGAATAAAGTTACTCAGCTAACGGTCTATAAAGACTATAATGGAATAGAAACACAGGCACTTCGTTCCTATCTCTTTAGAAGACAAAGTTCTATATAATATGTGAGATAACAAATTTGGTCGTTATTGGTTAAGTTGATCTTGGGGGGGCGCTAGATTCACGCTGGGCACAGGGCGCAATAATAGCTTGCTACGGCCCTGCATAGGTGTGTTGATCTATAAGAATTGATTGATTGGGTGGTGTAGGTAAGATGCAACCAAACTGAGATCTGGGCTAGTTAGACTAAATTAGTAATTGGAGCTTATTATGACCAATGATAACAAAAGCAGCAGAATGGACCTTGAGAGAGGATTAGAGAAGTTGCTCTCTTTTATCCATGGGCTGATTGTGTGATTGCTAACAGTAAGTAGTACAGTGAAATGGTATTTGCAGTCAGTGGATTGGAAAGATGCAGGTGATGGGACAAGAGGTGACAGCTCAGGCGATTAGCAACTGCTATTTCCAAGATTTTGGAAATGTAGAGTGTTGTTTGATAGATCATCAGGAGAGAGAGTTTGTTTTTTAATAAGATTTTTTAATCAAGTTCTGTTTTAATGGCATGAGCAGAACATGCAGGGAAGCACCCTTTAGCATGAGAGGTTGACAATGGATGTAATGAATGGGCCCAAGGCTTCAAAGATTTCTTTCAAAGTATATTATTATTATTATTATTATCATTATATGAAGATTTATAAAGCACAATAAAATATAATATAATACACCACAAGTGCTAAATGTAGGAATAAGGAGTGAAGCACATTGTTTATCCAGAAATGAGAAAATGAGATTACGAATCTCAGTGAAAGTTAATAATTCTAAGTGAAGACTGAGAGCTGGTGGAGGAGATCCAGGATATGATAGACCACTGGAGGAGGGAGTGCCGGAAAATATGAAACTGACTTGTAATGCACTTGAACTTTGCTTTCCTGTTTGTTATGTTGTTGCTTCGTGCTCAGTTTAATACTCATTCATTTTCTGTGTGCAGGAAGTAGTTATATATTGGGTGGATTCATGAAAACAAATGATTCAATAATCATGATAACTATTAGTCATAGTGTTGGTGACCAAGTAGTTGTATATTGCGCCTCATATCCGGCAGCGCCGCGCCTTCTCTGTGGCTGGCCCAGTGACCTGGAATGGGCTTCCGGTGGCACTGCGTCTGACCTCAATAGAACACTCTGCTCAGTTCTTCTCTGGCCTTAAGACTGTCCTGTTTGACCGAGGTTGGGCTGGGAGCCCTCCTGAGTAGACTGTCTTGAAGGAGCGCTATATAAAACTACTGTAATAATAATAATTTAGGATGTGCAATTCAAAATGTGGCCAGTGTGAAATAATAAAACGTGCCAGTTGAATGATTGCTATTATACCTGTGCACCTGTTGAAAACCTAAACTTCTTCCATCATAAAAAAATTTCAGATCTGTACATCTAGTAATGTTGATGCAAGTTCCTTACATTGCTCCACATTATCTTTATGCAATGTACAGCATACTTCACAATAATAGAAGATTTCAATTTATTAATTATATTCAGCAGTAAAATGGCTATGGAAGCAACATTTTTCAGAAAGTAAACTTCTGTCTCAGTCAGGATTTGAACTTGGTGGTATGCTGTAATAACTTTGGCTTGCTAATAACCAAGTTATACCTCTTGGCCTGTGTTGTGTAAATTTAAGTTTTTGTGTGTTACCAACAGTATGTGATTGTCTTCAAAACTCCACCTTACCATGACACTGATATCAAGAAGGCAGTTGAAGTATCTCTCTATCTCTTACGTCCGTCAGACAACGCGTTCGGAGAGGCAAAGACCTTCACTTATTATCCAGAAAATCCAGGTTTCAATTCTTATCTTGTTACATTTGCTGGAATGTTATTCTGAAAATTTTGTCAGGACATGTGGACAGATTGACAAGCATAGAAAGAAAGAAAAACACAAAAATCAAAGACAGAGAACAACCTGTTAACAGCAGGCAGTTTGTTGTTATAGTTATATGCGATTGTTAATACTGTTGTGATGTGGAATAATTTTTTTATTAAGCAGCTTGTAGGACTTGTAGTTTCCTTATTACTGTTAATTAATGTTGAGGGAATTGGAACTCTGCGTGGAAGAACTCTGGCATTCACTTGACGAAACAGTGAGATCTCTGAACTGTCATTATAATTATTTAGATAATGAATGGGAATTTGTATTTCTATTTGTATATTTGTATTTGTATATTTCAGTTCTAGTATTCCTGCTTTTATTAAATGTTCCTCTTGGTCTCTTCCATTGCAGATCCATTTGGAATAAAAGCAAAGCGGAAGAGATTGGCACAATCAAATCCACCTTGTTTTATTCCAGAAATGAAACCGTCATTTTCAGGTTAGAAAGTCGGCATAATATGACATAAATGTATCCAGACTACATTTTATTCGTTGACCTCATTTTGAGACCATGATTAGTTTGTATGTTAGCAGTTGTTTTAGAGATAGTTCTGGAGGAGTGATGACATCAATGATGAATTTGGTATGAGTTTTTATATCTATGGTGGATATGTTGTTGAGTAGCAATCGTGGTATTGATGTCTACTGGTGGGACTGCAATCATATTGGTGAGGTGATAGGCTGTTGTGGATCTAATGGATGCCTAAAGATAAACCTCTTGGAAACTCATAACTGATTTTGGTAACAAGCTATCTGAAGGTGCTTGCTAGAGACATGTGCCTCTCTACCAAAAAATTAGCATTGACTATTGAACATTTCGTTGTAGGAAGTTTGGCATCAGTGATTGGCGCCCAACCTGTATCAATCCCACGGTTTGGTGTCCCATCTGGTGTGAACGATGGGCTTAGCCAGTGGAGTTTTCCTCATTTAGCCTCCTTGGCCAACACCCAAGGTATGCCAGTCATCAAACCGGAACTACCATTCTACCAAACCTCACAGGCTGGATTTGATGCCATGGGTCCTCGATCCACAAGGCCTGCTTCAAATCCGTTTGCCATGTCAGCCATTCCAATAACCGTCGAAGATGCTTCACGAGGAATCAATCGGCCGATACCCTCATCCTCTGTCTACTCCTCCTCCGTAACCAAGGAGTACAATTTTGGTCATGTGCCTTTACCATTTCGGTCTTCATCATCCGCGTCAGCATTAGAAAAGCTTGTAACAGGTAATGAAAGGATGAAACTTGAAAATTTCATGAATCCAGCAGAGAGTCAAGTGAAAGATCCTTTCTCCAGTGGACAGACATCAACTGCTTTGATGCCCACTCATGCATCACAGTCTGCTGCCTCTAGTAGATTGGGCATGGAGAGTTTGTTTAGTGGTCTAGAGGATGCTACACTCTTGACAGAATTTTTTGGCGACGACTGGTTGCGAGCAAATCTGCCGTCGGAAGAGCAAAGGTTTCTCACAGAAGCAATGCCTGACCTGACCGATTTGACTGATGATGATGACTTGAAAAATTTTATAGGTGATCTGGACTTTACTATGTGAGTGAATTTTCATCTCTGATTACCAAGTGGATGTGCTGGCTGGCTGGTTATTTGCGAGAAGCGCTGGATACCCGTTCTCTGGGACTGGAGTTCTTCAGATTGGCGTTCTTCAGATTGGACGTTATGAGAAAGTGAAAGTTTCTATAAAAGATGGACGTTTCGATTTAGGAACTGAATGAGCATGAAAAAGTCATCCAAGACTATGAGTCACAAGCAATTCAATGTCTGGGCAATTAAACCCCAGAACACATGAAAGGCCTGATTGCTGTAGCTATGACCTCAGATACAAACTTGAGGCTGAAACTCAAACCTTGGATTATGTACTGGATACGAATTTCTTTGAGCACGAGTTGCGTACTAAAGTACAGCTGTGTTCTCATGATGCAATTAATGTAATCAGTTTGACTATATAGCTTATTAGGTTGTAGTCCGTATTGTGTATTTCTCTGTATTTCTTAAAATGCTAAGTCATCTTATTCAGATGTGCTTGGCAAAGATTGGATGGGTTTCAGACTGAGATCCTAAGAACAAACAGGAGATTGGCAGGTGAATGTTTAGAATCACAGCACCAATGAAAAGAAGATAAGTCAGAGTTAGGTGAAAAAGTTTAGTTTTTCTCGAGTTGTGAACGAAATGGCATAAGAGAAATTGTTAATCGTGAAGAATTGGTATGATGTGTATATGGCTAAGAGTTGTCATTTGACAAGTGGATAGGTTAACCCTTTAACGACAAGCTGCATTGGTTTCACATTAGAGAGTGACATGGGGAGACAATCTCGTCCCCATCCCCGCCCCGCAACAAGTAAGTCTTCCCCATCCCCGCCCCATCCCCGCAGGGTTTGTCCCCATCCCCGCCCCATCCCCGCAGGTTTTCTCCCCATCCCCACCTCATCCCCGCAAGACGACATCACATTCCCGCAAAAGTTTACACCAATTAAAATTTAAAACAATAACATATTTTAGCTTACAAAGCTATTTGTATTGCTGACTGCATTAGTCTGTTATTATCTTATCGACAGTTTGCATTAACCAAGTCTTGACCATTTCTGACTAGAAGGCTTAAGGAAATAAGAAAATCTCCTTATCCGTTCTCAAGTTCTTAACATCACCAGGGTTTCTTGCCGGCTCATTCCCCATTACCGCGGTATTACCGCGAGAGTAAACCCCATTACCGCGGTATTACCGCAATTGTTGTCCCCATTACCGCGGTATTACCGCAATTGTTGTCCCCATTACCGCGGGATTTACCGCCGTTATTGCGGTTTCCCCGCGGGAAAATTCCCCATGTCACTCTCTATTTCACATACAATAGTACATGCTCATCATTAAAGGGTCAAAGCCACTGACAAGTGGATATGCTGCCAAGTACTTGAGAAGGTGGTCAACATTTGAAAAAATGGTCAAATTCTTTAAACTAAATGGCAGCCTTAGAAATGATCTAGATAATTTTAAACTGTAAATGGTGTTCCTGTAAATTGTGTTCCTAGCTATTTGTCTACTGTCTGAGGTGACAGAAACACTCGCTGTGACATTTCCCAATGTATTTTATAAATGTGCATTACTGTTGTTATCTTTGTTACTGTACACTTGATACTGTGCTGATCTTTACTTATATTCAAAACTGGTATTTAATGATGCAGAAAATTACTGATAAATTCTACTGAATTATGAATTCTCATCTTTTCTGAAAGAATGCTGATGTCCTGAAATCACCCAACCTTTGCATCAGTTATGAATTTTTCAGTGCACGAGAGCTCCTTCACCGCTGCTTCTGATCGTGCCATAGTTCATCATCTGCTAAAAAAAACCTTCTCTCAACCCTGGTGACCTGTCTAATTACAGACTCATCTCAACTTTCATTCTTTCATTCATTCCAGAAATTTGTAAATGCTCTTCTCAGAGGGGCTCCCTAAACAGGAAGGACTTGAGGAGTTGGTTAAAAAACAGGCAGATTACTCTGGGTTAGTAAGCGTAGTTTGAGCGGGAGTCCATTCCAAGTGGAGGGCCCAACAATCGAGAAGGCTTATATATATATTCGTTTAATGTGAATCAGGTTGACAAGCCGCAACCGGTTACAAGGTAAGTGAAACGAGATCAGTAATTTAAAATTCTATAGGTTGTTGTTTGTTCGTTCAGAGGTTATTTTTTGAGCAAGCTCCTATAGAGGACCCTAGGAATGTAGTTCTTGTCATCCTTAGCTGGTAATGCAAAATCGTGAGTTCTAGGGCGAAGGCTGTAACTTCGCTTGATGACAGGCGGAAACAAGCTCCGCAGGACGTGGGATGTATTTCTGCTGACTGCCGTCAGCAGTCTGTCCTCGGCTTCGCATACCATCTCCGAGATGTCAGGCGCGTTGCCAGGGAGATAGCCCATTCGTCGCGATCTTTGTAGAAATCGGTCCAGCCTATTTCTGTCCTCAGCTTTGGTGAAGCCCCACCAGGCTGGCGCCGCATAAAGCAGACGGGACACGGTTGTAGCCTTTGCCACGTCATGCAGCGCCGTTGTAGGAAGGCCGTGGGACCTCAGGACGCGAAGGGCATACAGGGAGCGCGAGCAGACCCCCAATATTCCATCGATGTGTGTGGATGTGCCAAGGTCTTCTCGTATGGTCACTCCCAGGATCTTCATGGTGGCAACGCGCTCTACTCGGCGATGGTTGGTGGCAATTCGATGTTTCTGCGCCGGCGAATCAACATCTCTCGGGATTTGGATGCGTTTAGGCGTAAGTTGTTGCGGGCTGCCCATGTCGCGATGTGGTCAAGCTCTATTGAGACAGTTGCTCTCTTCGACGCACCGACGATCAAATACGTGTCATCAGCGTACTTGACGATCAGGTTTTGCTGATGGACTGGCTGAAGGTCAGAGGCGTTGACAATATAGCCAGATGGTCCGAACCCAGAGCCTTGTACAACACTGGCGTTGATCTTAGCTATGCCTGACAACCGCCCGGCAAACCGTGTCGCATGCCTTCGGTCTCTGAGGAAGCTAACGAGCCAGTTGTAGACCTCGTCTGGTATGTCTAGGCTGCAGAGCTTGGAGGCGAGCGTCGAGTGGCGGACGGTGTCGAAGGCTTTGCTGAAGTCCAGTGATATAAGGGCCACATAGGGTTCAGAGGCCAACAGAGAAGTTGTATGATGGAGGATGGAGACCAGCGCAGCTGTTGTAGATCCGGTAGGCCGGAAGGCATACTGGTCTCTTAGTAAGTGGTCCATGGGCGGCTGTGTAAATGTTGGATATATGTATGCCTGGACCAACTCTCTCTCCAGTATCCGCGACAGAACTGGCAGGATGGAGAAGCTTGACGCTGTCTAAGGAGCAGGATCTAGGGACCAAGCGCTCCCCGTTAGCTGAAGAGCGCAAAGGTCGACGGGAGGCTATGCCAACTACTTCTGTTCAATCGCAATGTACCTGAGTGGAGGAGTTGCAGTCTTGGATCAAGGCCAATAAACTCCTTAATCCATTTATCTTCGTTTAATTTCAAACTGACACAAACGCAGGATCATTACAAATCAGTATGAACGGATGATCACAAGTCACCAGAGAAGTCGAATTTAACTGTATACGGTAGCTATGCAAGGCGCCTATCACGTCCTACATCTCATTTTACCAACGCGCCATCTCGCGATTAAAAGGCTGAGTGGACCTCTGGGAGGTTACGGGAGGCGATCCCGCTACCTACTGCTCTTTACGCCAGTGATGTTACCACTACAATATGGACCCCCACTTGATTTTCTGTTGCTGGGCACTTCCAGCAACTTAAGAAATGTGGATGGCTTAAATCTTTGAAACAGGGTGATGTTGAGTTGGCCAATGCTACTCGTAACTTGGGCATTGTTTTCGATTGTACTATTTCTCTTGGCGACTAAGTAAATGGTATGTTCATTTGTATGCCATTGTATATGTACACCCATTTCTTCACGGATATCTCGGGCAAACACAGTGATCTCCATTCGTATTGACAACTGTAACTCACTTCTTGTTGGTGTTACAAAGTCAAACATGCTGAAACTCCAAAGATTTCAGAACTGTTTGGCTAAAGTCAAAATATGAACATTTGACATCTGTGCTTCAATCTTCATATAATATATAGGCTTCCTGTCTAGTGAAGGATTTGTTTTCAAATTGGGGTTCATAGCTTATAAATCGTAGAACTCTGGCCAACCACAATACTTCATTATTTCCCACACTCAACATAATTATTCAACTACGTCTTATGATTATCTTTCTCTGAGCATACCTACCAGTACAACTAGAACTGCACTTGGTGAACAAGCTTTGCTGTTACCAGACCTAGATTTTTGAACTCTCTACTTGTATCTGTTCATTCTGCTCAGTCCCTTCTTTCATTTTGTTCTGAACTTGAGTTGCCTTTTTCAGATTACATATCCACCATTGGCTGCCTGTGTCTTGGTGGACTGATCTCATACATATTGCCCTGATTAAATTCTGGTTTTGGTACGACATTGATTGATGCCTTGTGCATTGGACACTGCCATGATAGAAGTTACTACCGGGTAGTTAACTAAATTAACTGCTGTGAGTTTTAAGCATAAGAAACTCCATTATTATGTGATTTTTTTGTGTTAACACTAACTTTCTGCTTTGTGACAGTGGAGAAATTTTCAGATAGAAATTGAATCTTGTTGGAAGAGTGTGGAACTATGAATTTGCTCATTTTTTCAGTTGACCTGGAGATTTGAATTTATTTATATGGGTAGGACTATCCCTCAAGAGTGAGTTGCTTCCTTGCTACCTAGCCCACACTTCCAAGTACGCCTAAGAGTGTTCCTTCCATTTTTCGCATGGCCTTGTGCTTGTGAATTTCTAACAACACATTAGTTGGTGAGCAAAGTTCACTGTGCAGGTTTATGCATTGATGCATGTAGCAGTAAAGTCAGAAGTGCAAATCATGAATATATTTTGTGTGATTATTGTGTTTTCTATCGGTTTAATATGTTTATATACAAATCAAGACACAAATGTCAGGGAATTTTCTCTGTGAGAGGAGTATTTTACAATGTGTTGAAGAAGGTATTGTTATAATTTTAGTGTTGTTTTTATGCAGAAGAATGTTTGTATGTACTTGTTGAGTGAATTCTTAAGCTAGACAACAAGCCATATTTTTAAAATGCTGGCCTCTTACTTGATAAAAGCCAGTGGAGGAAGTAAATGCATTGTAGCACAGTGGAAGGCATGATCTTGGGAAAAGAAGAACTGAAGGATGGATCACAAAACCCATGGAACTAATCCAGAGTAGTCAGTAAAGGCTATTGTGAAACCAATTCCATTATTGTTCACCACATTCCATACATATTCAGTGCCGTGAGGTCAGCTCAGTTGCTAGAGATGACCAAAGACCATAGGTGATCTAGGATGCTTTAGCAACCTCTTTCTCAGTCATGGCTTAAGAGGACAGAAGTGGTATCAGACTTCTTCACAAACACAATTTAAGTACATTTGTGACATTTCACCAATGGTACATAAAACTGAAACAAGGGTTTGAACCCGTCTTTTAAATCCATAGTGCACCACACTAACTGTAAGACATGTACCGGTATATCAATAGAAAAGCAGTGCTGTTATCTTGTATCAATCTCATAAAGTTAACTACCAGTTAAATAACTGGCTAGCATTTAACTGTCAAGTAATACAAATTAGTATGTGGAAAAATATTCTGCAGTGATAATTGCAAATACTGACAATAACAAAACCAACAGAAAAATTAAATATGAATAAATAAATTGAAAAGATGCTGGCTGATGGTAAGTGAGCTTAAGAATTAGTAAAAACTAAACAGCACTGGGATGTTATCGGCATTCTCTCTGCGCAGCAAGTCTTGTCTTTCCATTTTTAACTCCGTTCTTTTCTACCCGCGAGTTGGATTCTCTATGGTTTCATGTAGATGGCCGCTTCCGGTGAGTCTGCTCGCATGAGTAGTCCGGGTTCATAAATCAGGTCCATGATGTACAACTTGGGAGGGTATTTCGGATGGTCCATCTGTTACAGAGAAACAGGTTTCAGCACAGCATCTAGACAAATTTAAATTATAGGAAAGTGCAGACAAACATGAAACCTTAGAAGCCAGTGAAGGTGTCTGGAAAGGTCTTACTATGATCACCAACTGACTTGTGCAAGGATTGTGTCAAGATGTCAGAGTTTGAAAATAATATACAGTCGAATGGCTGGTTTCATAATTAAATTCAGCAGACTGCAGTCATTAAGTATTTATATTATGATTCAGGCACCAGAAAAAGAACAACATCCAGGAAACAATTGTGGTCTCCTAGGTCTTGTCACTTAGGGGTCGTCCATAAATGACGTCACGCAATTTTGGCCGATTTTTAACCACCCTCACACTTCGTCACAAAAAGTAACGCCCTCTGAAAAATTACGTCACAAAGCTCTGACCACCCCTAAAACCAAATTTCCATGGCAAAGCAAAATGCTCCTTCATGGAACAAATAGGGAGAGTATAAATATTTTAAAATCTAACGGTGACCAAATATTGAAATAATTAGAAAATTATTAATAATAAAAAAATAATGAAAATTGAATGCTCAAAATTAGTGCTATTATTATTAAAATTAAATTGTTATTATTTGTTAAATTTTATTACATAGACCTGATGTGACGTCACATTTCTCAACCCACCCCCATGTCACACATCGTCACAAATTTCCGACCCCCCTAGGTGCGTGACGTCATTTATGGACGGCCCCTTATGTAAGTTATTCCTGTCTTGCTGTCGTCAAAAGACTAAGAATTATATACCTAGAGTTTATATAAGAGTATTCTCAAGTCATCCCGTTAACTCCAAATCTCAGTAATTCCAACATTTATTCTTTTTTCTCTTTGTAGTAGCATTTGAGATGTTAGTGGCAAAGCAGTGTGTCTTCCTGCTTGATGTATAATAAATGAATATAATATATATATATGTATACAGGCGCAATACGAGAATATGAGGCAAGACATATACAAAAGATGTTACAGTATATGGGTTCACAACTTGTCCACGCGTACACAAAGTCTGCTTTCCCAGCTTTGAACTGAATTTGCTTGATCAATTCTTATTTGACCATCATTTGAGTTGAATTATTGGATATGAGCATTCGCATCTGGTAAAGAAACTGAGGAGTAACTTAAATAGCTCTTTAAAGGTACTATGTCAGTGTCTGTTCTTTCCTTTACACTTTCATACAGTTCTTTTATTCCATCGTCAAAGAAGTTACTTACAGGTTTTTCTTCAATGTATAATTCGTTCCAGGCATGGTTGGATTCACTACGAACAAGCGAGCTAGGTATGCCGACTCTGTCGCCCAAGACCTATGACACAAATTTTACACATCTACACGTAGTCATGATTTAAGCCAAAGATTGTGCCCACTAGAAATCTTAGACTCCATACACATCGTGTGTTACTGTACAGGCCTATCAAGTTTCAAATTTGTTGAACTGACCCAGTCTCTCTCTCTCTCACTCACTCTCTGCTCTCTTCCTCTTCCATCTCTAAGAGACCACCCACTGAGTACGGTATATTATATATAATATATTTAAGCTATATGTTGGTCCACTGGCGTACCGAGGGGGGGCAGGGGGGGCGAGTCGCCTTGGGCGGCACTTGAGCAGGGGCGGCAAAATAGGGTTGAAGAAAAATAAAAGGAGTGAATGCAGAAAAAAATTGAAAAAGTATAAGAGAAAGTAATAAAAGTAGTTCAGTAAATAGCATACAGTGGCGTAATGAGGGGGCGGCACGGCGGAGGACAGGGCGGCTTCTGACGATGATAGTATAATTAAGAGGGAAAAAGAAAAAAAAAAAAAGGTCATCAGAAATTTCAGCGGAAGTAATAAAGAAAATTTTCCGGAAATTTCCAAAAATTAAGTGCGCGGCGCGGCATTTTGGGCCGTCGCCCCGGGCGGCATTTAAGCTCCGTACGCCACTGTGTTGGTCAACTCTGCCAAAGTATATCCATTGCACCCTCTTCTGTCTCCCTTTCCAATCCTCTCATGGGGCGCCCTCTGTCTGTATTGCAGGATGAGATCAAAACTTGACTCCTATCTGGACTAATGAAGATGAAACTATCTTTCGACAACCGACAACCGTATTGTTAAAGTTTCAAGACCAAAGGGTCAGGTTTGAATGATGCCCTAGGCAGTTGGCTTGCTGACCTTTCCCTTATAGGTCAGGGTGTCCTTAGGGGAGGTTCAGCAAGCCTGAGGCATATGGGGAATGGCACTGAGTCATCAAGTCATGAAATATTTGTAAAGTATAATATATATTCGATATTAGTATTTTTGTTCATCACTTTATGCATATCGCTGGCCTTTATCAAAAATAATACGACCTGTTTAGGAAATTGTGAGACAAAACATCAACAACTTGAGCAAGTTTTATGAATTTTGTGACAGCTTGTTTGAGAGGCACTGACTCTTCAACAGTTTCGGATAACCAAGACATTGAATCCAGCAATGTGGCACTTTCATCAGTCAGTAAGCAGAAGTGAAGATTATAATTATCTCCTCAGTTAATCCAACAAGTACAATTCATGAAAATGCTAGTTGTGAAAGTCTGCTAATTGACACGTTTGTGTGGCTTGAACTCCTAAGCAGAGAGACTAAATGTTTGCTCGGTGCTCTATTTTAAGATGGACATGTAGATTATAGGAAGGAAATATTCCACACCTGTTGAAATGCTTCAGATGCTGTATTTACTATGCACGAAGAAATGCATGGTTTTTTTCTTAGAGAAATTCTTCAGCAATTGATATTTGAGATGAAATTTCAAGTTCAGAAAAGTTTTGCTTTGATTTTGGTGTCATAATGTTATGTCATTGATACATTCAACACATTCTGCTTATCTAAATTGCTGTTTTTCATTAAATGAAAAAATTATGTTAGAGGGGCAATTGATATCACTCGCCCTGGGCACCAAGTTGAAACCTAGCTATGCCACTGATTAATGGTAATAAAATTATAAGTTAATATAGCATTGACTCATTTACGCACTCCTTGTTTACGCACCTTCTGACTAACGTAAAGTGGTGTTATGTCCATCAAAGATATTAGCTGGACATCCCTGGGTACTCTACTGGTTAATGCGCCATACAAGAACTGTAGCGTAGAGCTACATATTGACTTTGTTGGCATTATCCCAGGTTCCTTCTAAGACGATGCAGCCTGATACCGTACAGAAGTGACACTAGTAAAACATTAGTGTACACATAACTAGTGATGGTGTTGATTCTGACATCTGACCTTGAAAAGAAGTGCTCTGTGATAATGAATTCCTTTCGTGACAAGTCCAAGCGGAACGATGTTAGACTTCAGCTGATATTTCAGTTGACTTAGCAATAGTTCCCAAGAAAAATTGACCAGTTTACCCTTTTCAATTGGGCCTCCCATCTTCTCAGCAACAAATCTAAATATACAAAAGAAGAATTATAAAAAACAAATAAAAGTAAATTATACTAAAATTTGTCAGTAACCTATAAATGCTAGTCTTGTGCAGTCCTATGTCAGACAATGCTTTGGCCATTCAAATATTTGAACAGTCTAAATCCAGATACTCCCTCAAAAGAACTCCATGCTAAGTCATTTCTTCAGCGAACAGCAATTCTTAACAATTGTTTTCTTAACTTTGTAAGTTTCCTGCAAGGCTGCCAGCAACATTCCCAGTGCTAAGTCATTAGCCTGGCTATGAAAATCAATGTCCTTGAAATGAAATAGATATGGGGGGCCTACAGTTATACACCTATAACTAATGTAAAACACTTCACGGTTTCAGAATTAGTGTTAACTGCAACTCACTAGAAGTGATGCACATAAAAGACCAAAATTCAGTTGCCAAAACGTTTAAAACCTCCTGATGGTCATCTCCCCATTGCGATGAAATGGTTTATGTTAATATTTGATAACTATGGTCCTTACGGATTGGTTTGGTAAGCATCGGTTGATGCCTTGTGCATTAGACACCGGCACAACAAAAGTTCCTAATTGATGTTTTTCTACCATTATAAGTATAAATAAATATTCTACCTTATAGATATCTCTATACCTCTAATAAAAATCTGCCAAAACGTTTATTTTTTATTTTATTTTCATATAATTTTAACATTCTTTGCCTTAAATTCAATGTCTTTATTCAAAATTTTCCCAAAAATTCTTTTCTATGAAGTAAAGGGCTTATTCTGAACCATTCCAAAGACATTGTTTGAATAAATATTCAGGATGGAAAAATAATGTTAAGTCAACTTTATGGACAAATTTCTTTAATTAAATTAATTTATAATAAAATTTAGCAATACCTTCTATTGCAACATGTTTCTACAAAATCATTTTCGTACAACTCACCTGGCAAGAAGAATTGCTCGTTCCTTTATGCTGCAGAATTCAAATGGTTCCAGAATGTTCCGAATTGTGCAGATGTGGTCCACCAGTTGGCTGTCTACACATAGCTGGAGGTGTGGCACTCTTGGCCTACATGTAGAACACGAATCTAGTGCATTGTCTGGAGCAGCTTCTGGTTTTGGCTGATCTTGATTGATCTCCAAGTTCTTGGTATCACATGTAGTGTGTTCTTTCAAGATATCTGCTATATTTTGACTATATTACAACAATAACAACAACAAACGATCAACAGCCAACTATAGTGGAAAAGGCTTTACACGAAAAAATTGCTACATGAAAAATTGTTAACATGAAGAATTGCTAACATGAAAAGGACACTTAATCTGTTCCACCATCAATGTGTTTAAATGTAATTGGTTCCTTTGTCACAAAACTGATAACATGAAACGATCTGAAAAAATTTGTTGTAAGAAAATGCAAAACACAATCTTACAGAACATGGAATGTTGACTTATTTTCAACATCTTGCTCTGCTCAGTGCTCACCCAATGCAAACGGTCATATTTTGTTTCACTTTTGAGTCTATGCTTGATGTGCAATGGACATCGTTGAGACACCACTGCTTAAAATGCTTCAACAAGTTTTGTTGGAGCATTTCATTTCATTTGATCCACACCATCCCCAGAACTTCCCATTTGAAAATAGTAGGCGGTTTGAAAATCAATAGCACCCTCGATTGAGTACGTGAGCAATACGCAGACGACCTCGGGAGCTTTTTGTCTGAAACGTACGATTCGTATAGCTGCATGTAGTATTAATATAAGACGCATATCTCAGTTCAGTTCCATTATCCGCCCTGCATCGTAGCTGCAATAAGTCAGTAAATTAAAGTAATGTAAATTAGGTTAATAAGAAATGGTCTGGCTCCAGGTTCGTCTTGGAGTCTAACTCATTGAGCGATGGCTGACGATGAGACACCTTTGCCTAGGTGAGCGATTTACCGCTCATGCCGACCTTTGCTAGGCGAGCGACCAAGGAGAGCGATCGATCGCTCGCCTCAAATGGGAAGCTTTGACCATCCCTCAACATCAATGATGACCTCTGCATTCATGGACAATGCCTTGGCTCAAGATCATATTTTGCAACAAAACTTTGAATACTATCATCGTAATAGATGTACATCATCATCATCCTGAGGCAATGATAAAGACCTATAAATTATCTGTTACATTACATTACATCTGTAGAAATGATCAGAGAAGAAGTGCTTACGTGTCTCTGAGAGGAGCATAGACGACTATCACTGGTCGGTTCCCATTCACCGGCTGAACGTGGTATTCAAGAAGAGGCAGAAATCGGTTTCCATGTCTCACTCTTCCCATGTCGTAGAATCCATCCGTGATTAGATCTTTAGGACCTATCATCAACAGAGATGCAATTGCAATGACATTTACATGACACCATTACCAAGAGCAGTAACGTTATAAATGGTGACCACAACAGCATTTGGGGCTTCACTCTTGGAATGAATGTGGTTAACTGCTACTGTTAAATGGATTTTTCCATTTCAGCCACAAGACCTAGCTCCTGGTCTAAGAACCTTTGAGTAGCCATGTTCAACTAGATCTACAAGTTTTTTTAACTATTCGTTAACTGTTATGCTTTTTGATTAAAGGAAATCTAAAGTAGATAAAACTGTTTTGATGGCTTTGTCATCTAATGCCTTTAGAGGTTATTCCACAGTACTCGCCTTACTACTCAAAAACGCCCACAGATATCTGTGATGTGTGTCATTACCGTATATGTAAACTCACACAATTTTCCGATGAGACCATATTTGGCCGACAGATTGTGTTCCAACAACTTCACGAATGCTTCGTCTGTAAATGCATTTCTCATTGTGTCCAAAGTCTTTAGATGTCGTAAAATGTCTAAGCCTCTGCAACAATTTAAAAAAAACGCAATTATCAGATTGATTTTCACCACAGATTTCATCAAATCATTCACACATGTATTTTGACCTGTTCAATTCTCTAATGGATTTTGACTTTGACTATAATTTCACTTGGAACAACCACTGATGCTTGATGCATTATGATAATGGCACTATGGAAGAAGTTAGATTAGATCATGTTACATACTCAACAGGTACCAAATGTAACTGCTCTTTGCACTTAAAAATTGTCACCGCATTGCTGAACGTACTTATGATCTCATTCAAGTTTTACTGGACTCTAATTTACTATAACAGAATTTGAGAACTGTTATTTATAATCAGATTGTGTACAACAGACCAACAGATAGACAGCTATAAGAGTAAGCAACTAAGTAAGCTTGCTAACAAGAATTTTTTACAGCTCTCTCAAACGCAGATTGAATTGTTCACTAACGTTAAAAGTTTACTATGTGACCGCAGCATCCAATACAAATGGCAAGACAGTTTAGATCTCAACACTCCCCCGCTCATCCTTTCTTCTGCAGCTTTCCACTCAGACTGAAAACCAAACTTTTCCAGCTATCCTATCCTGGTACCACTCCTGCACAAACCTCTTACCACTACCACCAATGATTTCTACCATAGCACCACTCCATCTCCTTGGCTTCATTCCCCCTGGATTCTGACCATGCACTGAAACAGACCAAAAAATCTGGCTCTTGGGGACTTGATTTGATATAATGCCAGTGCATAAACTTGTCTCCGTAATGTGGGTTTTGTGTTGCACTAAGAAATTGTAGAGATTTATGTTGCATTACATTAGGTAAAGTCCTAAAACAGAATTGCAATGGGTTTACCCAAGTCGACATATTTCCTCTGCAGTTGGCATGTCTTCGGTGAGTACTGTAATGGCCTTAGTTGAATTACGACGCACCTCATCACTTGAAGAATCCAGCAGCAGGACCAGCGACTGCATACCAGTCACTTCAATGAACTACATTGAGAAACAAAACAAAATGAACACATGCTCAAGCCAACACTAATAGCACTGAAATTCAGTCAACAACTGAACCTGTAATTTCCAATGGAATTTCACATGAAATGCATTGGTGTAACGTAGATCAGTTATTGTGGGGCCTTGTTAGACTCCTTATTCCCTCCTCTCCTTTTAAATGTAAATGCTTGGATGCTGTGAGATGTTCAGCAAGTCAAACAGAAATTTCTTTTTTGGGGTGACACAAACAGCAGCAGCACACCTAGTGCCAAAATGAATGAGGTGGCTTAAGAAACTCATTTTTTGGCCTTACAGATGTAGTCCAGTTGTGTATGTTTCATTTATAAAATATTTATGTCGTTCATATGTAAAAAGATGCATATGAAACAAAAAGATAGAGCCTTAAATATATAGTGTAGAGTTCTCTGGAACCTTAAACCATTGCCTGTGGTTTCAAAAAGACCCTGTAGTGTATTATGTAGCTAATAGAATAACAAGTCTGCAGTTGAATATTAGCCAGCATGTGAACTTGTTCAGTGCTTAATAGATAAAGGTTCAGGTCTCATACACCTGACGAATTTTGAATCTCGGGCTAGCATGGTCTGTAGGCCTACACAGGGACCATAAATGTCATTGGCACCCATTCAAACAGGTAGTGGTGGCGAATAATCTCACCTGATCAATTCAGGGTCGAGGCCATACTGTTGCTATAGAAAAATGTTTACATTTACAATTATACACTTAAAAGAAAAGAATCTTTCGAACCTGCTGTCTGTGCTCTGGTGTAAGAATGAAAGCAGCAACAGCCAGAGCTGCTTTGGCCTGCACATCACAACTCCTAGGAATAACCCACAAGAAAGATAGAAACTAATCTTCAGCATCTAAATCAAGCTATTTACAAACTTGTGGTATAAAGTCAACAAAGAATCGTAATCTCAAAATTTCTACAAAGTTGCAGGAACCAACTTATTCACAGATGCTTATTCAAAACATAATTGATAGGTGGGTGGGTGTAGACAGTTCCAGGTCAGGATCCAAAAGGATCAGACACACAATCACACGGCAAAGGTGAGTGGCATTTAGAATTGAAACAGCGAGGGAAGTAAGGGGAAGAGGAGGAATCAAGATACGATTTGTGAAAGAGCAGTGTCTTCAGTTTTGACTAAAAGGCCTGTGGAGAGATAGCAAGAGGTGAAGTGTTCTGACATTTATAGTCAGGGTCTCGCCACTATGAATTCATTCTTCCAGGATTTCAGGGTTTTAAGACTGGACCAGTAAAGGCCACAAGAGTCCTTGGATTGGTGCTGATTGATCAACTTTGGTAAGCTCTAAGAATAGTTGCCAGCTGTGAAAAATGTTCTGCTTCACAGACCTGGTGTCAGAGGAGTGCCTGGACAGCGTCTTTTAACATTTGCTTTTGAGTTGTACATGTCTGTGGGAGCTCACCGGTGGCAACTCTTCTAGTAATCTGAATGATTTGTAATCTGAATGTTCACTAAATGATTAAGTTTTTGTTCTTAATTATTTTGAAATCATTTATTGGAACAGTTAGAGCTTTTGTGATGTACTTAAAAGGTACTTATGTTGTCTAGACGCATGCATGCACACAACAATATCCTGCACACTCAGAATTACAAAGCAAGTGATCAACTATAAGTCTATTACATAGAAAATACGTTTCAGCTTAAGCTTCGCCTACGATTCTCCTTCGGTTCTGCTTATACATATAACCTAACATACTGTGATGAAAGTGGCTTGACAAGCGCTGGAATAAGTTTGTTCTGAAGGATTTGTTGCCGTAAATCATCTTCCTTTGCCAGGTTTACCATAGTCCCAAGTGCATACGTCAGTGTAATTTCTCGTGATGACGATAGCAGAAACAACAGAGACACCAATCCTCCTGATCTGGCCACTTCCCTAAAATAAGAAACCAGATGACCACAAATGAATGGAACATTCACACCATACATTGTATACTGATTCTCACATCATAGGTGTATACAGTAACAAGGTTCATGAGCTATTTATCCCCAGCCAATACCACGGTAGCACATGGAATTTGCAAAAATCTTATGACCATATATTACTAAATAATGTACTCCTCCCCACTCAAAATTTATGGCAACCTTTGAGCTTGATTGTGGGAGCAATTATGCAATTTTGGGGAAGTTCTTGTGCATGTAGATAGATGTTTAAGCACTCTAAAACTTAATATGTAGTTGATTTACATATTTGCAATAGAATTCAGAAATTTCTCGAGAATATTGTTCTGAGCATCAAATTATGTACGTGTTTCACTCAAAAACAATCAATAAAGTCTTGACAAGAACAAAGGTTGATGTCCAGCAGCGTATAAAACATAACATTAGAATTCTAGACGGTCCATTCTTTTGAGATGAGGCTTCAGTCATTGCTAGATACATTAACTTAAGTTACTTGTAAAAACATTCAACAGATTATGAATTATCAACTGTGTTAAGCTCTTAACAGTAAACACAGAACACAGATGAGAACATTTTGACCAAGAGACAATTAAATTAAATTTCCATTCTCACTGGCAGTTGAAGTCATTTCCTGTCGTTAGAAGATTCAAAGCCATGACTGCAGCTTCTTTAGCATCATCTGAACCATCAACCGTCATCTTCACTAAAGGTGGTATGCCACCTACAAATGCAATTCAAACTCAAAGTTGTCTAGTTCATGCTTAAAACAAATTCCGGTAATCAATCATTTGTTTTAGAGAAACTGGTTTATGTAAGGTAAGCTGGAAAGAACACGAAACAAATGAAGAAGTACTGAAAATGGTGGGGGAGGAAAGATCCATGATAAAGATAATTACAAAACGTCAAAAGAAATGGATTGGACACATAATGAGGGGTAACTCTCTAACAAGAAACGTATTTGAGGGGAGAATGGAGGGGAAAATGACAAGAGAAAGGACAAGAGAAAGACCAAGAATAATGCTACTGGACTGGACGATGGAGAAGAACGGATACGGTAAAATGAAGATGGAGGCTGAGGACCGGGAGGAATGGCGCCATTGGACATATGAGGGCAGAGAACCGGAAGAAGAAAGAAGAAGACAAAGAATGGTGACAAATTAATAAGAAATAGTTAACAGCCTTTCATTTGGCTAAAACATAAAAAATACACACACATTGATTAAAAAAAGGCTGTTGTGTCAGGGTTGGTAGAGTTTAGGCACTTACCACAGATGAGGGTTAAGGAAGTTACCGGTACCTCACTTGCAAGTGTAAGCACTTACCTTAGATGACAATGCATGCACTTACCCTACATTACAATGAAGGCACTTACCCCACTTCCCAGTGCAGTCTCGACTTAATAGGTTCTCGGCCATGATCCTCGTGGCCTGAGCTGCAGCAATCTGCACCTTTGCATCTGGATGACTGAGAAACAAGATCAGCATCTTCTCCACTTCATGCTCCTGCAGCAGCTTCCGAATTTCGGCTACAATAAGAAACCAACTACATATTTTCAGTCATATTAACTTTACCTCGTGACATCAAAACCTAACACAGAAGGCGTCAACAGTGGCAAACTAACAGGCCAAGAGTGGTTCATTTTATAGGTTACAGTCTTCAAGATTAAAATGAGTTCTAGTAATTAACATTTACTTATTATAGTTTGCTAATTTACTATGCCCACATATTTTCAAATGAACAGCACTTTATACCTGGGACATTTTGAAAGCTCTGGATGAATACAGTCTACTATAAAACAGGTCTACTTCCAAACCAGTCATTAATGAACAGTTGCAATAAGCAAGGAAGATCTTTAGTGAGAATACAGCAGCACATGGCAAAAACCCAAAATCCTCTGAAATCAGGACGTGATTTAATTCCTCCTGAAAGCCAAAGCTCACGTTTCCCATATCAGGATGCACAGGACACTCTCATTCCAACTGAAAAATACTGAAGAAGAAGAGCAGTCCCTTACGCTAGCCCTGAGGCAGCCCTGGGTATGAAGTGTTAGCATCTTCATTTTCGTAGCCGCTGCATATGAGGGTGGGTAATCAATCCTCTCCCTCACCATCTCATTTTCCCATCGACAGTGTACAGTCAGTGTATTCATTATAGCCGAGTTGGCTAGGGAGCAAAGGTGGAACAGAAACCTCAACAAACTGTCTGCCCTGGCAGGGATTGAACCCCTGACTGCTTGATTGACAGTCCGGTACACTAATCACTACACTATCTACTGAACCACCTACAAAGTGAATCATTTCGACATGGATGCTCTTACTGACCATTCTTTGCTACACGCATGACAGCCAATGAGATCTTCTCCTTTACTTCGGGTAGAGTTGGAACAATCTGAGTCGCATCATCCAAAGAGGACTTGCTTGGACTTTTTTCATCTAAAAATAATTACATCATTTACCAGAACTTTTCCCTCTGTCAGCTTGAAGTATCTATATCAAAAACACTCTGATTCCTCCATTTTAATTCTATGACCCTATTGCCATTCAATTGCTCTTAACATAGTATAATTAAAAGCAGCTACATTCTTAAACTAATGGCTGCTAATAGCACACATTAGTGTAGTTAGAATGTAGTTATCAGCAGTTCCGGTGCAGATGGCATGTCTCTTGTTATGTTGCAATAAACCCGTTAAGACACAATTTTTTTAGTTACCGGTATGAGGAAGGCAGTTGCTGAGGTACAAAAGCAGACATCATAAACTGTTGACAGAACTAAGAATTAAGACAGAATCTGTGCCTGCTGCTGTAGCTTAGAATGATGACTTTGCACAGTGATCTCAAGCACTGCATCACAAAAATTGCTATAAATCTGTATCCATGCAAGTTGGCCCTTGAACAGACTCTAAGGAGATCCTTCAATTGGCTAAATGTTGTGCAAAACACTTTGTGCAAAATAATTTATGTGATCACTCAGTGTTCAGCTTAGTGTTAAAGTTACCCAAGAGAAGCCATATGGATAAAAGCCACATTAAAAACAAGCTTTGAACATGGGAATATCAGTGACTAAAGTAATGAATGCAAAAAAACACTACAACAGCATGAAATCTGTTCCCGAAAAACTACTGAACACCATATAATAGCAGTTTAGAGAAAAAGACTGCACAGTTGGTCCAACTATAGTTCCTACCAACGAATCATGCAAAATTACATATAAAACAATGTTTCAATATATTAGTTATACATTATGTTGTAATTTGATAGTATACTAGTAATATGCAACATTTTTATTAATACCATCAACTTAATTTAGATTAACTAATATATCAACTGACTAATACAGGGCCTTACTTTCATTTACTCTGTTTCTATTCCAACAACTTACTTATTTACTAATTTAGCCTGATACCAGTACACATTACTCAATTGTCCTTGAAGCCGTATTTCACACACATTCAGGCACACATGCTATTCTGCATTCATGCGCACACACGCAAACATATGGACTGTGGACATACATATACACACACATATACATATACACACACATATACATAGCCTAAACATGTAAACATAATTATGTTATTACACTCTCGCACACATAATTTCAATGAACAACTTCTAAAATCTGTTTGTTAATAAAACCGTTTAAACTGACCAATGATGATTAGACAAAGTTTAGACAAAGTTATAATCGGAAAAACTAGAAGGTTGAAATACCATCCAGCACTACTCAAACACATGCAAGTGCCACCCAAAACTATCCAAAATAAAAGGCTAATTAACAAACTAATTACCGTTCAACTCATTATCGCTGTCTGACATTGAAGAAAATATATGCAGGAAAACATTATCATGAACTAAAGAAAGCAGATAATTATAAAATTAATTAAAATAGATAATTATAAGAAACTAAAATCAAGAGTTAGTTACCTTAACTTAAAATATGAATTGCAACAGGTATAAGGCATTGAGGATGGAGGGATTTGCTCATTTGACTCATTGGGTTAAATAACTGTGCTGATCAATTCCAGTTTTGATTCACCTTTTTTGAGATGTATAAAACTGAGATTGCAAACTTTTACTAAAACTACATTTATGTCGTCTGAGCCATCTTAATCCAGGGTTCAATAGTACTGCTCAGGAATAATGACATCAAGTAACTATTCAGCAAGTAATTTAGTAATTTAAGAGAAAAGAAATTGTAATAAATAGGCAGAGTAACTTTGAAGGGTGAAAAAAGGGCTTAGAGATCAACATAGGTAAAACAAAGTGTATGGCACTAAATGGGAATCAATGCAACATCAAAGTACAAGATAGTATGATAGAACAAGTGGAAACCTTCGTGTACTTAGGATCACTCATAACAGAAGACGTGGATTGCAGCAGGGAGATAAGAATAAGAACTGCAAGAGGACTTGGAATAGGAGTAGATCTGATGAAACTGTGGAAAAGCCATAACATAAAAATTAACACAAAGATTAAATTAATGAGGACACTTATATGGCCAGTGATGATGTATGGCTGCGAGAGCTGGACAATCAAAAAGAGGGATGACGAGAGAATAAAAGCATTTGAAATGAAATGCATACGAAAAATACTGGGTATATCATGGATAGAGAAAAAACAAATGAATGGGTGTTAGAGACGGCGGGAGTGGAAAGGAATTTACTGGAATCAATCAAAAGAAGAAAGATGTCTTACTTTGGGCATATAATGAGGAAACAAGGTGAATGTCTAGAGAAAGAAATTATGCAAGGAACAGTACCGGGAGCAAGAGCAAGAGGGAAACCAAGGAAGAGGTGGATGGACAATGTGGGCGAATGGTTGGAATTATCAACGGAAAGGTTGGTTGCTGCGAGAAACCGAGAACAGGAGAGGATGGAGAAGAATCGTCTACAATGCGACCAACCCTCGTATCGAGGACGGTTGAAGAGAGAGAGAGAGAGAACTTTGAAACTATATTTCATTTTTCTTTTTCAACACCTACAGAAATCAGACAACTATTTTCTTTATCGGCAATTAAGGCAAAAAGCCTTAATTATTGGTTTCTGAGTAAGGCCCAGGTTAGGCACTAGTAACTGATTAAGCAATATACTGCATAATTTATCTGATTCAATGCAAGAAATCAGATGTGACTGACCAATGACTTTGTTCTTTGTACCGGCTCTTGACAATGTCTTGTCTTTCCTTGATTTTTTGTCATCTTGCTTTGGAGGAGGAGGAGGTGGAACATCGGTTACAATAGCAATCAATCTGGAAAGCACTCCATTTTCTTTGATAACCTGTGTGGCACCAAGTCTTGGAATTAATTACCGGTACTTACAGGTAAAGCATTGATAGCACAAATCATGTAGCTATATGTTCATATGTTGCTACATATGTGCATGTATGTATGTATGTATGTGTGTGTGTGTGTGTGTGTGTGTGTGTGTGTGTGTGTGTGTGTGTGTGTGTGTGTGTGTGTGTGTGTGTGTGTGTGTGCATGAATGCAGAACAGCAAGTAAGTCAGCCTGCGTCTGCAAATACACAGTTACATGGCTGCTCATGCAATTAAGATCCTTATGCTGATGCATAGCTGCTTGGCCAATTGCGCTCCATCCAACCTTACAGAGCTATATCCCAGTGACATCATTACCTGGACGTAAATCTTTGTTCTGCAACACATGGTAATCTGGTTTCCCGCTGTCACACAATTCCATAATGCAACAATGAGACTTTGAAGTGGTCCCCTCATTTTGGAACAGGCTCCCATGCAATCTATGATATGAGCTTCTTCTACTTTCTACACCTCTAGTTTCACAAGCGGATGAAGACCATTCTGTCAATCATGCCCTTGTGTAATCAGGTTGGGAGCATCTCTGATGAGTTTTATTAAAGAGGAGCTACATAAATTGGCACTTACAATTACACAGACATGTACATGGTTGCCAATTTAATGCAAGTTTAATGCAGCCCTTGCCATAATGTGGTATTTAATATGGATACCAAATCCTATATTATAGTGAAGGTCCAGGGTACATAAAAAGATTTTAAAAGACAAATACAGAAGATAGAGACCTTGATAGTTTCAGCATCTTCAAAACAGTTTCCGAGTATATTAATGGCAAGCACGTGAAAGTCACTGTAGACGGGTGTTCCCACGAAATCCACCAGCTGAGCTAATGCACCCAATTCACGAAGGGCTGTTCTGTTTGGAACTACAACGAACAGAATAAACTGCGTGAAGAATAAATGGATGAAACAGTTAATTAACTGATGTAACTTTAATATGCAGAATATCTTATGAATAATGACATGCTGTGGTCATCACCACCCATCATTGTTCCTTATTCTTGAAGTTGTGCAGTCCAGGACCTCTGGAAACAGTGTTGACTATCAATTCCATAAATTTTCATATGGACCAGTTGGACCACATGTGCAAAAGCCCACCACAGCGACTTTTCCAGTCATCTGAGTATAGGCCTACTTTGGGCATGGCATCCAACTGTCACAGCACTCAGCTTGTAACATAGGGATTATGGGTTCAAGCCCCCTCCAAGACAGTTACTGTATACAGACCAGGAGCAAGTCCCTCATAAGCATCAACTGATGTGCTGTAGAATGGTTGTGTGCATACTTCTGGGCTGCCAAAGGAGGTCTATTTGTATTTATATTGTTTGCCTATAGATGAACCCTTTGTTCTAAATGAAACTTAACGTCATTTAGGTGAGAAGACTGTTTGAATGAACTGTATGCCAGACCTTCTTCTGTAATCCTCTGCAGTGCATTCAAAGCCTTCAGTTGTATGTCTGGATATTCAGACCTGAGCAGCTCCAGAATCGGAGGAAATCCATGAAGTTCCCGGATTGCTGTCTTAGTTTGGTAATCCTACAATAAATAATTATTAGCTGCTAAACAATATCCAATCTTCTGCACAAAACAATGAACACGAAGTCAGTCACCAATGCAGATTCTGAAGGCCACAGGAATCTCAAACATCAAATAACCACAAAGTAAGAAGAGCAACCCATGGTATAAGTATTAGCAACCATTTTCTTAACCTCATTACTGTTGATTTACTCAGTTTAGAACTGAGTTAGCTAGGGGCACCAATGAAACAGAAATCTTGAAATATCTGTCATTGCAACATTTTAACCCCACCTCCTGGTTGATAGTCAAGCATGTTGACCATTAGACTAGAGAGTGACACGATAATGCGGAAAGCGGTAATACCGTGGTTACCGCGGTAAAATCCACGGTAATGGTGTCAGAAGAGGCGGTAATACCGTGGGGATGGTAGCAAGGCATGCGGTATTACCGTGGGGATGGAAATACAAGTGCACGGTATTTACCGCGGTAACGGTGATAACTTTGTCCACTGTAGTAATGATTATACGTTAAGCTAACAAAGTCTGCATAGAATGTCAAGTCATAAGGCTATATAATTGAAATCCTTCAATATTCGACATCTTTTCAACTTCAGCTAAGGATTCTGTATTAAAAAACTTAAGATATTAATAGAACTGCTTTTTTGTGCAAGAGCATTTTTATCTTCTTATTTTGCCTCATTGGGATGGGAATGGGGACGGGAACACACCTTATGGGGACGGGGTGGGGATGGGGACAGACCTCATGGGGATGGGGTGGGGATGGAGACAAATTTTGTCCCCGTGTCACTCTCTACATTAGACCAAGACACACACCTGACATCACAGAGTAAATAACAAAAATACAGAGAAATGTGAAATGAATGTGATAGTATAGTCAGTATAAAATTTATTTACTGATAGTGCTTCAGAAAATTGTTCAAGATAAATAAAAAAATGTATGATTGATTTTGAAAATAAATTACATATCGAATAAAGACCCATTGCAACTACGTAATGAAATGCCTTGCCTCAAGCATAAGGGTTATAACTCCGAGTGCATTATTCTTGACATCCTGATCTGAAGAGTGGAGACATCGAACGAGGCCCTCCAATCCATTGTTTTCACGAATTTGACAGATTCCTGAGAAATGCTTAGCCATGTTTGCAAGACACAGAGCAGCATATTCATGAACCACAGCCTCCTCTGAAACATTGAAATACTCTACTTACCTATGATATTATAAACAATCATGATGCAGGGTAGTTTATTCAATTAAAGGGGTGGCCTAGGTCAAACCAGCAGGCTGGCATCGTTGCTGACTTTATCAAAGTAATTCATAATTTACACTTCATTCACTTACAAATTACATGCAATATTGTAATTGAAATACAATTACAATTACTGGACTTAAAATGTTATTCAATTATAATTACAATTAGAGAACTTGTAATTCAATTACGTAATTAAATTACATGTATTTCAATTACTGAGCATGTTGTTTGATGCAAAGTGATGATATGTTCCCAAGGCTATTAACTTAACATGCTCTATTGGTAAAAGTGCTGTACTATAACTGCAGTGTAGTGCTAAATAGCAACGTTTTCAGCATTATCTCTTCTCATGTGTGATTTGATTTACAGACTGCATCATAAGGAATATTCCCCAATGATTTTGCATTAACAAAGTCCACACTGCAAGTGACACTTGCAGAGAAAATGGACAATTTGTTGCTCACTAGATCAGCTGGAAAATGACCTTTTTCCAAAGACCACGATTAATTATAAGTGGTCCATATTTTCTTCTGAGGCCACATATTTAGACTAAAGCACCGAAGTCATACCAGTTTCCTGACTATTTGCTTATACTCATATTACTATATACCTGAACAATATTGCAACAAGAGATACTTAAAAATTGCAAACAAGATATAATTATAGAGTATATCGATGATAGCTACCATCAGGATTCAAAAGGTGAATCATGGCTGGAATTGTTTCATCAAATTTCTTCAAAACTTTTCCCACTTCAGCTGAAAAAAAGTTACAAAGGTATACATAAGTACCGTATTGTTAAGTAAAAATTCTCATTCAAAATGTTTTCAATTAGCAATTTCTTAAATATACACAGAAAATTCATAAGTTTAATCTAATATATTCAAATGTAATGAAATTTCGACAAGTCCAGTAGAGTAACCTTGATCAAAAAGTGGAAGGAAGTAGGTAAAGTGTAAAGAAGTCTTGGCTGCACTTACGGAGTTTAGACATGGTACCAAGTGCCATGCATGCATTTCTATGGATACCACGGTTCTCACTCTGAACTAACTTCAGCAGCTGAGGAATTGAACCAAGTTCCAAGAGCAGCTTCTTGTTAGCATCACCTTAAAAAGGAAACCAGAATTCAGAAAACTTTTTGCAAATAATACACCTCTACAATCTACACAGTGAAAATCAAGACAAACTGACCGAAGTTTGTAAAAACACTGATACAGCAGAATGGCCACAGATCTGCAATTTTATGGACCAATTTAGCAACAGTGGCAACAATAATATGCAAAAAGTTATGAAGAGGATAATGATGATGATGATGATGACAACGATGATGATAATTATGATGATGGTAAATTCTGTTATCCTTAATTCCAACCAAAGGTCAAGAATATCGACAGGCAAGATAAGTTTTGCCATGTTACATTACCGGTATTCATAAAAATATTATTACAAAATTTGATTGTCTATTTGCACATAATGTTTTATTTTTTTTCCAATATTTCAACATAAAAAAACTTATATTTTTTATCGATATTTGAAGACTTACATTTCTGGACAAAATTATAAATTGCTTGTGTGGACTTCAGAAGTATCTCCTCTTCAGTACTGTCCAACATCAATACAACAGTTCCGGCTTGGCTACTCTCGACCAGCAAAGGATCAAACTGCATAATGAAAAATATCTCAATGAGCCAGACAAGGAACGCAGGTAAGAGAGGCATGTTAAATCGTAGCAATCACCAAACATTTTCATGTATAGCATGCACATTTTACCTTTACTTTGTGCTTAAACTTAAAATCAATAAGTGCCTCTATGTTTTTTATTTAATTCTCTCACCACAATCACCTTTTGGTTTAGTACAGCATATCTTGATGAGGCTCCATATGAATGCTCTGAATGAATAATAAATGTTATACTTGAAGTATAAGTGATAACTCCTAATTTGTAGGTGGCCTGAAGAAATCATTCATGTCACAGTTTACTGAAACAGGTCAGCCATATTAATCTTTCAAAGGTAACAACCAATTTTCTACAGTTAGCACACATTTCCATGAACAATGGGCTGCAGTTAGTGTGTCAGCAGCTGGTAAAATGCTCAACACTTAAACCACGTTATCATTGTAAAAAAGAAATGATCATACATGGTCCTTTGGAGGTCCTTTTTCATCTTTCTTTGTCTTCTTCACCATCTTCGATGCTTTAATTCAACTTCTGCAACACAAGAGGGCATATCAATATTTTGATCAACTCTGTTCTCTACTTCTTCAGTAGAATAGAAGTTGTCATTAATCAAACAAGATCTCCTAGGTTATAACTTTTAACAATATCATAACATACAAAATCTGACTCACATAGCCTGATACATGAGTGCATGGCAGCACCTTATGTTTCTTGTGTCCAGCTTCAATATGCATGCCTACACTTTGTAATGATGCATTATCAAATTTCATTTGTATTCAATTTTATGTATGCACACAATTACCCAAAGTTTGTGTGTGATATACTTTCAGCAGAATGTTTGTCTAACAATCATGGTTTGAGGCTACCTTGCAGATATTATAAACTATCATGGCCAAGTTGTTTGCACATTCATTGTCTCTGCCATCAAACAGACATTAGGTTAAATCAGTAGGCTACCCGTGAAGTGAGCTGGTAAGTAATAATTACTTCTGCAATGATCTTATGTTCAGGACTTTAAGGATTCATGCTCTACTGCCAGTTGGCCCAGGGGCGGAGACTTAGGGGGGGACAGGGGGGGACGGTCCCCCCCAAAACTTGAGGTGGGGGGACGGAGCTGCTTATATCCCCCCAATATTTCTGAAATATTTCATGAATATAATAATAATAGCTACAAGTGACAGCTGGTTCTTATCAGCACTCAAATAATAGAGCAATTTTGTTCAGATGACAGCTTAAAATGCTACCATTACAGTGTGGAAATTCAAAAAATTTTAGATAGGGGAGGGGTCACATCCCCTCCCCAAACTCAAACACGACTCAAACTACATGTTAGCTAAGAGTGACAGCTGGTTCTTATCAGCACTCAAATAGTAAAGCAATTTTGTTCAGATGACAGCTTAAAATGCTACCATTACAGTGTGGAAATTCAAAAAAAGTTAGATAGGGAAGCAGGGACGTCATTTGGGGACAGGGGGTGGCATTTGCCCCCCTGAAAAATCAACTATATGTATGTCAGTGCATTTGATGAAATAATGTAACTTAATTCGTCACTAGGAGTCTAGGACAGCAGCCCTTAATATAGTCACTTGTGATTTTCTAAGTAGGCCTATTGATTTTTGTCTACCTCTTCGTATGCACTTTGCACGTAGCCCGAGGTACCGAGACAGTTAGAAAGATGTACATAATCATATGAATGAAATTTGTAGTAGGTCTGCTTTAGCTATGTAAGTACTATGTAACTGGAGACGAACAGGCAATCCAGCCTTTCAGTCACACAGATTATCTCATATACCGACTGGCCGAGAGAACACAGAGTTGCCTGTCAAAGGCGACTAGCCGAGAGAGCCCACAGAGGTACCGGTCAACGGCATAGTTGTAAGATTGATAGCCCCTGATAGCCTCTACATGATGTAGGTCAATGCTAATGTTCATGCTTTCTTTCATTATACTCACCTTATATGACCCTTTTCCAACATTCCCATGCAGCTTCACCATCAGGAAGATATCTCTCATCAACTAGCCTCCCACCCACATTCTGGCTCTCATGCATGAAACCAGGTTTTGCAGTAGACCTATATCAAATTTCTAGCCAGGAGCCCTTGCCTAAGCCAAAACCTTTCAGTCACACAGATTGTCCCATTGGTATATTATATACATTTTGGATTGTCATTCTCTGCACGTTTTGTTTGGATCGGGTGATGCGGCTAATGGATAAAACTCTTATGATACATAGGGCCTACATGTAGGTGTAGATGTAAATATCAATAATAAACTGACACCTGTGAAGGTAAGCTAATTTGCTATTCATCAGTCTTACATTATAGAACTTATTTCACAGTCAAAGTTTTCTTATGTTATGCATAATTAATCAAATTTGGCAGAAAGGTTTCATTTCTTGTGGAAATATCTAACCACGTCTGCAAGTGAGTTGGCAGAAAAAGCTGTAGCTTCAGCAAAGCAATATCCTGCTGACCTCAATAACAGAAATTCATCATTTACCCTCTGTACATAAGGCAAATTTTGAATGTACCCATTTAACACCACAACTCAAACACGACTCAAACTACATGTAAGCTACGAGTGACAGCTGGTTCCTATCAGCACTCAAATTATAGAGCAATTTTGTTCAGATGACAGCTTAAAATTCTACCATTACAGTGTGGAAATTCAAAAATTTTAGATGGGGAGGGGCACATCCCCTCCCCAAACCCCTCCCCCTGCTCGGCGCTGCGCGCCTCGCCGATCGTCCTTCGGCCGCTCCTTCGCCAGTCCCCCCCAAACCCAAGACCAAGTCTCCGCCTATGAGTTGGCCTAACAATGGGAATAAGCACGTTTACATTGCCAAAATTGACAAAGTCTGACACATAACTTTAAGACATATTGAATTTTTCTGTCACAAGCGCATTTAATAATAATATTTTCTTTATTAAGCGCCTGACAAACGCACTGCGCTGTACATTTACATGTTATGCAATTTAAATCTTAACTACTAACAGAACAAACAGCCTGCAATACAACGGCGCTAATAGCAGCCTACAAAGCATATCTGCCCTACGGGGCTCGAACTCGATACCTCTCGCTCTCTACGCCAGATGTTATCCAATGCGCTATCGGGCTGCCATGCATGTTTCTGCATCACTAGTTGAAGACAAAGAATTAAATTCCAGTAAACCACTATCACAATCTCTATAGTTTGGACCAGGGCTTATTCTAACGTGCAGCCAGACACAAAGTGTGCAGTTGGGAAAGAAATTTTTGCAGTTAAAAATCAGATTTTGTGCAGTTATTTTTGTAGACCTAATTGTATAAACCAACAGTCCCCAGACCCAGTGACAATTTGTGTGAAAGAAATGAGGCACGAATAGTTACTTAAATTAAATGAGAGGCTTCCGACAATTTTCTTCTTGAAAAAAAGAAAAAAGAAAATAAAAAAAATCATGAAAAATTTGGGTGGAACTAAGAAACAAATTTTGCTGGAAACTCTCGTTACTATTCTTGCTTGTTAAAGTATCGTTACTACCCCCTCGAAAAGTCTTGGAAAACTCTTGTTACTACCCCCTCGAAAATTCTTGGGAAACTATCGTTACTACCCCCCTCGAGAAAATTGCCCGGTTGTCAACTTTTCAAATATGTGGGATTACCCCCCCCCTCCGACAGCAAGCAAGGGGAGTAGATTAAACACTGTGCACACGAACCCCTAGTTACGCCACTGCCCAGACCTCCCAATTCGGCCCTCATGTGCAGTTAATAAAATTCCTTAGAATAAGCCCTGGTTTGGACACGTTTACGATTACCACTGAAAATGAAGAGACTCAGCTAATGATTCCGGTTTTCCATAACTGAAACCATTACACCGCCCCCACCTCTGCTCATTATAAGGTCGTACCGCATCAATTTTCCTTCCGTTATTAAAAGCCACTGCTCGCTGATTACAAGCATCTAGTAAGAGCGACATACTGAATGTTTGTGCCGATTACGACACATTACTCCAATACGAAAGAATCAAAACTCGGATTGGTATGACCACACGTACGCACGTAGCTCGAGTAAGCGGTACCCGGTAATATCAGCTGAAACTCAGCCTGAAAGACATAATATGACCAATATACCAATGAATCATAAATAAATAGTTGTCCACTTAATGCAGTACAGGATCTTTCTGCGTACCGACTCAGCCAAAAAGTTATATTAATTAAACTACAATTCAAAAACCGTCGAAACTCACGATGCGTCTCACGAGTTTCTATGGTTATGCTGTTTATTTACAAACTAAGAATCTAGCTCGTACTAAAATTATATATCCGGTGTGGTGCATGGGTACTCCAACACAGCATGCAACGTTTAATAATAGTACTAGTTACCAGTCCTTCTGTAGTACATTGGTCCTTAGAGTGAATTATAATTATTTTTATATTTTTCTTCATATATCTGTAATATGATTTTTTTGAAAATGCAATGTATAATAAATTATGCTATGTAAACAGGTAATGATACTTTCTGATCACCAGAGGCGCTGTGGTGCACAGACTCTCCTATAAGTCAAACATTCATTTTTGCCTACACGGAACATAGATATTTGACACGGAAGTACGTGCAATGTGGTTCATGTTTAAAATGAGAATTTCTATATTTTTGTATGAAGTTAAGAATTTAAACAGGCTTTCCTGTGGAAAAAGAGCAAAGATCCTGTGACGAAACCAGCAGGTTGTGCGATGTGACTTCGCGGATGCTTGCAAACTATGCGCTTTCCACTCGTACTTTGACGGCACCGAAACTGACCAAAACAACTGGCTTTTTGACTTGTTATTGATAAAAGCCGGTTCATAAGCTGGTCTCCATAACGTACCTTTTAAGTGGCATCGAAACGTCTCGAAGATTTGCATTGCATGACATATGCTGAGTATTTGCTCTTGTCTAAACTGACGCTGTAGTTGTGAACTTATGTAGAAAAGTCCTGATGTCCGCCTTTCGTTAAGCAGTGTGACTAGAAACTGCTTAATCGGTCTAAAAACATTAAATGGAAAAATCTACAATGTTGTACAAGGACCGAGTGAAGGAATGCATTCGTCGGCATCTTCCCAAATGCTGTGTGAAATTTGCAGGGGATATTGGTGCAAACGTCATTGCAGTTGATCGAGGCCTAAAGCCAAGTTTTCTGTTTGACTATGCATTTGTGTCAACAAACGTGATGGCAAATTTCATTGAAAATCTTTACCAAGAAGATCTTATTTTGAATCTTCTGGATGTTGTCTCCATCAGCGATCATATTCTAATAACAAGATTCCCATCACTAATTGACCACCTGCATGATACATGTGAGGGATGCGAGAGAAAGACCGTACTGATTGATGTATCAAAGCATTTGAAAGATCCAGAAATCATGAGTGAATCAGACTGTGAACGTGTAATAACGTTCTGTTTAGACTCTATCAAGTGTGCTGAAGTTAACTCTGAGAAGCAGTGCAGGGTTGTCAAACTATCTGAAGAACTCAATGCTACAACACTTTTTGGTCTGTTGCTTGGATATCCTGTGGTTTACTGGTATTCTAGCGTAAATGCAGACATCGGAAACTGTTTAGACATGGTTCCAATTCGCGTTATCAAGGTCTTTTCTGTTCTGGATGAAGGTTGTAAGCACAGTTCAGGCATTAAAACAAAACCCGATCTCTCGATGAATGAAAGCCAGTTACATCAGATATATTCCTGGAGTTATCCATATGAATTCAAGACGCAGTGCCAAAAGTATGTCGATGGATGGCAACACAACTTGCATTCAGTTGCCTCAAAACAAATCAGCGCAAACAGTTTATTATTCAAAGATGAGGTTGTAAGTTTACCTGTAGTGGTCATGTAAATGTGAATTTTTCATGACCACAGCTAATCAATATACTTGTTACATTATTGTTTTGTTCCGTCATGGTTACTTGTTACATTATTGTTTTGTTCCGTCATGGTCACTTTTTTGCTCAATGTGAAATTAGACTAAAGCTGTTGAAGTGAATCAGTTTATTGGATTTAGGATGCAGAGAAAAACAATTAGATTATTTTCGTGAGTGATTTTAGTTGAAGCTGAGCCTCTGTATAATATTAGTTAGAGTAACTGTTGTATTGCATAAAACATTTAAGCCAACTGATGTATATCATATAATATAATACTTAATTAATGTAGTGCCCTTTCAAGCTATCTACCCTGTGTCATGGACTTTTACAGACAGCATTATCCTGGTTTACATGCTGTAGGATAAGGCATGTCCCTCAAATGACTGCATTAGTGAGTCCACACTGTAATATGGTTGTGATAAATATGAATCATTCTGAACAAATTAAATCCCACCTATGTTGGAATCCTATCATTCAGAAATGTGATTAAATACAACAGTTGTATAAATTGGACCAATTTGACACTTGAAACTTTAAAATGTCTGATGCAAACACCAATGCATACGAGGATACACTGTAGTCAGCCATTTTAATTGTACTACACTGCCTGATAGTATATATTTACATCTGTAGCATTCAAAGTTTCCAAACACAAATCCCAAAGCATTAGGTTTGCACATTTTGAGGTACCATAGACAAGTAACAAAGATGTCCAAATGATTATTATGGTACTTGCCAAATGTGGAAACACAAGCACTGTTTAGCTGTTACATTTGGCATACACGAAGACCATTAGTGCCTTCTACCTTTCAATATTACGGTATAACATATACTGAAGAATACTGTATGAAGAAGAATAAACCAAGCGTGGTTAATATACAGAATTATGTTTTAGATAGGAGCTGAAGCTCCAAAAATGATTCGTTTTCAGCTGTAGTGTGCCAGTATGTTCACACTGTAACATGTAGGATAACTGATGCACTGCTTTTTTGTGGAACAAATAACTGCCTTGTTTTCTGGGATAAGCTTCATTTGTTGGCACTTGCATGCATTCAGCTAGCTCTGTGCATCCCAGTCTCAAGCCAGCTGAGTTGGCAACGGTTACATGTTGCTGCCAACAGGGATATACAATTTAAACATGTGTTGTGGCTTTGCAGATCAACTCAGTCAAAACAGTCCTTTCCCTTGATGTACTGTTTCACTTGATTCTGCCAAGCATACATGTTCAGCATTATAGTTAAGTTAGCAATGCACGCACTGCTTCTGAGAAGATTTTTTAAAATGGCACATAGATGTGGTGATACACAAAAGCAGTTTTTTTGTAGTTTTCAATGATTTTTGTTCATTAACATAATTAAGGAAAACAAAATATTTATTAGTTCAAGGATTGTTTTCTGCAGTAGTCCAACAGGCAGAACATCAAAGCAATGCAGATCAAAGGGCAGGAATGTAACCAGATCATAGGACAGGAATATCACAAACTCAATGACCCATAACGCAACTTATTCTGTGTATTTAAACACTTGAAGCTCTGTTCTTCACATGATACATCATGCTTCAGTTGCTGCTTTGTCCTTCCAGATCAGTAAGATAACTCTCTCAGCTCCCTACTGTCCTACATGCTTGCACTATAGAAATTCTGCTTCTGACTAGATAGTTTACATAAAATATCAGTTGTTCCTGAAACCATAATCTTTAAACACAAGTCAGTCAGGAAATTGATTAATGTTCTAGCTTTTGAGCTATTTACACAAAGTCCAGAGGACTCCAGACCCACTGCAATTCTTATTCTATAAAATAAATATGAATTCAAAAAGAAATTGCCTACAACGAATATCAGTGGGTCATTAGGAATACACTGTAATTTGCTAATTTTTGAACAAATGAATGGTAGCATTATTTTACGGATCAGACTGTTCACACACTGTTCTTGATCCAGACAGGCTTTATAGGACGATTACGCTTTGTCTGAGGCTGTTTGAAGCTTTGGCTTGTTGTGAATTGGTCATGGATGTGTTCTGGGTAGCCTTGTTAAGAATCCCGTGTTGGTTGGGACTGCGTCACTTTAAGTAGATCTTCTTTGCTGCTGTTGGAGCCTCAATTGCACTTACTTTTAGTGGCCAAACGCCACCCAGTATGCCAGCTTGCACTGACACACCTGTGACTACAGCCAGTTCTGGATCTATAGAGATGTTGGGGTCTTTTCCAAAGTACTCCTTAATCAACTCCCGGACTTTTGGGATCCTAGTTGAACCTCCGACTAAGACAATCTCTTCCACATCTGCTGGTTTCAGCTCAGATGCCTCAAGAACACGGTCAATTGGCTCAATGACCTTTCTGAAAAGGTCAGAGTTTATATCTTCAAATGTCCTTCTGTTGAGCGTCTGTTCAAATCTGATGACTTTGCTTCCGGGTCGGTTAGCAAACAGCGAATGTAAATTGAGACTCAACGTAGTGGAATCTTCATTTGTTAATCGTAGTTTCGCATCTTCAACGGCTGACCGTAGTGACTGGATGTCCTCGGCATTGGTCAGTGGCTGTCCATACATATTCTCAATCTGTGAAGATATGTGGTTTTTCAACCGCTCATTAAAGTCCTGTCCTCCAAGGTGATTGTTACCTACAGCAAGAAAACCAAACTAGAAACAAGAAAACTATAGGTACTGACTGCCCTTACTATTCCAAACCTGCCTAGTCCAATGGCCTAGGGTTTCCACCTTACATGTTGTACTGGTCCATCCATCACATACCAGGCTATGTCAACTCTATTCCACTGCCAATTAATATCAAATGTAACTGTTTCTGCTGCCTGATATCCTCTGACAACTATAAGAGCCAAGTCAACGGTTGTATTCACTAACTTCACTACTGGTGTCATTGAATATAAGTTACTACAGCATGAATGTTTGCAAATCTACTAAAACTGATGAGACATCAGCTGTCATCAGTACCATTATCATCACTGTACCAGCAACAATATGTACAGAAAATAACTTGCATGCAATTGCTTGTGTGATGTGGTTGTACAATTAGTAATATGTTTTAACTTGTGATCGAACTGTTACACGAGTTCAAGTCTGCCAAGTGGATTCTGTGTAATGTCCTGGACAAGTTGTTTGCACGTGATTGCCTCTGGCACTAAGCAGAATTGGCACTGGCTTCGGCTGGGGGGTCACAGCTAAAGTAAGCAGCTGCAGCAATTTTGGAAAAAAGGGTGCTCACAGTAGCAGACATTGGGGTCTCGTTAATTGCCATATGACCAATTGACCATGGTAGTGCTTGATTACAGCACCTGTGACATTGTCAGCTAACATTGCAAATCAGGTGCTAGTCATATCAGTGCTGTAAAAAAGAAATGACTGAATGTAGCACAATTCATGTGACATTTGATTACTCATGTAAAGAACACGACTTGCCTGCCATTGCTCGTGTAAGAAACATGCCACTCTGTATGTCCAACAGAGATACGTCCAGCGTACCTCCTCCAAGGTCTATGACTAGAACGTCCTGTACACCGTCTTTTGTGTGGAGACCATAAGCCAGGGCAGCTGCAGTTGGCTCATTGATTATTCTAAGGATTTCAATGCCTGTCAAATAGTCAAACCTTTTGTAAACAACTAAATTCGATATATTCAAATATGTCTTCAAATAATGTATCCAAATTTTAATACATAGAAAACAGTCAGGATACATTATTTGAAGACTTATGTCGGCCCCTCTAGTTGGAACCATCTTCCACATAAATCGCGTCTTGAGCTCCTCAGCCTTTCTCTTCCTCTGTTTCTGAAACGCCTGAAGACTATCTTATTTGTTAGAGACAGCACTGACCTGGCTCGGGAGCGCCTCTGAATCTCTGAGTGGCGCTATACAAATGTTCAATTACAATGCATATGTCATAGAAGCATCTGAAAATATTTAAAAGAGATGTATTCATACACCTAGGCATTTGCAATATTACCCAGAAAACAAATAAAAAATTAAACACATGTATACTAAAACATAAAAAAATAATTAGATTGCTGGTGTATGCATTAACATACAACTATATGTTGAAATTATGTGTTAACAGGCTAAAATTATTCCTATTTCATCAGTTTATACTTCTCCAAAACCAAAAGATGCTTGCCTGCTAACTGTGCTGCCCGGCGAGTGAAATTACGTTGAATGTTATCAAATTCAGCCGGAACAGACATCACAGCTTTCGTAATTGGCACCGTAAGATTCTTCTCAGCGGTACTCCGAAGGGTTTTCAGTATCTGAGACCCAACGAACTCTGGTGAGATAAGCTTGCCATTGACATCGTAATGAACCATTCCATTTTCATCAAGTACAAGCTGAAAATTAAATACACATGCACCATATAATCAAATTACAAGTCTGTATTATAATAACACAATTTATGTAGCACCATTCAGACATTGCGGAAAACTAACCTGATTTTGTACGATTTGACCACATGATTTGCAGTTTCAATATATAATTTCCATATAAGTTTGAAAATAAACACACAATCACCTTGTTGCATTTAATAAACTTTTACTGGCTAAAGTGACAAAAATTAATGACCGAAATGGGTGCAGAGTCTGACGGTATCAAACAGAGACATATAGGGCACATTGAAAAGAGTCGGCAAAGATGTAGCATGTTCCATGGCAAATTTTTCAATATAATTATGAATCATAGTAAATTTTTGTCATCTTCCATCATTCTCTTCAAATATAAGTTGGGGTTTTCAGCCAATAATTGCTATAACTAAAACCTGACAAGTTTCCATAAAGAGGCATTGACATACACCTAGTGCATTTAGAGAAAAGTGACAATTTAATACAGGAAAGTGGTACGTCGCATCTTCTCACCCGGAATGGATATCTAGGCATCTCAGCCTCAAGTTCTTCCTTTGTAAAGATTTTGCCAATAAATCGCTTGGCATCATACAAAGTATTCGCAGGATTGTGTTCAGCTTGCTTCACAGCATCATAACCAACCAGAATCTTCTCACCACTAAAACAGCAAAAATTGAGACTGATCAATGCAAAATGAGTATGAATGATACCTTCCAGTAATTCATGTCTTTCACACTGTTTTTCTACGGCCTTACTCATGTATAGGTATAAACAATACTGCATCAGGGCATTTTGATATCATTGTTGATGACTGTGAAGGATTAATATACAGGCACATAGTAAATTATGAGCAATTACAATACCTTACTTTTGTTTACATATTGCTCTTGAAAAGGAGCAGAACTTTCATCACAGAATCTCAGTTCTCTCACAGTAATACAAGCTGTCAAGATATATCAATTTACAGATTTACAAATTTGAAATGCAAATCAGCATCAGCATGAACAGCAATCCCTTCACTGATGTAACAGTCTGGCAAAGCAATGATGCCTCACGTTGAACTAACAAAATTAAAAGAAATTAACTTACCGATACACACATTGTACAATAGGATCAAGGCATGTTACTAAGTTCTATGTTTAAAAATTCCTTAGAATACTATAATACGATCTACCACGCTGAAACTGGCCTACTTGTTCCCATTAGACCAAAGTGTGTCGGTGTGAATGAATGTGTGAGTAAAAATTGAAGACTCACCTGAAGGCAACTACACTTGGAATGCACTGATGACCAAAGTCATCAGCAATGATATCAACATGTCCTGATACAGCATGATAAACACCTATGCATGAGTATGTTGTACCTACAAACAGTGACAATCCAGACTTCATTTACACTTTTACACATCATAAAGAAAAATGACAACATACCGGTAGTTCTTATAAAGAAATTGATCAATCAAAAACAAACACGCTTCAGGCCAAATTCAGTTTCAGTCTAACAAATGTTTTGTGATGATGAATTTTGTAACGTTGAAATTGACCCAGTTGAACTAACTCATGTTAAATCTAATCCAGGGACAGCAGGATAAATAAAAATCCAACTCATACTGAACTTAAGCTGCATTATATACCCAACTATCTTTAATCATGTTGAAAATAACCCATTTTGAACCAACCCAGGTCGAATCTAATAAACGATTAAATCTGCCAAAGGTTGACCATAAACCTAAATCAAACTTTCCTGTTCACGCTTCTTTCTATGGTTTAGCTTATCCAAATCAAATTGTAAACTCACAATGTCTAAAGTTCTATCAAAAGCCAAGCACAGAAGGATGAACTTCTCAAGGTCGAAATTAATCCAGATGAACTAACTCTTATTAAATCTAATCCAGGGACAGCACAATAAATAAAATTCTAAATGCCAAGCACAGAACACCATCTTATCACAAAACATCCCGACAAAACATTGGTCACACTGAAACTACCCCTGCGTCAAGTTCGAGAGCTTCGTAAGAGGTACCGAAGCAGAAACTACAAACGGTTCAGAATTCCCCTGTCTTACTTTTAAATCAGAAGATCAACCTCTGCTTCTAGCACATCCCTCATACCACCAATATACTCAGGCAACAGACACCCGATTCTAGTGCATTGAATTAGGATAGTGTTTGACTCTTGGGTGCTTTCAGTGGCTGGCTGAAGCACTGGAATTCCCCGCTCAATTCTGTGCATTCTGTCAGTTCTTTGATGTTGCCTAGATCTTACCTTAAAACTTGCCGCTTTCAGCTTACACAGCCACTCTAGCCTGGATTCTGAAACCCACTGAAATAGACTGGGCTTTTCCAATAACAGATTTTTGACTATATTATAGGGTTTAATACTCAACCGTTTAACAATGAGCTGCATTGGTTTCCCATACATTTTAGTACAAGTGCGTCATTAAAGGGTTAAAACAACCATCAACTGTCGCATTGTGCTTTGGAAAAACAGTGCTACAGAAGAAATTAAATTAAAAAGCTATTAGTTTACCAAGATCAATTCCTGCAATCTTAGGCTTTGGAGGTGGCAAATAGCGTTGTCCAAAGTATCCAGCCAAAAGGAGGGCCAAGACGGCTGTTCCTAAAATAGAAACATTTCAATCTGTTTTCAAGTATCTTCATGATAAACAGAAGTTTATGAATTCCATAAAGGAAACTGTACTGAATTTATGAACATACTTCAATTTTGACAATTCCATACAAGAGATTTAGACTTTTAAGCTGCTATATAGCAAAGTACATAGATCAGTTGGGCCCATCATCTGAATCGGTCATCAACTAATACCTCCTAACTCAGCATTACCCACAGTATGTTCCGTGGGACCTTAGGGTTCAGTGAAGGGAAGACAAGGGTTCCATGAGGAAACTGGAAAAAAGCGTTGCTTGGATGTGGCTGCTATATTAACAAAATTCTCTTCCGACTTGACTTAGAAGAATGCACTTTCTCCTCAGGAAGAGGAAGAGCCAGTACAACATTACAAAGACGCAGGTGCTTTAAGTGTTTTTTTTCAAACAGCTAACCCCTCCCCAAAGAACAAAATTAACCTGTGATAAGCTGTTTCAAGGAAGGGTCTTAAATGTTATAACACACTACCTGGTAACCCAACAGCAATTTTAGCTGCAGTGCCAAGATAATCGTATACTGACACACCTCCTAGATGGATACCGGTATATGAACTACAACACAAAGCTGTGGTAATCTGAAATCCTGAAAACCAACCTAGAATGGTAACAGCTCCAGAAGACATGACGGCCAACCAGATGGGTCGGCCACGTCCTAGTTAAATCTTCTCCTCGTTATTCACAATCCACGCCGATGGTAACAGCTGGTACACTACGAGGAACGTCACCGGTAAGACACGCCGTTATTCCCCTTCTCCTTTTATGTGACGTGTAGTTTGTATATTGGCAGTAAACAACTAAAGACCATTTAACAGATACTTCTTTCAAAACAAGTTCCGTCCAATATCACAATGGATTAGAAATATTTCAGGCGAATAGTTGAGTCACACTAAACGAGGTCGATGCACTAAACTGTCTGTCGCCGACATTAGGCAGTACAATCTACTTCTGATGGCTACAAGTACGTATATACACCATACATAATAATAATATTACTTCCTTGTCAAAACTATCAAACTTGTCAAACGACGAACTAACAGCACATTATAATTGAATTTATTTATTTTCGGCCCCATTAAGGCGTTAAGCCATTAGCCATCGTCCAATGGGACGGATTTACGTCTACCGCCACCATAGAATGTAATACACCCACGTTATGTATATTTATAACCATAGAGATGTATAATATATAAAATATATCACTAGAGCCCGCATCCGCCATCTTTTTTGAGGCTGTGACCATAGACATCTTATATATGTGACCCCGAGCCCGCTAACGAATATAACCATAACGGCCTTGACCCGGAGCCGTCTCAAAATGGCGATCCGATCGAAAGTTAAATTGTGTAGTGTGTGGATGGGGCAACTTATTAAAGCCCGAAAACGAGGCCGCTGGAATATTATTTAATGGATAAGTTGTTATTTTGTGTCTGTTGTACTTTTTGCAAGGCGTAAGCTTCGAAAAGAAATTAAAGTCTCGCTTAAGCTTGACTGCGGCCATGAATTTCAACCAATCAAAACGCGTCATTTCAATTTAAATTAACTGCGGAACTCTAGATAAGGTGTTATTATATCTATGGTTGTGGCTTCAAAAATTAGCGAAGGGAATATGCGTCATGTTCCCTCTAGCGATGATAATAATATCTCATTGTTTATAACCATAGAGATGTATAATATATAAATATATCACTAGAGGGATGATCCGCCATTTTTTTGAAGCCGCCGATTCAACACGACCTTGACCCTGTGTGCGCTCAAAATGGCGAAGCGATTGAAGTCAAGTTGTGCAGCGATTGGATGCAGGAACTTATTAACGCCTGAAAACAAGGCCTCTGGAATATCATTTCATCGGTAAGTTGTTATTTTGTGTCTGCTGTAGCTTTTGCAATGAATAAGCTTCGAAAAACATTAAAACATTGTCTTTTAAGCTTGACTGTGCGTGCGCGAACTGGCCGTCTGTTTTGTAGGCGTGCGGCCCGAATCCCCGAAACCCGAATTGACTTTCGGCTGGATCCCCGAAATTGATTTTCTAAGTCAGACCCGAATAAGGTCTCTGTTACGTTTGCAATTTCACTCTGAATTGCTTTCTGGACTTCGGCTGCTTTCTAGAAAAATGTTTTCAGGAAGCGTGGTGCTTCTGCGGCGGAAATTGCCGCCACGCAATCCGCGAAAACTTACTTCTGCGACGGAAATTTTTTTCACATTTTATCTAAAAACGACTCTAACCCTGACCCTAACCGACCGTCACAGCGCCTAACCTGACCCTAACCGACACTCACGAGGCGTAACCTGACCCTAACCGACCCTCACGACGCCAATTTATAGGAAGTAACGCATTTTGAACAAAATTTCTAAAGAACCGAACCGGACGGTGATATACAAAAAATGTTATTTAAACGAACTAAGTATTTAAACGAACAGAACCCTAATAATTTTGCAGATAATGGTGTAAGAGAATAACATTTTAACAATCTGTTTTAGGTTTCCAAAAGATCCTGAGCTGAGAAAGAACTGGGCAGACCGTTTGCACCGTGACAACTGGACACCGAACGACCACTCGCGTATCTGTTCAGTTCACTTCGAAGATGTTTGTTTCTACAACAGTGGCATGCGCAAGAGACTGTTACCAGGTTTGCGGAATTGACTTTGAATGTATGAATAGACGAATTAACAAAATTTAATTGCATTTTGTCAGTGGTTAAATTACACATCCAGATGCAATTGTAAAACCTGATTAAAGGTATCTGGCGAACCTGTAACCAATACTTGCTATTAATTGTTTGAGTAAAAGGCAAATTTACAAAGCATGATGCATCTTGTCGATTATTGTTTAAAAAACAGGTGTCAGGTCGTCTATTTTAAGTCGTGGATGTGTCAGGTCAGGTAGCAGGTCTACAATCAGAGGTACCAGATCTAAGGTCTCAAGGACACGGCTGAATTTAATCACTGCATTTTGTTTAGTTGTGTTTTTTTTAAATTCCTGAATGCCTTACAACTAGGGCTGGGCATTACTGCGTTAAAACTTTAAACTTTAAAGTAAAAGCTGCGGTAAAAAGTACAGTAGAAGCATGTTTGGTTTTTTGTTAATTAACTGCAAGCATTTATATAGCGCATATTCAGTGTAACTACTAGAGTATACTTGTACTTGTAATTTCTGGTTGTGTATCATAATATAATCTGTTAAGACAACATTTGCCATGTTATGACATGATTTGAGATAATTAATCAATTTAAGTTATGTATGTATGAGCACTTGTTATAGCGCCCCTTGAAGAGTTCTACTCAGAGGCGCTCCCGACTATAGCGCGGACACTGAATCGGAGTTTGACGCCGAAGCACATGAGCAATTGCGAGTGAAGGACTTGCCCAGGGTTCCTACGCAGCTTGAGGTGGATTCGAACCCGCAACCCTCAAGCTGCAAGGCACCAAACATACCCCTACACCACCGCGCCCCACAATATGTAATATATATATGTAATAGACTTAAACACATTTTGCTATATTTCTATGTTAAGGAGCTCAACCGAAGCTGTTCAACCTTCCAGCTCATTTGCAGCCGAAGAAACTTCTGGTCCGACAGTTACTGGAACGCACGTCACGTGACGTTGAACACTGTGCTGCTTCTGATGGTGATGAATTGCCTGGAACAAGGTCTGCGAAACGATCACAGCCCTCTACCAGCAAATCTCGTAAAACAGGTGACCATTCATACTCTCTGCAGTCACCAACACGGATCAAACGTAAGATGGATTCAGCACTAAGTGCGCTGGTTGCTGGCAAGAAAAAGCTTAAACTTGCACAGCAGTGCAACCGACGTTTGCAAAAGAAAATAAAGAGTGTTAAAGATCTATTAGCAGAAATGCAAAAGAAGCAGCTGATAACAGAATATGCTGAGCAGAATTTATTATCATCATTTGATGATTCTGCTTTCGCTCGAATAACTAGACGCATGAAAAGTGCAGCTTCTGGGAAGGTTAGAGCTCAGTATCCTCGTGAGCTACGTAACTTTGCTTTGTCGCTACATTTTTATTCTGCTAAAGCATACGACTTTGTTCGAAGCCAGTTTGGAAATTGTCTTCCACATCCAAAGACATTGGCAAAGTGGTACAGCTGCATAGATGGAAACCCTGGCTTTCATGATGAGGTCTTTGCAGCTCTACGGTGTATGGCAGATAGTCGGACTGGAAAGCAAATTATATGTTCTCTGATGTTGGATGAAATGGCCATTCGTAAGCAGGTGGAGTGGGACGGTAAAAGATATGTCGGTTACATTGATCTGGGTGTCGCTATCGAGGATAACAGTAACCTTCCGGTTGCAAAAGAGGCACTGGTCATGATGATTGTCAGTATGACCGAGCATTGGAAGGTGCCAGTGTGTTATTTTTTGATTGATGGCCTACAGGGTAAGGAGCGTGCAAATCTGGTACAAATTTGCTTGCAAAAGTTGCATGATGCTGGAGTGAGAATTACGTCACTCACATTTGATGGCAGTGCTGCTAACTGTGCCATGGCATTGCAACTTGGAGCCAAGTTTGATGCAGAACAGCCTCAATCCAGTTTTGAGCATCCCGCAGATCCAAACCAAAGAGTCTGCGTTTTCCTTGATGCTTGCCACATGGTAAAATTAATGCGTAATATGCTAGCAGATAAAGGAGTTCTGTTAGATGCTGATGGTCACGAAATAAAGTGGGCTTATATTGAGAATTTGCAAGCACTTCAGACCACAGAAGGTTTGCGAGCAGGGAACAAGCTGCATGAGAGACATGTTCAATGGCAACAGCAGAAAATGAAAGTAAATTTGGCTGTGCAAGCTTTAAGTTCTTCTGTTGCTAATGCTTTGGAATTCTGTCAGACTACACTGGACCTGCCACAGTTTAGAGGATGTGAAGCGACGGTTAAGTTTATTCGAACAGTTGATCGCCTTTTTGATTTGCTTAACAGTCGCAACCCTATTGCGCATGGATACAAGGCACCAATGCGGATGGCAAATGCAGTAGTCTGGAGACCTTTCGTTGCTGAAGCACACGAGTATTTACGTGGATTGAAGTTGGCTTCTGGACAACTGGTGAGCCAGAGTCTACGTAAGACTGCTGTCATCGGTTTCATCATTTCCAGCACGAGTGCAGTGTCATTATTTGACACACTTGTGAAAAATGAGTCTCTTTTAAAGTACCTTCTGACGTATAAAGTAAGTCAGGACCATCTTGAGCTCTTCTTCAGTGCAGTAAGAAGCCGTGGAGGATGGAACAATAACCCATCAGCAGTCCATTTAAAAGCAGCTTGGAAAAGACTGCTTGCACATCAGCAAATGAAGGATGTCAAAACTGGCAACTGTATTGCACAGACACATTGCCCAGTTTTAATGATTTCTTCAACAATTGACAGACAGGAAAAATCCGACATAGCTACTGTTGCAGCTCTACGTCTTAATGATGCCTTGAACAGATTAAGTCATGAAAACACAGATTCTGAAGCTTATGGACCACAGATTGATATTGCCACATTATCCAACTTCATTGAAAATGTGGTGGTCTATATTGCTGGTTTTGTTGTTTGTAAGTTAATAAAAAGTCTTGCTTGCAATGACTGTAAAGCTGTCCTGTTTTGGAACAAAGCCAGTACTGAACTGTGTCCTGCAGATTTTGGACTTCTGGAGATCAAAGATCGTGGTGGTCTCCTGCGACCTTCTCATGATGTTGTACGGCTTTGCAAAGCTACCGAGTCACACTTTCGAAGTAGGATGGGTCCATACGAGAAACCAGTAATTGCTTCAAGTCTGAAAACTGTTCTGATTACAGATGTCCTTCAAACTTTCATTGGGAGCAACATCTTTTCTGCACTTATGGACCATTCCACTGGAACTGAGCCAATTAAGGATCACCGGGTTCTGCTCATGAAGACAGTTGTTGACGAATACCTTACCTGTCGTCTGCATCACCAGGGCAAATGCTTCACAAGAAGCATTCATGAGCAGAACAAGAGATCTAAGCTAAATAAAACTGTGATTTTTAGTGGCCAGTAGAACGTCTGGTATCTTAACTTTTCTGCTTTACTTACAATATACAGATTCCATTCAAAAGCCTTTGATGTAGCAATTACATTACAAATGTAATTCAGTTATTATTGCAATTACAGGCTTGTAAATGTAAAATTGAATTACAGCTACAATTACTTGATTGTGTAAGTTATTGAATTGTAATTACATTTTGATTGTAATTATCTGTTTCTGAACATTTATCAGCTATTTAGAAGTGTGTCAAAACTGAATAGTTATTTAACTATGTCTTGCATAAATTTTGCAACAATTTGCTTGTACTGACACGAAGAAAACTCTCTACTTTGTACTAGTTAAGGCACTTCTGAATAGTACTTAGTGATGATCACTGTATAATGGACTTGATTACAAACTACCCATTAGCAAAATACCCAGTGATGTTACCATTTTGTACATTACAATATCTTTGGGTGACTGTGCATAGTTGGACACATAATTCCACAAAGTTCTCCCTTTGATATCTATTACTATATTCAATACTTGTTAACAGTGTAACTGTTTAATTCAGTTATTGTGGTTGCATAATTGTCACAGTGTTAATTATATTTTTACTTATATCTTGGATTTTAATTATATTTGGATTTCACTTATATTGTATTTTGTATTTTATTCAAACATTTATAAAGCGCCTCTAGTAGAGTGAACAGTTCAGAAGTGCACAAGGCCACGAGAGAAGAAATAGTTACCAGCTAGAATTTGAGAGCAAGTAGATGGACAACGTATATCTGTTCTAGTATGAGGAACTAGAAATCAAGTCTGAAGAGCGGATTGGATGAGGCTGAAAGAGGCTGAAATAATACATCAGCTAGATATTTTGGGGCAAGACCCGTTGTGCCTTGAAGACAAGAATTTGGATTTTGAATTTAATGTGTGCAGAGAGAGGAAGCCAGTGCAGCTGTTCAAACATGAAGGTAGAAATGTGAGAATAGCTTATAACAATCTTTTGTAAATCTTGTTTCTATTACATCAGGGCAGTACTTCACACCATTGAAGTTCCTCAACCCTACTCTATCAGCTGCATTGAGTTCCTACTAAGTTCAGGGTGAAATTTAAATTGGCCTCAGCACCAGCCCACATCCCTGCCTTCAGTCACTACTAATTCCTTGCATTCTTTCTCGTTGCCTACGATCATCAAATACAGGTCTTTTACCTGAGCTTCGATGCAGAAGAGATATGATGTTTGTAATAATAAATAATCATGTTCTTTATTAAATCAAACCGACAAACACGGTGTGATTACAATTCAGTATAAACGGATGATCACAAGTTATTACAGAAGTCGAATTTAACTATACGGCAGCGATGTGCTGCCATGGACGGCTTAAACTCACGATTTCTCTTTGGCTTTCAAGCACATGGTTTCTAACTGCATCTTCCTCCGGTGGCCGACTATCCGCTCCCGAGATTCACATTTCGGCGTGACCGTGCGCGCATTACAAATTTAATTAATGATAATAGTTGGCTACACGTGGTATATATAATTATATATATATATATTCGTTTAATTGAGAAAAACAATCTGACAAAAACGCAGAAATGCTAACATGAATGATAAAGAATAATTAAAGTTCATTAGAACATTTTAGAATAAACTAGTAAATATTTTTATATAATGATCTGGGAATAAATTGAGAGTTGTCCTTGGGTGGGAGAGTACGGTTGTGTGCTCTAGGTCTGAATCTAGCCATCTAGCTTACGATTAAGTAATTTTGGATATTTAAATTACAATGCACGTGAAACGTATACATACAAGCGTATTCCAGTAACCGTAGTGGTATTATCAACGTATATAAATTATATAAAGTATAAAATCACTAAAAATATTTTACAATTTCTGTCCTTAAAAAATTAACAAATAAAATAATAATGCGTATCGATGGTTTTAACTCGGCAGAATTTGGTTTTAACTCGGCAGAATTAGCCTTCTGGTTTACTATAGTCGACTATTTTGTTTTAATATAAAGCGCCGAGTGTTTGCTTGCCTTTAATAAATAACACACACTTACTTACTTAGCATCGAATTGTGCACGCGATTGATATCTATATTTAGAACGCCGCACAGAGGGTCAAGGTCGCGTAGCGATTGTGGCTTCGATCGATCTGAAGGAAATATATACGTCATGTTCCCTCTAGCGTTAATAATACTATCTCACTACGCCCCCTCGTTATCTACCTCCTCTCTCTGATCTCTCTGGCAACCGGACTCGATCGGACCTCCACTGGACATTGCTTTCTGATAACCCTCTGATACGACCAGGCCCGCCGAGAGGGGGCAGGTCGGCAAAAGCCCAGGAGCCCGGCGACTTTTAGGGGCCCGGGCTGGGCCCAGCAATCAACTTATGAAAAATATTATAATCAGTTATACAAAGTTTATGATTTATGCCTTTTAAAATATAATATTACGGACACTTAACTACAATAGTTGCATATATATAAATATAATTTTGTAGGGTTGTACCCGCACTAATATAATTTCAGTTTGCTTAAAAAAATTCTCATAAAGTCTAAGGATAGTTAGGAGCCCGTGACTGCTCTGCCTAGGGGCCCGGAATTTCTGTCCGCAGCCCTGGATACGACGCAGCGCTCGTGATTCGAATAAGCTGGTGCTCTGCGCTTATCTTTAGAGCGGCGCCTTTTTAGAAAATTTGACTCTACGTAGGATTACGATTAGACCTACACTGACTTATTGTTTACAAACACTAGCGAATCGACAGATAATTATAATTGTGGTTATGTTCAGTGGCGTAGCCAGACTTAAATTCAAGAGGAGGCAACTTCACAGAATCTAGAGGGTTCTGGGGGGTATCCAGCTTATTTAAAAAGTTGACGATCGAGGGAGGAGCTACTAAGGGGAGTTTTACAAGGATTTTCGAGGGGGGTAGTAACGGGAGTTTTCCAAGGATTTTCGAGGGGGTAGTAACGGGAGTTTTCCAAGAGGAGGCAACTTGCCAAAATCCTGGTCATTTGCGTCGTTGATCAATTGAAACTCCACTATATGGAAAAACCAAGAGGAGGCAATTGCCTCCTCCTGCCTTCATGTAGCTACGCCTATGGTTATGTTATATTCTCTTAAACGAGCGACTTAGTAACAGCGCTTAAAAATTGAACTTTATGTAAATCTTTTAATACTTAGAAATTAAATTTTTTTAGTAGATCGTGTATCGAAGGTAGGGCCTATACACAGGGGCAGAGACTTAGGGGGGGCAGAGGGGACGGTCCCCCCAAACTTGAGGTGGGGGGACGGAGCTGCTTATATCCCCCCAAATAATAGAGCAATTTTGTTCGGATGACAGCTTAAAATGCTACCATTACAGTGTGGAAATTAAAAAAATTAAATAGGGGAGGGGCACATCCCCCTCTCCAAACCCCTCCCCAAACTCAAACACGACTCAAAGTACATGTTAGCTACGAGTGACAGCTGGTTCCTATCAGCACTCGAATTATAGAGCAATTTTTTCAGATGACAGCTTAAAATGCTACCATTACAGTGTCGAAATTTAAAAAAAAATTAAATAGGGAGGGCCACATCCCCCTCCCAAAACCCCTCCCCTTACTCGGCGCTGCGCGCCTCGCCGATCGGCCGCTCCTTCACCGGACCCCCAAACCCAAGACCAAGTCTCCGCCTATGCCTATACAGATTGAAATAACAGACGGCATTTTAGTTCCATAGGGCCTATTTGCTTGAGTAGCACATCACTAACATAATTCAGCACGCACAGACGCAGTTTTATTATGGACGGAGAGCAGCTTCAACATTGTAGGTCATTGTGGGGGGGGGAGCTTGAGCTTCGGTCTGGGTTTCGGAACGTGACGTTTGGCTTCGACCTATTATTTCGTGTTGGAGCGTGAAACACAGAAATAAACACAAACTGATTCAGATGCGCAATTATATTATATGCATACATACATACATACATACATACATACATACATACATACATACATACATACATACATACATACATACATACATACATACATACATACATACATACATACATACATACATACATACATACATACATACATACATACATACATACATACATACATACATACATACATACATACATACATACATACATACATACATACATACAGTGGCGTAAATCATGTTGGACAAAGGGGACTGTCCCCTCCCAAAAGTGTTGACTTAAGCCCTTCTGTCCCACCAAAAAATCCGGCCTTCGTCGAATCTGCCCCCCAAAGTTATGTATAGATTTTCGCCTCTGCATAAATGCATGTAAACATACATACATAGGCCTACATACATGCATTCATACATATATACATACATACATACATACATGCATGCATACATACATACATATATTCTGTACATACATACATACGGACAGACATACAGAGATACATACATACATACATACATACATGCATGCATGCATACATATATATACATACATACATACATACATCCATACATACATAGATACATAAATACATCCATACATACATACATACATTCATTCATACATACATACATACATACATACATACATACATACATACATACATACATACATACATACATACATACATACATACATCCATACATGAATACATACATACATACATACATACATCCATACATGAATACATACATACATACATACTTACATAAATACATACATACACACATAGATATAGGCCCTATTGCCTAATTCCGATTTAAAATTGCTGACACCTGAGAAAAACTGAATATTCTGTGCAACTATTTCTCAGATGTGCTAATCGGCGATACAACACAAGCGCTTATAATTACTAATGAATAGACCAAGATGTCCATTTTTTCCAAGCCTGTCCGAAACTGTAGACTCTACTGAGTGTTATGTTTTACACTTGTGTGGATGTTTTATTCCAATTTCTTAACATGTTGGCCTACAGACCTATAAATGCCCAGACAGCCAACTCCGTCTATCCCGCGTCTTGCTCCACTACAAATCTACGTGGGAGCTTTCTAGGGATGTCCCCGTAGTGTTGACTTCCCGCAGTTTGATATAATCTGCCCCGGAGTTTTGATCTGGCACCCCAACGGGCCCGACAACCTGGCTATATAGGAGTAGGAGTTGATTTGATATAGCACCAATGGATAAACTGGTTTCTCTGGCGTGGTTTTTGTGTGGGAATTCGGAGATTTACATTTGCATTTACAGGAGAGGCTTGCGCAAATCCATCGGTCTTGATCGTATAGAGTTCCCAAAGAGAATTCCCAAAGTGCCCTATATACTGAGACCGGGCATTAGTTGATAATTCTACCCATTCTGCAAGTCATCATGCGTCAAATTATTGCCATTAGTAGCCTATTGCGTTCTCTTTCACGTAATTGCTAGAGGGGTTCATGGATACAGTTTATGTATTCTTCTGCAGCATACCGTAGGCCTACATTTAAAATTCATTACTCTCTTAGATTAATCTGATTCGAAGTTAATTCTTTTTTTCTCCCTGATTTGCAAGACAAATGGAATTGCGTTTTATAGTTTGGCATAGGTTTTGTAGTGAAGCCTAAACATAAAATATTAGGGCATATATATCCCTTTTGATTGTTTGTCGGCACTGGTTTCAGATCTCACAGTGCATCTATAGTAATACAAATTATAAGCATCTGATTCTGTGTAGTGCATGCAATTGCCAATTGGCTGCGTGATATTCGTATGCAAGAGTTCCTGAGCCAAGGTTTATACGTTCCTTTAAATTGCATGACTGCACTGACAGCCACCAGTGTTCATGATCCTGTATACCATCATATATCTTACAGTGCAGCCTCATTTATTTTTTAGTTCACTCGCTTATCATGACCGTTCATCTATCTCGCTCTGGCTACTAAAATATATCTTCACAAAGCTTCTATGACATTTGGAGAGGGCATTCAAGGGCGTTTCCATTATCTGTCATGATCCCACGTCATCCATCAAAACACAAACGCAGTTTGGCGTTCTTAAGCGCGTCAATCGAAGCTCAAATCAAATTACAGGTCAACCTAGAAGACTTTTATTCAAGACGTCAGTCACGTCACCGTACATTTAAATTAACCATAGTCTAGCTCAGCTGTCGCTTTAAGTCTATATATCTCGACTGGGAAACCTAGAGTCAAATGTGCAGTTTACAATCTACAATGTATGTGGCTGTCGCAGTGTGTGCAATGACAATTGTAGGGCGGAAGTGATTCCAACGCAGTTCTACGTTCGAAGCAACCCACGTGACTGCGGTGAGCGTGGGTTTTGTTGACGTCTTAACACAGTCTATGCGTTTGTTGAGGGTGTCGCACATGCGCAGTGGCGAGAACGTTGGGAACAGTAGATGATTGGAAGTGACGAAAGTGGAGAGGTGCAGTAATTGAATGCGAATTAACAAGGTTTTGTTTGATTCACGTCTCTGTGAGTGTATACGTCAACGAATTAGGCTGTATCATAGCATTACTCGTATTATTTAGGAACCTTTCTCATGGCTCTTGGTATCTAGTTCGTTACGTGTGACCTCTGCCTCGTTTCTCTTAACCTTCACCCAGTGGCTCTTCATCTCAGGGTTATGGACTTGACATTGGTAACAACATCAGTGAATTGGAAATTTAACCACGTTGTCTGACAGCACATAATTTATTATGTTCTGGATACACACACTATAGCAGATTGGTTGATTGATAGGAACGTATCCTTCTTTGGCTGAAGTATAATACTCTAGTCATTGGTAAACAACGCCTCCATTTCTTCCAGGAATTAGCGATTTTGTATCTACATCTCTTATGGAATCGGATGTGATTGATCGGGGCAAAGGTCAATGGTTCAGAGATGAATAGATCTTCACCCTCGTTTCCAGTCAACACAGAGTTTTCTTTCGTATCACTCGACTGCCTCTGCATGGCATACAGACGAGCGCTTTCACTGGGCATCGGAACCGGAAACGTGCTATGAAATCCGCTGAAGTCAACTTCCGTTTTTCCATCCGTGGTCGTGTAGGTCGAGAGGGGAGTCAGCTGAGCCCCCCAAAGGATCTCCGTGTTTATGTACGAAGTACGCATCTGGAGGTTCTTGCCACTCACTTCGACGATGCCTTCGAGAATGACGATCAGTTCCACTGGCTTCCTGTTCAGTTCGTCCTGCGTCGTCTTCCACAGCGGACTGCGTTCCGTGATCCGGTGGATGATGGTCACTGGCCATGCGAGGAACACGAAGTCCCGTCTCTTCGTCTCCTCCGTCTCCAGGTCCAAAGGAAACTGGCATAGAGGCACAGTTGTCTCGTTGTTCTCGGTCACCTGACTCTTGACAAGAATGGCACGGATGTTCGTCTGGACAAAGTGTGATCGACGCATGTCACCGATCCTAAAGAGAAGGCAGTAGCCACCCTCGCGGACGCAGATGACAGCCCGTTGGCTGAAGACTATCGTCTGTGCCCTTGCTTTCGGTCTTGCTAACTTAACAAAGACCAGCCCTGTGATGATACACTCGATGCCCAGACCAACGACGGACTGCACCAAGAAGAGCACGATGGCATGAGGGCATGAGGCTCCTATCACGCGACTGCCGTAGCCAATCGCCTCTTGCGTCTCAACAGAAAACAAGAAGGCCGTGATGAAATCGTGCACGTTCTCCACACAACGCTCAGATTCGGTGTTTGTAAGATCCATGTTGTTGCGGCTGACGACGATTATAAGCCACCAGATCAGTCCGAACATGACCCAGGTGGAGAGGAGGGTGGACATGTAAAGAATAAGGCTGTATCGCCATCGCATATCGATCAATGTGGTGAAGATATCCGTTAAGTATTTAAGTTTCCTCGACTTAACGTTCGTAAGGTTCATGTTGCATCGTCCGCTTTTCGAGATGAGGCGTTGCTGTGACGTAACCGGTGACTCCAGGTCATCATCACTAGTCTCCTGCAACGTCAGCGGTGACGTCACTGACGACCGGATGGTATCCTTCGTCCTCGGTAACATGAAAGGTTCTACGGGCTCCATTCAGACCGTCCACAGTTTTTCAGCACTGATACAAACTGAAACCGGAAGAAGTATTTGTTAGGCCTGCGAAATCGACACACACTTGTCTTCAGTAGGCTAATTTACTTGTTTATAACTAATTTACAAATTACGCATAGTTAAAAGCTGAAAACTTTTGTTTTTTCTTTATTTTGGACAAAACTAAAACATTATAAAGTGTTAAATGATTACTTGCTAACTAGTCCGAGGTCTGATATTGGGAGGGTAGGAAAAAATAAACCATGACCGTAAACCAGAATTCGTTTTTTTAAATTTGCCAACTTCCCACCATCGAGCAACAAGGCATTGCGTAGACGGATCTAGGAGTTAACGCTGAGTAGAAAGCATTGAGAAGATCTGAAATGTGGTGACAAACAATAAGGCCAACTGTTAGTCCGCTAAAGGTTAGGCTTTCGTGCATCAGATCTGATAGCGTACGCTCAATTAGACCTATGAGTGCTGTTGCATTAGGTCTAAGGCCATCCCTTGCAGTGGCGTAACGAAGGGGAGGCAGAGGGGGAAACTGCCCCGGACGCAGCACAAGGGGGCGCAAAATTAGCTTTCAGTGGTACAGTACTATGGCAAGAACGATTAAAAGTCAACAAGAAAATTTAAAATGGGCGCAGTCATCAACTCTTGCCTCTGGGCGCTGAAACCATTCGTTACGCCACTGATCCCTTGGCTTAGGCAGGTTAGGCATTTCTCCAGTGGCGTAACGAGGGGGGTCAGAGGGGGGCGGCCGCCCCCGGGCGCAGCACCTTGGGGGCGCAAAATTAGCTTTGAGTGTTAAGTACTATGCGACAAATATATTGTATTATTAAATTAAATAATTCAATAAATTAAATTTAAAATAAGCACAACTTGGTTTTCAGTTTAAAATGTCGAAAGAATAGTCAGCGAAGTAGCAAGCTATAGCCTAATTGCGCCCCGTGCCAAGCATAAATCTAGCGCCCCCACCCCCACGCTTCCCCAAAGATCAACTGAACCAATAACGACGTAAATTATGAGAACATAGCCTAGATAAAACAGATGAAAATATATAGATATAGGCCCACGATGTATTGTAAAAGTAATGTAGTGTAACAGTTCTGAACGGCAATTTACTAATATTTTCAAACGTGTCAACGACAATTTTAAATAGGCCTGCACAGGTATCTGTCTATTCACACGCCATTATTGTTTATTTCATTTTATTACATTTTCATTTATGATTGCTATTTCAATTAATCTTATCCGACTATAAAGTAACTAGTCTCAAATTTGCGCCCCTCTTGAATAGCTAGCGCCCTGTTCCATGGCACCTCTGGAACACCCCTTGCTACGGTAGCCTACTGAGAATTATAGTGAATACCAAGAATCCGCTCTATTGTGTCGGTTCATAAGAATAAAGTAAATGTGCTCGCACGTTTCGTCAATAAATTGGCCTATGAGCATAGCGTATACTTGTTTGATGGAGTCACTGGCGTATTGTCTTAAAAGACCATTATGACAATGGGCAACTAGTCGTGTTACAATAACGAATCTTTTAAACAAGTCAAAGCTACTGCTCACTGCTAAGTGCTGACCTCTCTGTTCTTTAAATTTGTCTTTTCATATAAAAATCTTTTCCAAGTTATGTTGCATTACTTAGCCTATTACAGAGAAAAACCATTGAATAAAATCTGGAAAATATATAATATATGTAATTGTATTAAATTAGAACACACTGTTACCCAGTATTATACTAGACCTATGATACGAACGATAATTAACAGTCAACTAGAAAATTATGAAGGGGCGCACTTTTTACACTTTGCCCCCGGGCGCAGAAACCCCTCGTTACGCCACTGCATTTCTCTGAGGGCGGCAGTTGTCAGAGGCGACATACGGTAAAGCAAATGAACTAGAAGACACTTTCTAAATAAAAACATTTCAATGTTTATGTTAACAATATTTTTAAACGTATTATCTTTTATTCTACTTGTAGGCTAGTTGGTAGGACGTATTATGTATGCCGCATAGGCCTACGGCGTGTAGGCCCCTACTGACGGTGAGCGCTATAGTTACTCTTTGTCAGTCGAATCCGAAAGCACCAAATACACTCTGAAATAATACAAAAAGTCTTTATGTAGAAGACCTCACATCACTTTGTAGCCAACAAGGCAAGACAAACAAACTTATATACGGTGTCACTATATATCACGAGAACCATGACCTTTTTTGTATTAGTGCAGAGTAAGCTTACATCAGGTGCATTTATGGCAGCATTAGAATTCCTGCGTAAGGGCAGCGTGCAGCCTGCAGGAAGAGACCTGATTAAGGCCATGATACATTTACTTTCATCTCTGCCTTCGGTCGCTTCCTTCAACTTCTGAAACGTGGAATGAACTGCCCGAAGCATGCATAGCCTACCGTAACTTCGTCTATATTCTAAGGCACCTGTGGATGTCTTTGAATTTCCTCAGGGTCCTACAACATAAAGATACAAGACGTAAGGCAGACTTCATGTTAGTTCAGGCCAAATGGCAATCTGTCGCACATCATTCTGCCAGTTTTAGAGGAATTTGTCTTTTACGTAGCGTTAGATTTGTCAAGTTTGTTGGAGGAGATTTCGATGAAGAATAGATATCCGATTTTTCAGCCAGAGAATCCAATTATTATCCAACCCTGAAGCCAAGGACTATTATTTTATATCCCTATAGTCGATGCAGTGGAGAGTATAATTTGCAGATCTATAAGCCTGAAAATACATCGCAGCATCTGCAAGCTGAGCGATTCTAAGGACCTGAAATTAAGCAAAACTCAAAGACCACTCTGGTTATCTCCCGCCATCCATTTCTAATGTCCATTGGTCATTTTAGATTTTTCAGATAATATGAGGAATGCCTAAAAGTACTGAACGGCGTGAACGATGACTGAAGGCGTTTTCCGGGTGGGTAAATTCGGTAAAACCGACTCCGGGGCCTATTTTTCTTTCACGGCTGAGGGTAACGTTTGGCTTAAAGTCCGAATCCTCGATCAAACCAGTGTAAAGTCAAACCTGGTAACAACTTAGAATTGGTAAATTGAGCATCGTTTCTTATTCTACGCCTGGCTACACGATGGCTGTGGTCTGTGAACACTAACCTGTTAGCAGCCAGTGGAAGAGATCTCATACGTAGGATGACAGTAGGATGTCAGTTAAATAGTTCGACTTCAAAAGAGCAGCATTCTGAGCAACCAACTGCAGCAGTAGTTCAGTTTTAGTAGGCCTAACAGATCTAATAATTATTAGGCTACGTAGACCGTATACAATGATTTGATTGCGTGATATGACTCTAATGTCAGATCGAAAGATGACTGACAGAAACATTGAAATGAAGCAGTGAAACGCCCAAAAACCTCAAACCTGAAAACAAGCGATGATACAGGTAGAGTTGGCACGAAAGCAAGACTGAATGGCATCCACGTTTACTACTTAACACACATACTGCTGAATACTTTGAGGTATGTGACATGTAACCCACAGACCTAGATATATAGGCATATATATCTTTACATATATATATATACACAAACCTATATATATATAGGCATATATATCTTTACATATATATACACACATATATATATATTCTAACAACATTTAGCATACTCTATTCGGTTGAATACGGAATCCTATACAAAGTGATGATGACGACGACGACGACGACGACGAGGACGATGATTATAGATGTTTTATTACTGGAGCGGATACATAATGTAATCAGGCACGTTGCGAGACTTAAATTCAAGAGGAGGCAACTTCACAGACCATTGGCAAATCCTGGTCATTGGGGTCATTAGTCAATGGAAGTTCCAGTATATACCGGGTGGCGCATTAAAAACGTTCCCAAACTTTGTTAACCTGGCAATTAAACAATTTTAAAGTAAATTGAATCATAGTATATCAAACTAATCATAATTCATATTTGTACAACACAGCCAAAATTTAGCGCAAAATACTCAACAGTTGGAGAAAAATTGTTGTTAGAACTGTATGACCCATGGTCAAAATTTTGCACAGTTGTTTTATGATGACGCTTTACGCGAACAGATGTTTAATTGATCCACCGCCTTCTCTTGTAACGACCCTTAAACGCTGTTTCCACTGTCCTATTGACTTCTGTATTTGTGTGTCGTCTAATAGAGACCATTTTGCTTCAATGACATGCTTAAGTTCGTCAGTATTTAGAAACGGTTTTCTGCGACCAGCATACACAAGCTCCTTTAAGGCGTTCCATACATAGTAGTCCAGAGGATTTAGATCGGGAGAGCTTGGTGGCCAGGCATCACTGTGGTTAAAATCAGAGGTGTTTGCTTGAAGAAATTGCTGAGCCAATCTGCAACGATGTGAAGGAGCACTGTCTTGTTGAAATATGTAATTGTCGTCAGGATAGAGTCTATGACATTGGAGAATGAGCTTATCGCGTAACAAGCCGACGTAATGCTCTCCATTGACTTTGGTTTTCTGAGGATCAATGAAGATGATGTCTGTTTTACCGTTCATCGAAACTCCAGCAGATCCATTAATTTTTGAGAGAAACGACTAGTCTCATGATAAAGTCTTTCTGGCGCAATTGAAGACTTTCGTTCATTGTTAGAGCCGTAAACGCGGCTATTCTGACTCGGTTTATGTCTTGACCAGTTTTTACGCGGATTTTCCTGAAAGATTCGCTTGCCTCGCCAACCCTTCTCCTCAAATGATATCTTAATAACAGCGAGATCATCATTTGAAAACACCACGTTTTAATGTTTACTACTTCGAGGACTAGTTTAATCAAGATACTCTCGTTACTTCGCGGCGAAATAAATGACGTAGTTTTGTGCAAAATTTGTAAACAGGTATGACGTCATAACCTTGCCGCAGGGTGTGACTTAATAAACATACTCTCTTGAAATTTGACATTTGTGCACTGAAATAATTGCTTAACATTTTGGTATAAATTAAAATTTGATATCTCTGAAATTAGATCTTTGCCAGGTTAGCAAAGTTTGGGAACGTTTTTTATGCGCCACCCGGTACAACAAAAAACAAGAGGAGGCAACTGCCTCCTCGTGCCTCAATGTAGCTATAGTATACACGCCTATGAATGTAATCGCTCAGAAAAGAAAACTTTCGGAGAAAGTCCCGTTCAGTGATATTTCAGTTCTAAAAATAATTCCCAATTTTAATTCTAATTCAGTTCTGAGGATCGAATTTCAGTTCTAATTCTATTCTCGTTCTGAAAATAATTCCTATTTCAGTTCTAATTCAAGTTCTGAAATAATTTCAGTTCTTATTCAAGTTCTAAAATAATTTCCGTTCTAATTTCCATTCTAATTCCAGTTCTGAATAAGTATTTTTATATTTCAGCTCTCGAATCACAGTGCAAAAACACATTTCATTCAGCTGTTAGTCAGTTCCCGCTTGTTACATAGACTAAACCTAAAATGTTTCTGTTAAGTTTCTGTTTTATATAGATAGGCCTATAATTCATAGGCATCTTTATGAATCCGCTGCATATGCTCCATCAAATTGCTGGAATTCTTGCCAGCCAGCGTTGTCCCACAAACAGCTCTAGTTACTTTACCCTGCAACGTGTACATTGATTAACCCGAATTTTCATCATACACATAGAACTCCCAAACTGGACTATCTTTTTTCTTTTTTTCGGAAAACGCGTAGTTTAGCGTCGTAAATTATTCACCCATTGTAGCATGGCTATTTTTCTTCAATCCAACTTCTACTTTCGCAACAATCTTTTTCATCAATCCAGCTTCTATTTAAGCAGGAATTATTTTTTATCAATAGGCCCTACATCTTCTATTTAGGCTAAGCAAGATTCTTTTCATCAATCCCACTTTTATACAAGCTTAAGCTAAAAAAAATTGATCAATCCGACTTCTATTTAGCGAGAGTTCTTTTCGTCAATCCAACTTGTATAATTTACGACGCTACGCTACACGTTTGCCTTTTTATTCCCGCTAACATGCGCGATAAACTCATTGTCGTGTAAATTAAACTTAACAAACACTAAGTCAATTTAAACTTTGTCAAAGTCATCGACCTATATAGGTTGATGGTCAAAGTATACCACGGGAAGACCGGAAGTTGAACAAAGATCGTGCATACCAGAGCCTATGATTACCGATTTGACGGCTCTCGGACATAATATGACGATGTACCGCAAAAATTATCATAGTGTAATAATTTCCGTTCTGAAAATAATTCCTATTTCTATTCATATTTTCGTTCTCATTAGCGTATTTCCGTTCTAGTTATATTCTCGTTCTCAAAATAATTCCTAGTTTTCGTTCTTATTCTCGTTAGCGAAAATTAATAATTTTACTTCTAATTCCTATTTCCATCAACGAAAATATCACTGGTCCCGTTCCCTTGAAGTTGTCCTAAATCGGTAGTTTTCCTTGACTGATCTTGTCAACAGTGTCTGTTATTCATGCTTTTACCACCGTCCGACAGACCGTACTATTCCCCGTTGCCTTTCCTTTCATGCTGCCACTACTTTAATTCACACCCTTATCTGCACCAGAGTGGACTTTGGTAACGCCATCTTGGCTGGACTTTCATTAGCTAATATTTCGAAACTTTAGTCTGTTCTTTATGCCGCTGCCCGTCTCCGATCGCTTGCGAAGATTGATCTCCGTGTGCGGAGGATGAGGACGCGCTTCGGTGATCGTGCTTTCTCGGTCGCCGGTCCTCGATGCTGGAACAGACTTCCTCTTGCTATTCGATTGACCGACTCATTGGACTCTTTTAAATCCATGCTAAAATCACATTTGTTCGCCAGGGCTTATCCCGACTGCTGTTAGTTGTCTTGTAAGGCGCCCTTGTAACGGCATGGCCGTGTTACGGCGCCATATAAATTGTCGTAATTATTATTATTATTATTATTATTATTATTATTATTATTATTATTATTATTATTATTATTATTATTATTATTATTATTATTACTGGATGTGTCCCCAGGTTTGGCCCTATAGCTTCCTATATACGGGATACTTGGCGCTGGCTCCCCAGTCCCCATAGGGTCTACAGCAACGTATTCGGTTTAAGATCCTGACCCTCATGGGCAATTGTCTTGTTGGCTCAGCTCCATCATACCTTAGAGCCTTTTGCATTTCAGTCACCTTGGTCCCGGGTCACAGGGCCAAACAGTAGTGGTGACTGTCACGACCACTTTAAAAAGTGGTTGTGACCGGACACCACCGTAACTCCGCCACTACCCTACATGTGGTAGTGCCAGCCTCAAGCCTGGAGAAAGGAGGAGGGTGACACTAATCATCTTCGTTATGACACAGTGTCGTTAAACAGCAACCAAGTAGAAGGCACCACCGTCACAGTACAAGGCTACGCTGTGCGTCTATGAGCATTTGGGAGAAATTAATATCCAACTTCGATAGACGACATCGCTATAACTCTGTAGCAAAGATTATATGCTGACGCTGAGGGATCTATTACAACATAAAGGGAATTTTAAGTAAGTAAGTACGTAAGTAACCCTTATTTGCATCTGACAAGCGCACATGCATTATATTGTATACAACAATTAGATACATTTTCAAATGAACTACAACAGTAGCAAATTAGAAAGTTACATATGCACAACTTAATAAACTAAAGATGCATCGGTTAATAAAACTGCTTTTATCGAATTTAGATTTAACATGCAGCATGAAAGGATGTCCTGTCTTGCGAAGTAGGTACTTGTCCTCACGAAGAGGTGGCAAGAGCAGCTGCTGATGAATGCAGTGGCCAAAGAACTGTGATTTCACTGATTAATATGAAAGTGTAGCATGGAGTAGAAGACTCTGAGGAGGAAATGACGTTGATCGGACAGGCAGATGAAACAGGTGCACTGCCAATGAAAACCCTGGCATCCGGTTGAGATGACAAGTGCATGGAGGAGGTGGAGGAGAAGGAGGAGGAGCAGGAGGAGCAGGAGGAGGAGGAGCAGGAGGAGGAGCAGGAGGAGGAGAAGGAGAAGGAGCAGGAGGAGAAGGAGGAGGATAAGGAGGAGGAGCAGAAGGAGGAGGAGGTGGAGAAGGAGGAGGAGAAGAAGGAGGAGGTGGAGAAGGAGGAGGAGGAGAAGGAGGAGGAGGAGAAGGAGGAGAAGGAGGAGGAGGAGAAGGAGGAGGAGGAGGAGCAGGAGGAGGAGGAGGAGGAGGAGGAGACGAAGAGCACGTAAAGATTAGTTTTCAGAGACTTATTGCGACATCATCGGGAGAGCAGCTTTCATGCTTTGCCAGTCAAGTTGGTCCTGCGACGGAATGATTTAAGTCTATAGGCTGGATTTAAGAGATCATCATTCATAACAAAGTAGCCAACGACTGAACAAAACTGTTGACGACACATGACCATAGGACGAGACAATGATTAATCGATGTGGAAAGTGAATCGTTTTTGGAATATTTTTGAAAATTAACGAGGCAGATGCTTCAAGTATTGGGATTTTGGTACAGGCGTAATGAGTTCTATAATCATAACCATAAGGAGGATTCAGAAGCCAGGCCATTCAAACACAGAAAATGACAGAATGGAGAATTTATTATCAGTGGATATTGATGAACCGAACTGAGTGAACTGAGTCAGTAATAAACTGATTCGAGGGAAGATATGACATGAAAAATAAGCTGAAAAGCTTGGGAAGAATGAGTCAAATGCGTTTGAAAGAGGGATACAAGGAATGCATATTTATATATATATATTAATAAAGAACGGAACGAAGAAGTACGGCAAATACAACGAAATTGTTGAATAACCAACACACATGCTTGCATGCATACACACGCAGAATACCAAGAAGCAAGATTTTGGGTAAATTCATAAAGCCATGGCTATAATTCTTCTGAGGACTTTTTGCCGTAATGTTGAAGTCAATATTAGATACATCTATAAATATGTACCTCTGCATGTAGATCTGCATACGAACTAAGAAACAAACACCGCGTCCATTGATATTTTCGAACCAATCAACACATGTATCTGCATATATGCTTATGTAAAGCAAGTCTACCTTCTTCATTCATTTAGGAACTTCCTTCTAAAACGAACTCAAGCCGGCGCACTTGTGTCCAAAATCGACTAAAACGCCGACTATAATTGACGACTACTTATCCTACGTAGCCTATTGATATGCTACAGCAGTTCACGCTTACATACAATGTAGCGGAACGTACTGTTTGCTAGTTGCATGTACTGTCTGTTATTTGTATGGACTGTTCACTAGTCTATGGGTGCATATTAAATGTTCTGTCTTTTATCTGTGTCATGACTGTATTGTGCATTATTTTATATCAATCACATACAGGCCTGTACATATATTGTCCTTGAACCCCGAAGCTATCGACTATACAGTATAACATCTTTTTCAGACGCAGTTATAAAAAATTTGGCGTGAACCTCTACTGTGCATATATGCATTTCTCTGTCAGTGCTTTCTATTCTATGTCGATCTATAAATCACTCATGTGAACAAGTTCATTGTGTCGCTACAAAGGCCTGCCTTAGGGCCAGTGCTGAGCACTAGATAAATAGTAACTACTATTTAAATAGTATTTGAACATATAACATTTTCAGACGCAGTCATACAAAATTTGGCGTGAAACCCAACATAGTCAATATTAGTCATGTGGCATTTGCAATAGTCCACAGCTATTTACTATGTTAGATAGGCCTACTATTTAAATAGTTTCCTACATTGTATTGTATTGTATTTTCGTTTATTCAAAACTGGCTGTCATAATAACGCAGCCAACGACAAAAGTGCGTAACTTATTGTTATTATAAAGGAGCTAAGACTAATTATAGATATGGGTAATGTTCATATCTATACTGGATAAAAGTATTGGATTGTTGTACAAATGTACACTATATGGAATGTAAGACCACACAGGGCAGCTAATAAGTGTTTTTATGCAGCATGCGCGGTAGAAAGTTCTTGCTGTCCTTTGCTGGAATGACGAAGGGGTGGGGCCTAGGTCGGAGGTCATATCGACTGGTCGGTCGCTCCTGGCACATTCGACGTAAGACATGCCCGGGGTCATTTATGATGGCATCGAACAACACGTCATCGGCTCGGCTGGCCAGGACATCGACAGTCGGGGCATCTCCCGGCAGAAACCCCGCACTTCTTAGTCGCAGAGTGAAACGCTCCAGACGATCTCGGTCTCCAGCTCCCATGTACCCCCACCAGGCTGGGGACGCGTACATCATCCTCGCCATCGTGGTAGCACGTGTCACCACGTGCAAGGCCTGTGCTGGCATGCCACGTCCTCTCAGAGTTTTCAGAGCGTACATTGATGAAGAGCAGGAGCTGAGGATGTTGTTGACATGTTCAGTGACTGTCAGTTTCTCGCCGATGGTTATCCCGAGGATCTTCATGGTCGTCACTCTCTTAACACCAGAGACCGATGGCTGCGAAGCGAGGGAGGGCATGTTGCGGCGCACGACAACCATCTCGCGGGTCTTGGTGGAATTGATGCGCAGGTTCTTACCATCAGCCCAAGAGTGGATATTGCGGAGCTCATTCTGGGCTGTACTGATACTTCGCGGTACTATTTATTATTCTATTTCAATAGGCACCCTGACTATTTGTCTCAACACTGCTTAGAGGCTACACTCTCGTTCATACTTGTACGATACGACAGAGTGAGACATTTACCCCGTGTTATCCCAGTTATGTTCAACTAATAAGAGTGTTAACCTACCTCGGATAATTGCAACTACGATTCTGACTGACGGTGAAGAACACCTGCTGTGACTGAATGAACAGCTTTAACGGGGTATACGCCCTACTTGAAACATCAACATTCGACTGGACATATAACATAACACCTGTGCTCCTTTATTGATGTAATGTAATGTAAATCTTCGAAATTTCTTATTGAGCTGCGGCCTGGCTGACGGCCATCAACGGTGCTTCAGGAGAATGAGGCGAGTTTCATATTCTGCGCACACAACCAACGCAGAAATACACAGGGAACGCACAAGACAGACCGAGACTCAGAAACACGAAGACGCCAGCAGATGTGAGGGCAATGTGTACGGTGTGATGGCAGCCACGATTACACTATGGCCCTCGGAGCCTTAATTTTCTGCCTCTCGAGGATGTGGAAGAGAACAGACGGACGGACAAAGAATTCATGATGAACGATGCAGCGAAACGAACCGTCACTCATTGAATTTTGGGCTACATCAAAATACATACATACAATACATACATATTACATACATTACTGTAAAGTCGCAGAGTACATACATACATACATGCATGCATGCATGCATATACCTATAAGCTTACATACATGCATACAATACACATGCATATATAGATACATGCAAAAGCATTTACATATATGGATACATACAATACATACATACATACAGTACGACACATGCAATGGAATACAATACAATTAGCCAACGGTGACGTAGAGCAAGTTTATAGCTGCTAAAAAAGCTGGCGAAGCTCACTTTGCTACTGCTGCTGATGATGAAGGTGAGTATGTTACTATGCTGTTGCCAAGGTTAACACTGCTGCAAATGCTAACGTGACATGTGATGATGATGACTGTTATTTGAACTCGATTCTATCAGGAAGAAAACTCGATGTGCTCTCGTGTCTCTAAGACAGGTGCGAGGCGCCTTTCCCCCGAAGGCTAGAGACGAGGCACCTGCCAATGTATACGTCACTCTCTATAGCACGCACTGATGATCGTCTAGCAGCGAATGTCCGCAGGTGCACCGGATTCTGCAGCTGACGCTTAATCTTGTTGTCATTTCGTCATCTGCTTTGATGTCTGCGTTGAGTAGGCCATCTATAATCTGTGACTCTCTTCCCTAATCTGCGACTTTCTTCCCTAATCTGCGACTCTTTTTTCTCTAATCAGTGCTATTTCATTAAGCCAATCTCCTGTCGCTCGCCCTCTTGGAATGCTGTTAGCGAATGATACCGTGTTTCGTGATGACATCATATCACTCCCGTCCTTAAATAATACTCCATTGGCTGAAAATTCCTGAGAGAATCCACTTCAAATCCTATCGCCAACCTACAAGTCCCTACAATACTCACAGCCACAGTACCTTCGAGAATTCTTCACCATCCAGTCACTCCGCTCCACCCGATCATCCTCATAATTATCTCACTTTCTCCTGTCACCCAGTCACCACTCGCCTCAAGTTACCCAACCGAGCAATATCCCACAGTGCACCTCGACTCTTGAACGAACTTCCCTCTGAATTCCGCATATTCTCAGTTCCTCCACCAATACCACCGCTCACCCATCGTCATCTGCCTCAGGCTCCTCTACTCATCACCTCGCAGGCTTTCTATTCCAAATTGACGCGTCACCTCTTCAATAATCCCTACCCTAATCCATCCGATCTTCCGCCTTCGAAGCTTTCTCGGTCTCAACGAAACACGCCTTAGTAGCCACTCTGTCCCTCTCTCAGACCTCCACTGGACATCGATCTCTAGACAACCCTTTGATGTGACACAGCGCTCATTAATAAGCTGGTGCCCTGCTCTTAGCCTTAGAGTAATGCTTTAGAAATTTGGATTTTACGATTACGACTAAGATTCTAAGTTCTACTGTAAATAAGCTCACTGTGGTAGTATGCGGGCGGCACTTCGTTAAATTCGGACACTTGTTTAACTTTTCTTAACAAACCTCTTTACTTTCATCTGAAGCCTATGTAACAGTTCACATAAATCAATTATTGCAACAGCGGTCTTGAACTTGAAGTCCTTACTGAACACACGACTGCTACTACATCAGCACAAACTCTAAAACTAGGCCTACGTCGGGTAAGTTAAAAATAATTGTGTGATGATGACGAGGAGGAAGAGGAGGAGGAGGAGGAGGAGGGCAATGATGGTCGCAGGTCCCTGCCCTCTTCGATTCCCCCATTGCTCTTATATGTCTCCAAGTTTACTTACTTAGATTGAAAACGTAAAACTTGCATTTACCTGAAGTACACCGTCTATAGGAAAATGTTTCGCTTAATATTATTTATCGTCAATCTGACACCATAGAATATCGAGACAAGGAGCAAAATGATTTTGATCGTGTTAAAATTCTTAGAACAGTGACATTGATTTGGAGCTGTCAACTGTGTTGATTAGCTTAATTAACATTCGTGCCTGTACGTTCGATTGACCGCAGTATTTATGTATATAGGCCAATAGGGAGTTTGTGTACGCTTCGCCGAACAGGTGTTAAGCCGTAAGCTTTGCATATTAAATTTTAATTGTAATTGTATTGTAATTGTAATCGAACATTTATATAGCGCCGCTCAAAAATCAGCAGCGCTCTCGACCTGCGTCAGTGCCTGCATCAGGGAACAAGAAAGTCTTTAGATAGTGACTATATAATTATATACATATACTCGCACTTGGAGCGGGAAAGCAAGTGGCCTAAAGATGATAGAAACTGTATATGCCAAGTATTCTCTATAGAAAATAACATTCTATGATACCCTAACATTGATAGTAGCCTAACTATAATACATTAGAGCATATTACCTCTTATTTCATAACCTGTATCTGGTTGCGGCTTGACAACCAGTTTCCTCAATAAACGAATTATATGCTGGTATGAGCGGTATTTGAATATTAGCTACAGGTAGAAGACAGAGAGAGTTGATTTGTGTTGACCTAGCGTATACATGAACAGTTGATTTGTATAAGTGGTTTTCTTGTGCACATGTGTTGAACTGAAAGAAGAAATATTTGAAAAGTTTGCGGACGGTGTTAATGTATTATTTATCTATGATGCGTCCATAATACGTCACTACAACTACTTTCATTGACATCCCGTAAGAGGTGTTCAAAATGGTTTTAAACGAGTAAGAAAAATTGGGCTTTTAATAAGGGCCCATTAGATGACGTGAAGTGGGCCCACTTCAGTGACAGGTCCCCCAGGAACAATGCCAAGTTTTGCTTTCAGTAATTGAGAAACCGGGCCTTGGACCATTGGAGCCCAGGCGACCCCTGGCCTTGTGGGTCCTTGTGCTTTGCACAACATACACAATCTGTTGCTAGGCCCCTGTGAGTATTGTTAGCGTTGGTGTGCTCCATTACTAAGAGACAGCCGGAAGAAAGTTCTTTTGAAGACGTTGTCCTTCTAAACACCTGTCTCTACAAAAGAATTCTAAGAGTTAATGACTAAAAGCTAACTGGTAACATATCCGAGTGGCTGTAAAGGCCTAGCAGCTGTACATTTCCACTTTAAAGAACTTTTGTCACACATGTAAAGTTTCAAGAACAAGTACGAGTACAGGTACTTAAAACCTATGCTCAAGTTGTACTCGAGTACACGTACAAGTACCAAGTACATCATATCTGATCATCATAAGCATCGTCGTCATCATTATCATCAACTAGATGTTTGCCCGTCCTAAGACGGTTGAAAAGCATTTGAAAATTCGTTATGTTCTTGACGCGTATAGTGCTATATATCAGCACCACCTACTGAAATGAAATGAGTCCAGTTTATTACGACCTTCAAAACGTATAGGATTATAGCAGTGCCACCTACCGAAATGAAATGAGTCTATAGCGTTAAAAAGTTTACTTCATGACTTCGTGATTTCATGACATCATGACATTTCTGTTCGTTTATACTATTAATAATTGATCATTATCGTAGTCATCATCGTCGTCGTCGTCGTCATCAGCTGCCTTATTATTGTGTCAATGATCCAAACACACACACACACACACACACTCACACACAGCCAAGCACGATCCTATATTATTCATAAATGTGTATTCATGCATAATATAGGCCTACGTGATTAGAACAGCGACCATTGTTTAGGCTATTATGCGATCGATGCGTGCTTCTTGAAGCGCAGTCAGAGCAGGTGATGCAATTGAGATGTGACTGAATCAATAGGATTTGCAGCTGCCATTCGACTGGCAGCTAAAACGCATTCACATCAGACTCACCATTCGTCGCCTGACAACGTTGACCATTTTCCAACAATTAAATTTGAACGGATGATCTTCAAGGCTGTTAGTTAGGAAACAGAATCCAGGAGCACATGAAGTTGTGTTAAGTACAAGCGGAAGAAATGCGGGTTCAAACGAGGGCTATTCATTACTAAAGCCCGCAATTCGAAATGCATTAACAGCCGACGACTCTAAAACGTTAAGGCTACACATGTTTCTATAGCGACCATATGGCCTCTGCCCAACCTACCCATATTTCAATCAAATGATCGAGGGAGGCTTTAACTCGTATGTTTTATCTTAATTTAGGCTGTATGATTACAAAACGAAACTTTTGACATAGCCAACGTATTTATAATCGTGTTGAATTTTAAATAGAATTTCAGAACAGGAACGTGACTAATTAGCACATCATGGCAAACAATAATATAATTCGCACGACAAGAGAGCAATCACGTAACCACGTCCTGTCGATGTCCTTAAGAATGACGCATGTGATACGATAAGACAAATCTGCATTCGGTTAAGCACTCGCCAAAGAACGTGCTTTATTAGAGCACATTTAACGCGTTCACTTCTTCAAATTCCTTGAACGGGTAATTGATGGCCATTTCTAAACCCAAATCGAAGACGTTTCTGAGAAAAATGGCAACGAAACAGGAAGTCGCTGCGAGAGAGACAGACCATTAACCGTATATATATATTTTATATATGTAATTATATATATTTTTATATATATATATATATATGTTAGTGTGACGATGGTAATGTGGTTCACTGGTTGATCTAAGCCATCGACATCTGTCTAAATTTGTCTAAATTTATAAAGATGTTCGTGTCTAAGCAGAAGTGGAAGAAGTAGCTGCAGCTGGGTGGCATTGACAGGCAGACTCTCCGAACACTAATTATACTAATGGCTTTATTGGAAGAGAGAGGGAAGAGCGAGGACGAGCGAGAGAAAGAGACTCGGTGTCTCGGCACATTTATCACTCACTTGGGACAAACGAAACATGGAAGACAGGGACACACCGACACACCGACACACGGACAGACCGTGACAGACAGACAGACAATGGCAGGCAGACAACCAGAAAAACAACCAGCCAGATTGACAGAGAGATAAACAGATGAAAAGACATGCTGATCTAAACTGCAGTTTTTTGTTTCTATACTTTAAAAATTACACGAACCGACCTCCTGAAATGTATTTGGTTTTTAGTTCGGATGTACGATGCAGTTTGTCTTACTTACTTAACTCTGTGCATCACGACTCTAATTAGTGAGGCCCAATGTGCGGAACAGAGTGAATAATGAATTCCATTAGCAATTTGGCCAGGCACCGAAATTTAATTATTAGGCCTTTTTACAGTATTTAGAAGCCACGAAGATTAGTAATATCGTATTATACGACACAGCATCTGAGTAGATTACAATGCTTAATTTTCCACCTGCGTATGCACTGCAGTGCCATGGTTACGCCACATGTCAACGTGCATTGAAGACCTGTTTCAATTGTGCGCGGAAATGAAGATATACGCATGCGCACAATCCGTTCTCAATCGTGATTTCCGGCGGTTGCCATGGCAAATGGCTACGACGTCATAGAGATGATTCATGCGACGCATGCAATTGAAGCAGGTGTCTCTGATTGTCAACGATGGAATTAGCCTGTTGGAGTTTTCATGCCTGTTGTTGGTGGCTGGTGTTTTAATTTCCGCCTTTACTCTTTCCACTGTCGGCCTATTATCTGGGACGGGCGATTGGGTTGCGGAGGAAGAGGAAGATCTATAGAGACACGTATCGCTGCTCGTATACCAGACCCCGCGGGACCTCTTTCAGCAGCCAATTTCTAAGCCGGACATGCACTCTACGTTTCCTGTAATATTTTTGACCAGCGCCCATGGCATGGTTTACCCTTGGAGCCGTCCATAAAGAACATTCGAGAAACTGACCAATTTTCGACCACTTCCTCCTCCTGTCCGCATATGTCCGCATTTGGCATAACCTCTCAGTTCACTTTTGCTTACATCCGCGCTCCAGTAGAGTACAAAGGTCTGGATAAGACTATCATGTTGATCTTTGACAGGCTAACCCTGTTGCCGAGTGGGTTACTTCGATACTCCTCGTGTCTAGGAAACAGACTCTAAATTACTTGATCAAAGCAGTCAACGCGTGTCTGCATGGGGCATAACTCCCTCCCTTAACCGTTTTTGTTCTGCATTTGGGTGACCCTAGCTCCTCTTTGCTCACATCATTAATTGACGATCCCTGTGTGCGATTACCAACGAATATAAATAGTAATCCAGGTTGATTTCTTGTAAGAACTCCGCCACTACCCTACCTGCGGTAGTGCCAGTCCCAAGTCTGGAGAAAGGAGAAGGGCGACACTAATCATCTTTGTTATGACACAGTGTCGTTAAACAGCAACCAAGGACTTCTTGTAATGCATTTCTATACCAGGAAATGAAAGCTTGCATGATTGATTCCTTGAACGGCTGGAAAT